>CM076580.1:970224953-970707640 GCA_034641835.2 Pinus albicaulis | reverse complement strand
ACCAGTAACTGGGGTGTTTGATGATCCTATCTCTATTTGTGGGGGGTTTTTAATAAATCTACCATGAGGATCTCTATGTCTAGGCATAAAGAAACATAACTAAAAGAAATGTGACTACTGTTTTTGTTTTTTTTTTTTTTCTATCACTATGTCGATATTTGCTTCCACGTGTGTGAACTCCGCGCCGTGTGCTGTCGTGTTTGTAGGGATAGTGGTGGTGCATTTCCCGCCTGCCACGCGGGTGAACCCTGTTCGATCCCCCGTAACGGGCGCTAAAATTGTTGAGTTATACTGAAATTTAAACTAATTATAATTAAACTTATTATCAACCGGTTGTTTTTCATTGAGTGTGTTCACCATATGAAGATCGATATAATCAAACCTCAGATAGCTATTCAAAAGCTGAAAGTAATATACTCCTATAACTTCTAACTCAATTAGTTTAAAAGATATTAATATTTAAATGTATTCTCACCTGCTAAAATCCACTTACACCTCAATTACCATTTCTAATGAATCAAATATTTAAATTAAGAACTTAAGATGATAAATTATTAATGAAAAGAAGCTCTAACTTCTAAGAGACATATAAAGTATTCCATTATAATTCATTCATCTTAATATCAAAAATCTCAACAAGAAACTACTTGCACACAAACAAAAGAAACCAATTTTAATTCATCATTTTAGTAGAAGGGATGCTCAACTTGATACATCTGTTTTTCCAACTTGATAAAGTGATGAATAAGCTATAAACTAATGACATCAATCATTATGCATGAACCATGAAGCAATCTGAAATAAAGCTTTGAAAAACCAGTTCTACAATAATCAAATTACAAGGAAATAAAACTAGTTAACAAGAAAGTGTACTTAGCTTGGAATGGGGGCCCTTCCACCCTTGCCTTGCACACTTGATAAATGATCTCAGAAGCTTAACTTCAGTCACACATCCATAACATTGAACAGCAAAATGATAACAGCACAAGTCTTCAAATTAACTCCTCAATCCAAAATTGTCACAATATAAAAGTATATAAGTGAATAATAATCCTAATACATAAGCCATCAAAGCTTTGGCTTTAAATAAGAAGTCTCATGAACAAACTGATCTATTTTTACTCAAACAAACCCATCTACTTCTCATCCACCTATCTAAGTCTAATTCATTATTCTTATCCCAAGAAATATGGCCAATCCCATAGAATCTCAAAACTGCCCTATTTCTATGGGATTTCTGAATGACTAGTCATGATTGACTAGAACTAAATGGGCCTAATAAAGCTTGTTATGTTCAAACTAAGCATAGGTGGGTTAGTACTAGTTGCCAAGCTGTCCATCCATGCATTCAATTCGTGCCCAAGTGTCCTGCAACCACATCAACCATAGAGCTATTACGGGAATTTCTGAATCTACCAATTTTGCACTAAAAAACCAAACTTTCATAAAAACTTTAGAATTTGAAAAATTAAAATTAAATACCTGAATAGATATCAAATATATGTCAAAATGGAATAAATGAATGGAAAATGGATGGGAAATAGAAGGATTAATAAGTTTCTTTGAGCAAAATAAGACCAAAACTAAGGCCCAACAGACGTGTTCCGGCCTCGTTAAACATAGCATTTGTAGCTAACTTGTCTGCAATACATTCCAAGTGTGATACCTCACTCCACGTACGTAAGTATATTAGAGATCATCGACATACCTTCGGGTATATAGAGAGGTGTTCTAGTACGAAAAGTATAAGGGGGTATTGTCACTGTGTGGTTTCGCATTAGACCGTGCTAATATAGACTTGGGCCTCCACGTACCTTCAGGTATATTTGGGAGGACAACTTTAGGTTTCTATCCATCCATAGGTAACCGACTCAGCCGCCTTGTAACTTGTGATACACCAAACACAACATTCAAGTATATTGCCTGCCCGTACTTCTTGTTTCGCCAGGAGGTATTCTGCAGTTCACAATTGCTTGGTAAACCTTTTGCCTAGAATTCCCATTTTATTTTATTTATTTGTTTTTGGTCATAAAATAAATCATTCATTGTGGAATAAGAACATCCCTTTCCCCGTCGTTCATGTATAATAGCACTTAAACCACCTTTACCACAGGAAGCCATTTCTGGTCGGTGAAGGTGACATCGTTCTATTGAAACTAGTACTATTAGTACCTCTGGTGCGACATCATCCTCACATATACCAGATTCATCTCGAGTTGTTTCTAAAAATACTGGTTCATCTACTATTGTCGAGACGAAGTCTTCACAGTTACCTGTGGTCACAATCCATCCAATCAGTGAAACCATACCTCCCAAACCCGACATTGTTCAACTAGAAGTTGATCTGGATCCTATCGTTATTTTACCAGAACATCTGAATCTCGAAGTCAAACAATCGGAAGTTGTTCCTGTATCGGTCGCCCCATAATCTATTGTAGCCATTGAGTCTCCCATATCATGCAGTCAACATATTGAAGTATACTTCGGGCCTGACGGTGAAATCCTTCCACCTGGTTTGATTTTGATTGAATAAATACCACAAGACGAAATGCCTTCAACTCCAACCCATTTTGGATCGGAGATTTATCTTTACGAGACTTTTCCTCAATCAACTCACACTACTTTATTTGATCCTATTTCTATTCGAGTTCCCGTAGATCCTGTAGGGTATACGTTGGGTCGTATAACCATGCCTGAGACAACATCTTTGGTTGTACCATCTATTCCAGTTGCGATAGCACCTACTCTTGCTACTCCGTCGATGTTCACAACATCACTAGAGTCACATTTATATGGTGGCCCTTCCATCCTCCCTGGTTACCAATATTTATCTGGAACCTTCTCTGGTGCATCCTCAAACCCATGAACTTCACCAATGTCACCATCTGGTATTCTATCTGGTACATCTATAATGAGTATTAAATGACTTGATCCTTTATATACATCATCAGGGCAATATCAAGTTGGTCCATCTGGGTATATTCCATCCAGTACAATTTCAACTGGACTCCGAGAATTTCGAAAACAATATTTTCCATCTTATTATACTCCTCATGCTAGGGGGAAACATATGGTCACCCATTTTGACAGTAATTTGTCGTTATTTTGTCATCCTAATGTTAGAATGATTTTTTTTCAGTGGCAACCCACTCTACCCATCCAACCACAAACGGTTGTGCAATCATATCAACCGGTTCAACCTATTTCACCCACTTCTAATCCACTTGTTAATATATCTTTACCCCTATTACAGGCTCAAACTATTGTACCTCAACCATCTCAGGTGGGTCCTTCAACTCAATACCCTCAAGTATTGGGCCCTCTGAGTCCAACTCCTTCGGCTGGTTTACAACAACCACCTGTATCGAGAATTATTTATTCACAAGCTATATTACCATATTATGGGATGTCGCAACCACAACCGAGTTATACCTATTCACAACCAAATCCAAGCTATCCTATTTTGGGTTATAATCTTGGTGGACAGACCCCTTGGCAGCCACAAGCACAAATGCAACAACCCTCATTTCAACAAGTAGTGTACCCAGGTTTTGGTCAACATAATCCTCAAGCATTTTCTTATCAAAACAATCCCTATCTCAGTTACCAACAACAGATTCCTTATGCTAGTGCTCAAAGGCCTCTTGCCCAAGCAATTCTGTCATACCCTGGCTATGCTCAACCCGACTTAAATCGACAGTTGCCCTTTGTTGCAACTTTATAATTACCGGATTTAAATCGACTTACCAATGATCCAATCAACTATGCTCCTTGGTGGCTGGTGATACATCATAAACTACCCTTAGATATTCCTAAATTCAATGGAAACCCTGGGGAAGACCCGTCGACGCATGTTATAACGTATCATTTATGGTGTTCATATAACTCCCTAAGTGATGACTTTGTTCGAATACATCTTTTCCAGGGTACGCTCACTGGTCCAGCTTCGAAATGGTACATTGAGTTACCAAGAGCTTCATTTGATAATTTCACTACCCTAGCTACTCTTAAAGGGTTCTTCCCTCATGGGAACCTTTTCATTACCGCCGCCTGGGATTTCAACAGAAATTGCAAGCATAGAGACCTACTACATGATATATTCCACTCCATCTGGCTTAAGGAATATTATGGGTGATTCTAAAATTGTTACGTTGGATGAATTTTTTCCGCCCAGCCCTATTGTGCTGGCATAGCAATCAATATAACATGGTTTGGGTGGTGAATCTAAAATCATCATCGTGGGTCATTTGGGTTGATCGTTCATTAGATTTTGGTACCCCATCTGATCCTTTTTCATCCACTTTCTTGACATATGAGAATATTGTGGAATCCATGATGCCAGAAGGAGAACCAGGGGAAGATCATCATCATCATTCCCATATTAAGGATTATGAAGAAGATAACCTTATTGAACTATATCACCCATCGATCAAAAATTTCTTTTCGAATTATTTTCCCATTAATGCAATCAAATCTGAATAAAATTTATCAAATATTGATGAAACCATTTCTATCGATATTTCGACCAAACCTAAGCATTGTAGAAAACATTCATGTCGGTGTGTCTTGTTCTACATCATAACTCGAAACTTATCGCTCTCTCTTTCATGAATTCTATGATATATTTGCTTGGTCTTACGAGGAAATGCCAGGCATAAATACTAGTATCGTTGAACACATCATTAACATGTACCCTGATGTCAAAACGGTATGTAAACGCCTTTGTCCTGTTCATCCTAGGAAGGTCGCTGCCATTAAAGTAGAATTTGAAAAAAAATTGCATGTTGGTTTCATTTACCCCGTTCCACTAATTGATTGGGTTTCCAACATTGTTCCTGTTATGAAGAAACAAGGGAAAATCAGAGTGTCTGTCTATTATCGGTATGTAAATCTTGCTTGTCCAAAAGACAACTATCCTACTCCCTTTATCGACCAGATTATTGACGATTGTGCTGGATGCGAAATATTTTTGTTCATGCATGGATTTTCTGGCTACAATAAAATCAATATCTACCTAGAGGACCAATATAAGATATAATTCATCTATCCCTAAGGCACATTCTGTTATTGTAAACTATCGTTTGGTTTAAAGAATGCTGGAGCAACCTTTCAGAAAGCAGTGGATTATGCTTTCAATGAAATCAAACACATTTTTGAACCTTACCTAGATGATTTACCCGTGCATTCACGAAACTAGACTGATCACCCGATGCATTTGAGAGCTATCTTTCTACACTGCCAATGCTAAAAAATATGCCTCAATCCACATAAATGTGTGTTTTGTCTTGGTTTTGGTCGTTTTCTAGGATTCGTCATCCAAAAAGAAGGAATTCAAATCGACCCACTGAAGGTCCAGGATATTCTTGATTTTCCTGTGCCATCAAATTTTCTTTAGTTATAGAAACTTCAAGGAAAGGCTAACTTCCTAAGGTGGTTCATACCCAACAATGCCACAATGGCTAAAGGATTTATTCTTATCTTGAAAAAGGGGATTCCCTTCCATTAGGATAAGGTTGAGCAAGCTTCTTTTGATGTTTTCAAGGATACACTTGTCCGAGCATCATTAATGTATCCCCCTAATCATTAGAGTGATTACTTATTATATATCGTCCCGGCTGATACGACCATTGCTATGGTATTGGTCCAAGAAGAAGATGGGATAGAACATCTGATATATTATTTGAGTCGTAATCTCAATGATACGAAAGTGAAGTATTCATACGTCAAAAATCTCACCTTGGCAGCCGTTCAAGTTGTGAAAATATTTCACCATTATATCCTGTTCCGGAAGACCATTGTCATTTCGGATTGCAACCCCATGACTTACATTCTATCACATTAATTTCTGTGGGGGGAATATTCAAAATGGATTTTTATTTTATAGGAACTTTATTTGGAATTCATCAAATCCAAGTCAAAGAAGTCTTTAGTTTTGGTTGAGCTTCACTGCTACCTTCCCTCTGATAATACTGCTACTACATCAAAACCATCTATTGTTGATGAGTCTCTGTTTCTGTTCAGATCATCCAATCCTTGGTATGGGAATTTTATCATTTATCTCTAGACCCAGACTTTTTAGCCTGATACCTCTCGCTCTGAACAGCGACGTATTCAATACCAAGCCAAATATTATCTGATCGTTGAGGATACACTTTATCATCATGTTGTCGATATGATTTTAAGGAGGTGCCTCACTCATGAGGAGGCTAAAAATGTTTTAAATGATTTTCATGTTGGGGCTTTTGGTGGAAACTTGTCTGGATATGCTACCACATAGAAGATACTCTGCGCCGGTTACTTTTGGCCTACCATATTTCGCAACTACATCCTTGCGGTCAGAAGTTGTCATGCGTGCCATATTTTTTATCATAAATTACCCAAACCACCAGCGTCGATGCATCCTATTACCATTGTGGGACCATTTTCAAAATGTGGCATTGAATTCATGACCTGCAACCCTCATTCGTCTGGGAGGCATGGTTATATTACTGTCACAGTAGACTACTTTACCAAGTGGGCCGAAGCGATGCCTACATTCAACAACACAGGTGAAACAGCTGCATTATTATTTTTTAATCATGTCATCTCACGGTTTGGAGTTCCACAGAATATAGTCACAGATCATGGGAAGCATTTCCGCAATCACATGATGAATGAATTAAATGCCAAATTAGTATTGTCCCATGATATTTCTACTCCTTATTATCCATAATCCAATGGACAAGTTTAGGCTATTAACAAGAATCTTAAATGAATGCTTCAACAAATTATAAGAGTTCATAAACGAAATTGGAATTTGATCTTGTACTCGTCTTTGTGGGCATATCGAACCTCGGTGAGAAACCCAACCAGATTTACTCCCTTTCAATTGATGTATGGTCTAGAAGCTATCTTGCCTATCCAATGTGAAATGGCATCGTTAAAACTCACAATTGACTTGTTACCTCACACCTCTTCTGAAGAAGCGTGTCTTTTTAACCTCATCCATCTTGATGAAACGCGTCATGAAGCCGCATTGGCTAACAAAGCGCATAAGAGACATATAAAGGCGCAGTACAACAAGCATGTCCAGCCTTGCATATTCTCAAAGGGTGACCTGGTCCTTCTTTATGATCTGGAAGTTGATGTAATAGGTACAGGAAAATTTGAGTCATTATGGCACTGCCCCTATATTGTCAAAAGAGTTCTTGCTAAGGGCGCCTATGAGTTGGTAGATTATGATGGAATTCCATTGGTGCAGCCTAGAAACAGGTTGTATCTGAAAATTTACTATGCTTAAACATGAGCATAGTAAACTATTGTATTATATTGTATATATTCTGTTGATTTTCATTTACTGTCTTAGTTTGTTTTTCTGTAGTTTTCTTGAAGTTAGTAATTTGCTTTACATTTCATTACATATTTCTGAATCTTTGGAACCATTCATTAGGTATGCTGATGGTGCTAGTCCTAGTATGCTTAATCTATCCTCTGCAGCGTGGGCCATTTTAACTCCGAACGAAAAGTTAGTGAGTTTTCAAGGTATTTGTATCGGTCGATCTACAAACGATATCGCTAAGTATAGCACATTGATCAAACTTCTCTCTAGTACCATTTCATTTGGTATTAAATACATCATCATTAGGTTAGACTCACAACTTGTGGTACTGCAACTTGCTAGTGTTTATACAGTTAGAAATCCAACACTGCATCATATGTTCCTAAGAGTTCGAATTTTGGAAAGAAATTTTGATTTCATCAATATCAACACATTTACAGAAACTTGAACACATTAATTGATTCCTTAGAAAAGTATCTTATAAACAAAAATTAGAAACACGTGTAAAGACACATTTTCAATTCACTTCACATAATTGACTAGGATTGCGCAATAAACATAGGAAAACACTGAAAACAAATAGATAGATATTTATGGGTTTTTACAAAAAAAAATCCCAAGACACATTGGTCATATGACCTAAAAATGTATGCAAATTTTCAAAAGTAAACTAGTGATGCTCATGATAACATGCTATTGATCTAGCTATCCTAGGCAATAACTGCATCCAATGGTTAGGAACACCAACAGTATGGCACTCCAGTCTCATGGGTAACTGTTCGATTTGAAAATCCGTAATCCCAAGATTCAATACCTGTATGTGATGTTATAGCTCAGCAAGAGTCTCAACCATATCCAAATCCTAAAGGAATGCTCTCCTGAAAGCCTTCTTTACTGGCTCATCTACTCCCTACTCTGGTTGTCCCACTGGTCAAACTCCACCTACATCTACAATACATCAAAACTTTATTTTAGTATTGGGAAACATAAAAATACAAAAACATGTATAAACCTTAGAAAAATCAAAAAACATGGTCAAAAAATTCTTACCAATTGCACCCCATTGAGCATCTTCTAGTAAATCCAAATCTGGATCTCCTCTAAAGTCTACGCTTGCATATGCATAATCATCAATGGCAACCATATGTCACCTGAACCAGGCAAATAATGAAATAGATAACATGATGGTCGATTGACCAGCATGTATAGCCATCAGTTCTACCCATATATGCATCCTTGGATCTCTAGGGCCAGATATACCCAGTGTCACATGATGGAGCTGCGTCAATGGAATCCACTCTAAGGTAAAATAAATCAAGATCAAACCATAGTTGAAATTATTCTTCATTCCTCCCTTTTCCTTGGTCAATTTTTCTTTCATATGAAAGAGGACAACTTCAGCCTAGTTAAAAACAATTGGTTCGAAGAACTCTAGTGCATACTGCATGTAAGATATGTTTGCCACATGTATTGTAGTAGTACCATCAAGCTTTACGATAGTGAATAGGATGGTCCTCAATGGAAATTCACGTATATCGCAGATGTTTATTTTCCCATCCTTACTAGGTTCAGTCCCTAGATTGCAATACTGCAATATATAATCTCTCATTGTCTCTCCTCCAAGACCAGACCCTGAAAGAGAAATGGGCTGACCTCTCCTCAATAATACTGTGAGAAAATAGATATCCTCCACTAATATTGGGACCACTTTGTCCCCAATGTGAAATTCCCATATTTTTGGATCCCATGAACGAACAAGGAACTCCAATAGTTCCATTTGTTGCCTCATACGCGACAGTCTGAAGCACTTTAACAACCCGCAGTCTCTGAGGGCTCTTACCATACCCGGATCATTTAGGGAAATCATGTTCTATTCCTCATATTCTCTTTCCCTCCATGTAATCACCATTTTGTTCGGATGAATACTTGAAACACAATCATAAGACTCCTAAGGATCCATTTCATGCAAACAAAAACTAGGCAAAATTTGGGCACATTGCACGAAACAAAAATGGCAGTTGTGCCCAACACACGCAAGGTCAAGGGATAATTCATTTCAAGTGCACCTGGCCTTCAATTCCAGTGAATTTTAATGTGCCTTTCGACATTCAAGGGTGCATTTCCCTCTACGCAAAATAAATTTACCCTAAGGGGCTCAAAACCCTAAAAATTTGCAATGAAATGAAACATAAATGATACTGAAGAAGAGAGAAGGTTCATAGCTCTAACCTACATCGAACATCGAGGAAAATCATCCACAGAATCTATCGTAATCAATTGCTAAAGCCCGGGGGAAAAAAATGGTACAGAGCTCCAAAATTAAAATGGAAACTTTCAAATGGTAAAAATGAATGGTAAAAACCCTTTTAATTAGTTATTTGATTATTTCAAAATCATATTTAAGATTGTGACTATGGTTTTTATTCATTTTTTGCTATGAAACACGTATTTTTAATTCGTTTTATGTTGTTCTGAACAGGATTTACAACTGATATAGCAAATTAGTCGTACACACTTATTCAAGAATGATTTGACCACAAAGAATACTTTTATCCTTATTTTTCAAGCTTTGATAAAAATGAAAAATGACTTGAAGCGCACTTTTATCTCCTTTTTGAACTTTGATAATGGCAAAAAAGGAACCCCTGGAGTCTTCTTTTAGCTATTTTCAGACTCTGATAATGTGAAAATATTTCCGAGCACTTGTCTTTTCGAGCTCGTAAAAGTAAATGAAATGACATCTACGCAGTATAAGTTTAACCCTTTTCCGAACTGAGATAGATTATTTACGAAAAAGGAAAAGCTTAGTTGAACATGGCTAAGAGGTTCTCTTAGATATCACTTTACACTCTTTTGGATCTGAGCGAAAAATTTACGAAAAAGGAATCATGGAGTTTTATTTTGTCCTCTTTTTCAAACTCTCCAAATATGAAAAAGAATTAGGTTGTCACTGTTATTCAACTTGTTAAAACATAAAATAGTGACGGGCTTGTCAATCATGGCAAGAATCTAGTTTCATTTATCGCTAGACTCATTAAATTATTAAGTAGCGATGCATTCACCCAAAGGGTTGAATTATAGATCAATCATATGTTATCCTCCTCAAGCTTGTTAAAAAATAAAGAGGTACTACTCGAAAAATGACCGGGGAAAATTTGGGAAAGTGAACATAACACTTTATGGTAGCAGGTTGCTCTTGAAAATGACACTTTCACTCCATCATCATGACTTTTTGGGTTGGGTAATTTTCTTGACGGTTCATTCATACCTATGGTTCATCATACCTTCACTTCAGTTTTGGGTCAATGTTGTCAACTCATCTCAGTTTCGCTACTATGTTCAAGAGAATTCATCCAATGAATACTCATCCTTCTGCAATACTCATAAACCTTCATTTTCATGACAGTCATCCCAGAACATTGCTATATCAAGTCACATTTTTTTCTCCAAAATCAATAACTCCTATTTCGCAATAAAGTGGCTTCCTATCAATATCAGCTCATCATCCATGAAATCTACTTAGAACATCATCTTCTAGTACAATGAGGCTTGTTACATCATCGACAAGTTCCTCACTTCCAGACCTTTGACCGAAAGATTTTGTTTGGTGTTCGACATCAAATCATCTATTCACACTTTACAAACTGTACTATAGTACCTTGAGAGCCATTAACATCAATTGTGGTTCTCTCGTGTTTGTTAAAGAGATCACATAATTGGTTGGTAATCAAATGATTTCTTACCATGTTTGACTACAAATCATATATTCACATGGCTATACTTGTACCTGAACGATCGATTGAATGAGATAAGAAGACCCAAGATCTAGTTTCATCCATCTGGGCTGCAATTTCAGGATTGTTGTACACATCATCTGTACAGTGACTTTACATACAGATTGTCATCCAAACATGGGCCTATATCTGTAGCTATGTCTGTATTGGGAAACATTCCAATGTATACGACTTTCTAAACTATGTACATTTTATTAGATAGTCTTTGTGTTGAGCATGGGAATGCCTCCCTCAGAAATTCGTGATCAAGATGAAAATATCATGATGTAATGTATTGTAAGATTGATGCAGGTCACCGCTCCACTTCAGTTCCATCTCATTGCATCGTAAAGCATCTCATCCAAATATTATTATTATTATTTTGACTTCATGCTTTAGGGTGCAACTGTTATAGGTCAATTTTGGCATCATCCCCCATGAACTAGTCAAACTGGACATCATCCCTAGGACCAATAAAATAGGGTATATCATCCCCTTATATTCCACTTGCTATATGCCCTAAGAGAAGAAAAATTCATTCATGACTTCTATTGTGATATTTCCAAGGTTTGAAGTATATGTTATATCACTTATTAACTCACCAATGCAGCCTCTAAAGGGACTAACTACATTGCAATGCAAAATCCTCCATTCAAGGGTGCACTGCAATGCACTTCCCGACATTCAAAAGTGCGTTGGTCACCTGGGAGTTGAATTATTATTGTTCTGAGAATCTCCACATGGCTACTGCCTTCTAGAGGAGTCCATATGTGTCAAACTTCAAATCCAAGTGTCCATCTAACACCTTTGAACTTAGGAACATGTCTTTCCTATTATTAGAAAGTCATTCATTGCAAAACTACCATCAGTTTCCCTATAAATTGAGCACAGTTTCTAGTGCTTGGGAAGGAATAAATTTGGTAAATTTTTGCTATTGGATTCTCATTTGAGAGAGTGAAAGTACTGATATGTTGCTGGTATGATGTTGGATGTGATGAGGTTGGAATGAAGCTGGAGCTGGTTGGAAAAAAATCGATCATTGGTTCATTAGGGGAATTTTGAGGTCTAAAATGGGCCTCCTAAGGAAATTATAAAATAATAGTGGAAATAATAAAATAAGATCTGATTACATCATCAAATTTTAGAGGAAAAAAAGGAAAAAACTAATTTTTCAACTTGTATTTTCAACTTATCTCCCAAATTTTTTACTCAAATTTCGAGTAGAAGTACTCGTTGGATGCAAAATTTAATTCCTCATCCAAGGAGTACCCATGTTGCATACTTTCGATGGATCCTTCTACACAAAAAATGAGAAATACATGAAAAATGTGATTGCAATCACGTTTTTTCATGTATTTCTCATTTTTCATGTAGTAGGGTCTATCAAAAATATGCAACATGGGTACTCCTTGGATGAGGAATTAAATTTTTCATCCAACGAGTACTCCCACTCGAAATTTGAGTAAAAAAATTGGGAGATATGTTTAAAATATGAGTTGAAAAAGTAGTTTTATTATTTTATTATTTTTTTAATATTTTTTCCCTTTTACTTAAAAATTGGTGAATCATCCCCCATGGTTGACATCATCATCTTGAATCCTATTGGTTCTTATAAAGTTTATTTTTGTTGTACATTTTTCTTATGAGGCCCATTTTAGAATTCCTCTAATGGTAACCTCCCCCTTCTACTCTTTAATAAAGATTGATGTTCATTTTCCCATATATATGTCTCTATTTCTTGTGCAATGGATTCTTGAATGATATATGTATTTCATATCTAATCAGCTTGATTTAGTAAGATAAGTAGATATCTGTATATTGCATGTTGTTTTTTGTTCTATGTTTGTGTTTGTAGGAATCGATTTGGAAATTTGAGTTGGATTGAGAGCGATGGAAACATCAAAAGAAGGATAAGGAGAAGCAATTGAATCACAAATAGGCTCTTTCATGATTCTAAATATCTTCTTGTTTTAGAGAAAGTGATAGTAATTCTTTCCTCTGTTGTTCTAAGTGACTAGCACCACACTTGGGGAATTTGGTTTATCTGTAGATCCCAATTCCGCATAACAACATGTACCCATCTAACATGTGTAACCAAACATGAATTTCCAATGCATGATCAGCATATAGCATCACACAAGAAAGAATACATGGAAAATACACAAGCATGACCAATATGTGACATAGCATACACAAGAAATGCATATTCAACATGTAACAATATGTAAGCAAGTGTGCACGCACAATACACAAGCATGAACAACACACAATTATTCATATGCACATGAAAACATGTTGATAACAACACCATCAGCACATCCATGGCGACACCACTACTACCATATCCAACACAACACGGATGAAACAAACATATAAACCATAGTTATGAGAAACACATATGCAATGAACAAAAAACATGACCAACACACCGCCCATCCAGTCCATGGGTTGAACCATGCTTTGATACCACTCTGTAACACCCCCCTCCCACATATACCCAAGTAACTGGCCAAAAAAGGTAAACATGTGAAAAGAGGTTACTAATATGATATTAAACATCCTATATGACCTTGAAGAAGTGGAATCAACATAAGCATGACAAAAAAACCTTACACATCAACAACATTATCCCCAGGAGGTATCTCAACCATTCATGCCTCTTACCCCTGGGTTAGACTGACTTTCTAACCAATTTGAGCCATAGTCACAGGCACAACATAGTAAGGTAGAAGCTAGGAGGCTATAGCTATAGGCACAAAAAAAAAAGCGTGTGGCTAGGGCCCCAATTTCTTGGTTCTATGCCTGCAACTCTGGGATTTGAGCCACCTTTTTAGGCCCAGATATCAAGTCACTACCCAGAACTTCATGAAAACTTATGGGATGAAAAATAACATTGGAAAAATGATATTGAAGCAATCACATCAACAATAACTCATCTAGAACCCTCCTATCCACGACAATAATTTCGTCAAACATATCACAAACATTGAATCTACAAGTGTAAACAACAGATTTATGCATAGGGGTCTCATATTTATCTGAGAATTGCTAAGAAGCATGGCTCCCTTAAATCATTAGCTGCAATACAATCTATTTTACCATATATAAAGTGTTCATTCATTTACAAGTAAAAACATAGAGAGAACCATACATCATCACTGATAAATTGCAAGCTATTTACCAACATAAGAACAACATAAATAAAATAGATACAACAAAAATAGAATCCACATAATAACCAGTACAATTATACATCAAATAACAAAGGAACGAATTTCTCATTAATGAATATAGAAACCAACTGGGCATGAGACTACCACGTTCCACCCAACCATAGATTTTTTGAGCCAAGCCTCTCTTCAACTAATCACCCTCGTGCCATATTCTAAGAATGAATGTGGGATCTCGCTAAACACATCAATCACAATCAATCCATAGCTTCCAGAGGGAAAACCACATCAACCTTCAAATAGTGACTCCACCTCATGGTTAGAAATCACAACCATCACGAATTTGGTCTCTATCCAAGCATTTCCAAGGCTCAAGAGTTCTTGTTCCAACCAGGGCTTCCAAGAATAGTAACTCAACCCTGACTGTTATAGGGATTCCAGAGCATTTTTTCAACCAGAGCTTCTAGAACTAGTAACTCAACCCACCTAGGGCTTCCATAGAATTTTTCCAACCAAGTCTTCTAGGATTAGTAACTCAACTCACAATTTTCCACCAGGCTTCCAGAGCATTTTTCTAACCAAGGTGTTGAGTCAAGAAGGTGACTGTTAAAGGTAACCTTAATGCTTCACATTAATCATTAACCCAGGGCAAGTACTTTAATTTCAAGAGTGCGAGAAAAATATATCCGAGTGAAATCAGAAGTTAACTACTCTAAATCATTGTAAGAAATGTTATCTAATTCTTGAAGTTGAATCAAACCAACTCAAAGCTAAACTATGAAATACTTCAATTCAATAAAAGGAATAAACTCTTAATCTAAACCTATGCAGAAATAAACACTCAATGGTTAAATAAGGGATCTTTTGCAATTGAACAACATGCTTAATGAATTGAACATAAACCTTAATAAGTTGAACAACAATCCTAATGAACTTAACAGAATTCAATTATTTAACATTTTGAAATGGAATTCTCTATAACTCAACTAACAGCAACATTTGGAATTGAGAAGCAAACCACACATTCACACTTATGATGGAAAGACTTAAGAAATAATCGTATGCAAAATTGAACATAAACTACTTAACCATGCTGAAATCAATCTAATGAATGTAAAGGCATCATTCCATAATAAAGGAACATCAATGTTAAATTCAACCTATTGAAAAGGGAATTGCAACACATCATACTTGTGATTAATGAATTGAATGGTAATGCTACAAAGCACAAAGAATAACTAAAATGCAAGAATCAGAAATAAACGTATAACACAAAATAGCAGGAGAACTCCCAGGAACCTCGCCCGAAGCCTCTAGAAGTCTTCTGCCAATAAATACTTATAATCTGCTTATAATGAAAACACCAATGTCTTCATTAATCAATGGAGAAATACTTCATCACGAGTTCTAAGGTTCTACATAAATAATTTTATTACAGAAAATTATAATACATGAAAAACTCTATGTCTCCTTCACCTACAACCTTTTATAAATTTAAGGTGAAACAAAACATAATAACGAATCCTCAAGATCAAGAGATCCTAAAGCTTTGTAGCCATCAACCAAACACTTCAAGAATAGGCATGTCTCTGCTTCTTTTGTTGATTCGTAGGAACTGACGTGATTCCATTTACTTTTATTGATTTTTTTTATTTACTTGTTTTGGTCTGTAGTTGGCTTATTTCGATTCCCTATCAATAAAGACATCAAAATTTATTTTTCATACTATTAAACACAACTTTTATCAATAATTTGTTTTACCCTACTTTTACATTATTCTCCTTTGATTTATTTCTGAAATGAAGGAAAAAAATATAAAAGTTAATGATAAATCGTGCTAAAGATAGGGGTAAAATGTACATTTCCCTTGACCCAACATACTCCCCTGCTTACCTTTTTGCATGTCCTCATGCAAACATATGATTGAGGTGTAGTTTTTTTAAGGAATAGGCAAGATACACTTCTTCCTTGTAAAGTCTAAAACCATGCTTTTGTTTCACTTTTGCAAATGCTGAGTTTGTATGTCCCTCTGGTAATTCATAATCATGATGGTAGTTTTCAGGAGGGTACCATATGATGGGGCATCCATATATGTATCCTATCCATGTAGGACCCGTGTTAAAAATTAGATTACTATACAGATGAAAACGAGAAGCAGTAGCTTTAAAATTCCTATACCCAAATGGCTCTTTGTTCTTAACGTTATTGGTAGAGGCTTGACATCTCTATTTGGTTGCTATCAAATCTTCTTCCTAAATATCCTGCAAGTATTCTCTTCCATTGTGCACAATATATTTGTGAATTGGCCCCAACTTGGCGATCACTCCTTCCCATTGCATAAACTTCTTATGTTGAGTAAACAAATGTAGGGGTTTTATAGGCTCCCCTCTGACCCATAGGTCTAAACCATGTTGTCTTTTCTGAAAAATATTGTAGGATTTATCCCATCTAGTTTGATTTTTGGAAAAGGACAGAAAATCTTGGAACTGAATATCCCCAATTAAGGGACTAGGGTTAATATCTCTATCCTCTTCTAAAAAAAAATTGTGCAAACATAATTTGCACAGAAGGTGTTGTATTTGTTCATCCTAATCATTACAACATTGGACAAATTCTTCAATGGTTTTAAATGTAGTGAGTTTCTCTGCTCTGACAGCTTTTCTTCAGCAAAAAATACCTTTCTACTAAAAATCAGGCATAACTGGTG
Source organism: Pinus albicaulis (assembly GCA_034641835.2). NCBI lineage: Eukaryota > Viridiplantae > Streptophyta > Pinopsida > Pinales > Pinaceae > Pinus > Pinus albicaulis. The sequence continues at coordinate 970,690,672 of CM076580.1, read as the reverse complement.
GTCAGTTCCCTGAAAGTCAATACATCTGAGTAAAGAGAACAAACAATACTGGTTTGTTTCTTAGCCTGTTCCAATTGATCCTATGCCCTTTTTACTTTTACCCTTTCTTCCCTAAGTTGGGCAAAGGTTTCATCTTCAGTTGTAGAAAGGTATTTAAATTGTTTTATTAATGCCTGGTGTTCTTGCAAGGGCACTAATTCCTTCTTATACTAGTCCAATTCATGTTTACCTTGAGTTAATTCGTTGCGAAAATTTTGATTGGCAACTCTTTCTACCAAAGGATTGTAAGCAGGTGTTTCCTCCTTTTGAATTTCTTTGTCCTCTATAAGTATCAAATCAGTCTGCACATAGAATTCAGCAATATCTACCATTTGAGTGACAAAATCTGTTTGGGTTCCCATGGTAGCTAATTCCTTCTTAGGCTTCCAGACCTTGTCTGCTTATTTCAACCATTCCCTTAACTATTTTACTATTTTCCTTAATTTTCTGCATTTCCTGCTCATCTTTTCAACTTAACCTCAGTTAATTTTTCTTTCAAATGGGTCCTAGTAGGAGAAGGAAAAATATCAGCTTTAGGCTCAGGAAGGGTTGTGCCAGTATTAGGGTTATCATTAAATGAAATAATGTTTTCTTCAGGCGCCCAAGAGGTTGTTCCAATATTGATTTCCTGACTGGGTGGAACAATATTTTCTTCCGGTGTCAGAGGAGTTGTCTCAATACTTGTGTCATGTTCTAATAGAATAGTATCCCCTAACTGGTTTCCAGACTCATATGCTCTCTCTATCTAGTCTTCCCTATTCACCCATTCATTATCAGAGGGAGATAAAACCCTAAAATCTTACAATTCATCATTGGAAGGTAGGATTTCAGTATGTACAAAGCTGCCAGCAGAGTCAAACTGGTTCAAATGGTCCCTCTGTTCCTTAGATTGTTCAGATGGGTTCCTAATTTCATAAGACACTCTCATTTGTTCTAATACTTGAGCCATTTCCTCCTCATAGTCTTGTAAAAATGCATTTTGAGGACTCGAAGGTGGTGTATGGGATGGCCCTGTATCATCTGGAAATGCTAAGGTAATTTTTTGTAGTTGTAATCTTTCATAACATCTCTGTTTTACTGGTTCTGAGGTTGAAACATGGGTTCTCTTCCCTCTAGCTCTCCTGGGTATGACTATTCTAGGAAGTTCAATTTCTACTATATTAGGGTTTTCTTCAAGGGTAGGTATGGAAATATTGATAAAGATATCCCATGTTAACTGATGTTTGTTTAACTCATGAATAATAATCAATTTTATCAAGCCATGGTGGTTGAAAACTGCTTGAGGTTTTTTATCTTTCCTAATCTGAACACTAGTATCATGCAATATAGAATTCAAGAAAAAAGGAAAATTAACTGAAATATTTTGTTTGAGAACAGCTAACAGTTTGAGTTAACGGGACTTTACCACATCCCGGCGTCCATCACATGTGATATAATTTTGAACGAAGATTGCCCGTTCTTGCTAAGGTTGCCTCAAGGATGCAGGGTTAATACCTTTTCATTTTCGTACCAGTTGCTCATCTAGATCCTAATACACTGAAACTGCTTCTTGTATGAGGACATGTTTATCAGTCCATTTTTCCCCTTCTATTGGAAGTCTGGAGACCTCGGCAATTACTTCTTCGAAGACTCGTATAATTCTTCATTTAACTATGGTGTGCCCTTCCCGTAGGTTCTGCAGGAATTAAATTGGTGTCTATGTATTAAACCATTTTAGTCTGTGTAGATATGGAATCCAACCAGCTTGTTGGAGAATGGTGCGAGCTAATTTTGAGACTTGAAATATTTTGGGTTCATTGCGAAGAGAATTTCCACCCATGGCTATTGTGTTTTCAGAACTGGTTTCTTCACCCCTTTGCATGCATTTCTTTCGGCTCTGTTATTTAAAAAGAATACAAATACTGCAAGTGGATTTTATAAAATATATTATTAGAAATGTGACTGCATGACGTTAATGCAATGATTCTATTGTCCAATCAGCATATCTGAAGGGAGTCGCATGGTTAATTCGCATGCATGTTTATTATGGATATTTGTACCCCCTCCAATGAGAGAAGGGCATCCACAGCATTCAAGCACAAGAAAAGAGGAAAGGTGGTAGAAATCATGAATGCACACGAAGTAGAAGTTAGAAGTTGTTAATCATCACAAATTTACATCAGGTGGAAATGACCAAAAAGGGAGAAAAGTGGAGTAGCAATCATTATGAAAAGGATTTCCTATTTTGATGGCATAGTATGACAGAGGTGACAGATTATGATTGATGTTTTTATCACTCAATTTGGCATGATTAGATAATTTAGATAAAATCATAGTTGATTATGTGTATAGGTTTTGATCAGGAGATCATTTCCATGTTATGAAAATTTTCTCAAAAATTAAAGTGATCAGAAAGGGTTGCAATCTTAATGACCGAAAAGGTCTCGTCGTTGCGATTCTGGCGCCATGAACGATTCTCAAAACCAAGGAAGTATGCAAATGTTATTAAGGTTTGAAATCTCCAGTAAAATCCAAAATTTAGTTGACCAAGTTTGACTTTTGTAAGGTTGGAAAAATTAAAAAAGAATATTCTAAGAATATTCCTCAAGATATTCCCTGGAATATTCCCTGGAGGGAGAATCTATGTTTGACAACTAGCAGAATCCGATTTGTTATTGATTTGACTTAGTTTGGGGCAGACCAATCAGGGGTTGCCACATGGCAGGCTCGGAGGTCGTCACGTGGCCACAGGCTGGACAGAAATGGTCTATCAAAAAATTTTGTTAACCAGCAGGATTCAAACCAACGACCTCCTGCCCGCGAGCCCAAATTTCCGACCATCTATGTTGCGTGTGTTACTTAACAACTGTAAGAGTTGAGTTTTATTTAAAGTTTCAAAATGTTTAGGGAGAAAAAAAAAGGAGCTAGCCTCGATTTCATACGACCCAAACACTGGCGAAAAGGGGGGATAAGGCTGGAGGTTACAACTTCCACCACCAACCATTAATGTGTCCACGTTAAATTTAAATGTCGCAGTTTTGTATGTGGTTTATGTGGTGGTTAGTGCAGCCGCGGTCACATGCCACCCCCCTAACCTGTAATGTAACAGTTAACTATCCACTAGTTTTAGGCACAGTTCCGACAAATTCGGTGAATATGCCTAATTTGGAGCGCTATCTAGCAGTTACTCCACATTTGGTGGAGTTTGTTTAGGGATATTGGGAAAAAAAAAAATTCCATAATTCCCTCATTATTGAACCAAATTGCCTGCAATTTTAGTCAATTTTGGGTCTCTTTGACATGCTAAACAGTTTGAAATAGGTTTTAGGTCGATCAGAGGTGATCTACAGTAGCTTTTGCTTCGAGGAAGATGAAGAAGCCATCAGGGCCATCATGGAGAAGGCACTGTATTGGGTAATATTTCAATGTTAAGTGTGAAACAAAAGCCATTTCTAGCTATTTTCTATCTTCTAAAGCTTAATTTACAGGTGGTTTTTCCTATTAAGGCATATTTTTACCAGTGTAACCATTTTGAGAAAATTAATAGTGCAAGGACATGCCATTGGGGAGCCTTGGACCGGAAAATGTAGCCCAAGAGTGGTGAACTTCCTTAACAATTTGTTGTGTTATATGATGGTGAATTTTATTTGTTGTATGCTTCTGTTGTGATATGTTAAATAGTAAATTTACTTAACTAATCCTCACACATAAAACTCAGAAACATAACCAAAACTACTTTGTTTAATCTGCAACTCATGGAGAACACTTTGCACACTTTATCATATCAGAATGGATACCTTGCATAGCATAAAAAATACAATCCAAATTCAGATCAAGTTGGTATCAGAGCTCAGGTTGAGAATTAGGTTAAGCTAGAGTATTTTCTCTTTTTAACATTTGTGAAAAAGGTGTTAAAATAGTGTAACGGATTGATATTTTTACTGTTTACAAACTGGTTGTTAATTGAGTTAGTTGGAGGTGAAAGGATAGCTATTGATAGCTACGTCCTGGAGAGGAAAACAAGGAAGAAAGGGCTGAAGGCTTCTTCCTTACCCCAAAGGACCTCAAAGTCACTCTTGGAAAACAAACCCTCTTAACTATTGTTTGTTAAGAAGCTCTTGGAGTTTGTTTTTTGTTTGGATGCTTGAATAAGAGTTGGTCTTTACAGCCATTTGGTTTAAAAAATCTTTGTCATTTGTTTAGAAAGCTTTGAGAACCTTTTTTTTTTTTTTGAAGTTACTTTTTTTCATTGACATCATAATAACAACTTATATAAGTGAAGTTTCCTCCTTCACAAGATTCTTCGATGATGATATGAAATGTGACTTTATTATAGTGAAGGACATGGTGCAAATTCTATTTGAGGATAAAAGAGAAAGTGCTGAACTTCGTGAGAAATTGTTTGCCATGAAGGAAGAGAAGGAAGAAATTCTTCAAAGATTGCATGATATGGATATACAGCTCCATCAATCTCAATAAGATTTTTCCAAGAACATGCGTAAGGAAGAGGTAAACCATTCTAATTTTTCTTCAGTTTCCTCATTAGAAATATGTGTTGGTTCTTTCGAAAAACATATGAAAGGTATAGGGTCCGGATTAATGATTAAAATGGGCTATGAAGGAAAAGGTCTAGGAAAGCATGCACAAGGCATGGTTGACCATGTTTTTGTTGAGGAATGACCCAAGAATATTGATCTTGGCTATTTTCAATTTAATTGAGAAGACTCCAAAACCATGAAAGCATGTGAGGCTACTGTTAGCCATCTATAAAATTCGTTATATCTAGTGATGGCTAAACAATTCCTTAGATTTCTAAAAGATAAGCTTTTATGAAAATCTTGTGAGTTTTGGAAATTTCATTGAGTTCTTTATCCTTTAAGCTATCCACTCACTAAAATCTTCATTCAAATCTTCCCAAGTCACCCTGCTGTTTCAAAAGGATGCTTGCTTCAGGTTCTTTCCCCCATTTTCACTTCCATAGTTCTTCTGACCATTTTCACTCATTTTCACCTATCCCAATAGTCCTTTTCCGCTCTCAAAAAGCCCATTTCCCCTTCATAAATCTTCATGTCCCTTGAAAAACCTATTTAAACCATGAAAATCTCTTTATTTGGCTTAAAAAACCCTTCTCTGACCTTATCGAAACCTCTAAAAAAAGGCTTAAAAACACCTTTTTAGGCCTATTTTGATCAATTAAGAAATTACGCCTTAAGCCCCTTCGGGCTTAAGCCCTTTTCCCTTTCCTCATATGACCCAAGGGTGCAATGACTGCTATCCCTAAACCCCTCTCATCTCAGCTCCTGGTCCTATCTACCACCACAAGACCATACCCCTGCCTTTGTTCTTAGCCCCTTCTCTTATCCTTTTACCCCACGCCCTTAGTTTCTCTTCGAATCAATCTCAACCATTGATCATATAGATATAATGATGATCATTCTCCCCTCTCACCCTCCATCCTCCCGATCACAAACCTTTTAATTCACCCTGTAATGGATCTAGACCGCAGATCTTATCAATCTAACAGCCCTTGCCGATCCTAAGTTTCCAACCTACCCGATAAAAATTCCACTTTCGACAAAACAGATGACGTCACCCACTGGCCCACCATCCATTCCTCCACTATAGCCTAATCCCCATCCGCCACCTGTCACCCACCATTCTCCTCACCCGATCATCTATCCCCAATCGCGTCCATCCTACACCATTGATCTGACTCCCCCAAATCCCATGGTCCACCATCGATATCGCGCGCATTTCTTCAAAAAGGATTAACGCCCCATTTTTACACGAAATGGGTGGTTTTCTCGTGGATGCATGTCAACCAATGAATGGTATCACATTCAATCCATTCAAAATTGTTTACTTCCCTAAACCTGCACGATACTACCTGGTTTCACCCACTAAACTGCCTTTCACCAAATTACGTCAAAATTCAAATATTCCACTATTTCTCCTGGTTCCGCCTATGTAACACTTCCATCCGTGCATTTTCCTCTTCTACAATCATTCCCACGCCTTCACCAAGCCTCTGAAACACATTTTTAACCAAAAAATGCAGGATTTAAAATAACATGTTTTGTTAATTGTGCAGGTTTAATGGCAGCCTAAGTTTAAAGGCCCTCCTGTATCCAAACCTAAGTGGCAAAGTCTCTAGATGGCAATCCATGAGGCCAAATACAGGAAGAAAAGGGATAAGGGTTTGACTCCAAAGGTTTGAATCAATGATTCATTACCATTGATCAAAATCAAAGAAACCCTCCAGCGTGAAGAAGAACCCTACACACAGAAAATACAAAAATATTAACAAAAGATTGAAGATCAGTGAAGAAGGAAAAATAGAAGATTAAAGATTAATCAAATGATAAAGGCAGTAAATACAGATTATGAAAGCCAAATGTAGATCAAGGCCTAAAAACACAGTTTAATGGTGTTGAAAAAAATACTGAGAGGGGGGGTGAATCAGTATTTAGGGCTGAACTATTTTTCTTTTCTTTCTCTTAAAACCTTATGTTACAGTATTGCATCCAACATGTATGTCCAGATATCTTATTATGTCTTTAATTAGAGCATTGCATCAGATAATCATTAAGCATGAACAGAAATAACAGAACAAACCATCAAACATACATAACACATATGAACACTAGGATTTAAGGTGGAAACCCAATTTGGGAGAAAACCACCGCTGCTGTAATCTCAGTCTTCAATATTTATTATAGAGAAAACTTCTTAAAATATATGTTGGTGCAGACTTATACCAGCACGCAGGCACCCACCTGCAGAAGGCTACAACCTTCTCTCATTTACCAGCTACCACTAGAAAGGAGCTACAACCCCCTCTATGAAGGCTTCGACCCTCAGCACTACTGCGGACCTTGTTTCATCAATTTTCATACTGGATCCACCAGTTTCCATACGACATACTTTGCCGGTCACCAGATTTATTTATTTTCTATATACTCACACCAGTTCTTCATGATATCGTTCGTCATTCAAACCAGATATTTGTCATTGTCAGATTATATTCATGGGTGCATCGTAGTTTCAGATTTATCAGTTAAGAACAGAGCTCGCCCATACAGATATTCTTTTTAGAAAATTTATTCACAACCCTTACAATGCACACCTCGTTCTTTATTTTTCTTCTCCTTATATAGTTTTCCTTTATTAAAACCAGGAGTCAAAACCACAAACCGCTAGTGGTATTCCTTTTAGTTTTTTCCACGGGGCTTTTGATCTCTTTTTAATTTATTTCTCAATTTAAAGAAATTGACAAATAATTATATTTACAACTTTTTGAATTCCCAAGCCTTATATATAAACTTTAACCCTTTGGTCTTTATAGAAACATCCAACGCTTCCAAATAAATTAATATTGCGATAAACCTTTGACCCCGGGCCCACATACATAGTTAATATCCAATCCAATACACCCATCGTACCACAGTAAACCTCGCGCAAGTCCAGTGTCCAATCACCGTTAGATTAGAAAGCTCCTAGATCAACGGCGTATATGCATATCGCTCGACCTCCGATGCCGAACGTTAACGGGCGATGGCTCGTCGTACCTATGTTAATCTTCGCGCACCTTCAACAAATGATGACCGTCTGATGACCCCTTCACAGATCAACGGTGCTCAATGATATCGCTGGGCATCCTGGGTCGAACTATAACGCGTGATGGCGCATAGTGAAACGCGGTTTTGTAAAATCGTACAGGACGCGTGTCGAGTATTCTATGGAATCGCTCCTCATCCAAGAAATACCGCTTACTCCGCATAGGTGGTGAGATGAAAACCGTAAACCACCTTTACTATTCATATGGTCATGGTTCCACTCATCCGCGCAGGGTTCCGTCGCCTTTTTAAAGTATTATTATAATTAAATTACTCTTTAATGTTTTGAGTTCCGTCGTCACCAAGTGTTCCGCTACTCCATTAATCTGCGCCATCTCCCATCAACTCCCTCATCAGATACAGATTATCATTCAACCTTTCCAATTACACAGGACATCATTCGACCCCATTACAGAGATTATTCACACAGAGGTTTAGGGGATTCCATACAAGAATTACATCAGAAAATACACATATAATACACATATCCTAACTCTGCAACGATGATTTCATTCTTCTCTGTGCACCGTAGGTATCCTCTGCCCATTATGAAATTGATCACACAGGTCATATATATTCCAGATTTACTCAACCATACTTAACACAATTCCACGGTTCTTCCTCAACATACACAAATCTTGGCTAGATATTCAATTTGTCCTTCAATCTATTACCTTGACTCTTCCTAGCAGCTCTCCATTTTTTCCATCTCTTTTGCAAACTGTATTAAACCCCTAATTCAACTTTACTTCTTTGTCTCTAATTCCTCTGTTTCATCTGCTGCCTTTGCTACTTCTCTGTTTCTTTTTCCTTCCTGTCTTTGCTTTGCCAGTTCCTTTGCCATCAATGACAATATTTCCGACAATCTCCCCCTTTGGCATTGATGGCAATACTCTTCCTCTGATGGCCTTACAGAAGCCCTTTGTTGCTTTTCCTCCCTCTTTGACATCAATGGAAAATATTTTGATCAATATCCTTTGAACCGATAATGCCATGCTCCCCATGAGATCATGTTACATCTTCAAACACAATATGACCAACAATTCATCCTTTTCATATGACCAATGCTCCCCCTGATCTTGTGCATTCAGAGATACCTAACAGTACCTCACAACCGATTTAATCTTCTGTATTTAAGTAGACCTGATCCTCTGCATGGCAGAGACTACTCCCAGTTTCTATCTGAGATATTCGAACGCTTCCCTGGGTAGAGGTTTGGTAAATATATCAGCAACTTGTTCTTTGGAGGAAACATACTCCAATTTCACCTTTTTTTCAAGCACTTGTTCACGTAAGAAGTGATATTTGATGGGAATGTGCTTCATCTTGGAATGCATAACATGATTCTTTGAGATAATGATAGCACTTTTATTATCACACATAATGGAGATAGGAGGTGAACATTTGATTTGAAAGTCTTGTAGGGTTTGCATCATCCAGAGAAGTTGAGTGCAACATGATGCAGCAGCCACATATTCTACTTCTGCTATAGATAAGGCTATGGAGCTTTGCTTCTTGCTAAACTAAGATACTAACCGGGGCCCCATATAGAATGCACCACCACTAGTGCTTTTCCGATCATCAACACTTCCAGCCCAATCTGCATCATTGTATGCATTAAGAGTAAGATCAGCATTCTTTGGATACCATAGTCCAAAGTCTTGAGTTCCTTGTAGATATTTGAATATTCTTTTCACAGCCTGAAGATGAGACTCTTTTGGATTAGCTTGGAATCGTCCAACAATCCCAACTACATGCATGATGTCTGGTCTTGTCCCAGTGAGATAAAGTAGAATTCCTATCATAGATTTGTATTCAGGTTGATTCACCGTGGGGGAATCATCATTAGAACTGAGATTGCATCCAGTTATCATTGGTGTACTTACAGGTTTGCATTCTTCCATGCCATACTTCTTCAGGATTTTATTGAGGTATTTTTCTTGTGATAAGAATATGCCATCTGTTGCTTGTTGCACTTGCAAGCCAAGAAAGAATGTTAGTTCCCCAAGAAAAGACATTTCAAATTCTTGCTGCATATCAGAAGCAAATTTCTGACTCATAGACTCTTTATTACTTCCAAAAATGATATCATCAATATATACAACCACAATCAATAGTTTTTCATTTTCAGTTTTTGTGTATAAGTTGCTATCAGCAGACCCTTTTGAAAATCCTTGTTGATGAAGATATTTGTCAAGACGATAGTACCATGCCCTTGGAGCTTGTTTGAGACCATATAGAGCCTTTTTAAGTCTACAAACAAGATTTTCATCATTTCCCAAAATGAATCCTTCTTTTTTTTCTATATAAACTTCTTCTTCTATATCACCATTGAGAAAAGCAAATTTAACATCCATTTGATAAACTTTGAATTTTTGGAAGCTTGAAAAGGCAAGAAACATTCTTATGGCTTCAAGTCTGGCTACAGGAGCAAAGGTTTCTTCAAAGTCTATACTTTCTTGTTGAGCATGCCCTTTGCACACAAGTCTAGCTTTATTTCTTATAACATCCCCATTCTCATTTAACTTGTTTTTGAATATCCATTTAGTTCCAATAAAATTTTTGTCATGAGGCCTTGGTACTAATTCCCAAGTGTGATTCTTTTCAATTTGATCAAGCTCTTCATTCATGGCTTGAATCCAACATTCATCTTTGCTAGCTTGACTAACACTGTGAGGTTCAATAGTGGACAGAAATGTCAGATTGCTAGAAGATCCCACAAGAGTCCTTCTTGTTTGTACACCTGATCCCTTTTCTCCCAAAATTTGAGATTCTGGATGATTCTTTTGAACATATCTAGATGGAGCCTTTTCAGAAAAATCCTCTTCGGGTTCTTCACTGGGTTCATTGTTTATATCATTACTATTTGATGTAGAAGGATATGTGTCATCATCATATTCATCTGTTGTTTGCTTTTCTTCTTTTGGAGCTGCAGGAGACTCATCAATAATGACATCAATACATTCAAAAATCTTCCAAAGTCTTTTATTGTAACATTTATATGCCCTAATCCTAGAGGAGTAACCAAGAAATATTCCTTCATCTGCTCTGGGTTCAAACTTGCCAAGTTTTTCATCATTATTCTTGATAAAGCATTTTCTCCCAAAAATTCTAAAATGCTTTATAGTGGGAGGATTACCATACCAGAGTTCATATGGGGTTTTATCACTATTTACACGAACATGTGCTTTGTTGAGAATGTTTACTGCTGTATGCGCTGCTTCTCCCCAAAATGTGTCAGGTGTTCTAGAATCATCAAGCATAGCTCTATCCATTTGTTGAACTGTTATGTTCATTCTTTCTGCAATGACATTCTGTTGTGGAGTGCCAGCTACAGAGAACTGTCTTTTTATGCCATGTTGTTCACAAAATTCAAGTAATTCATTGGATGTATATTCTCCTCCTCGATCAGATCTGAGACACTTGATTTTTAGATCTAATTCATTCTCAACTAGTGCTTTGAAGATCTGAAATTTCTCAAATGCTTCATCTTTGTGTTTAAGCAGCCCAATCCAACACATTCTAGAAAAGTCGTCAATGAATAATATATAGTATTCTTCACCACATGGTGACCTTTTCCTCATAGGTCCACATATTTCAGTATGAATGAGTTCAAGAGGCTTACTTGATGATCCTTCCTTGGCATTAAATTGTACCCTGGTTTGCTTGCCGATTTGGCAGGATTTGCATATGATATTTTCAGGTAGGGTAATATTGGGAAGATCACGAACAGCTTTAAGTCTGCTTGATTTGTTTATTTGAGAGAAGCTCAGATGTCCCAACCTTCTATGCCATAGCCAATTTTCTGAAGATTTACTCAAATAACATTGTTCTTTGGGGTTCTTCAATATATACAGGTTGTTTGGAGTTCTTTTTCCTTTTATAATTTCTTTACCTGTATCAAGGTCACGTACCACACATTCTTTTGAACTAAAGACAACTTCAATTCCTTGATCACACATTTGACTTACACTTAACAAGTTATGCTTTAATCCATCCACATACATGACTTCATTAGATTTCACCTTTTCTTTTAGAAAAACATACCCTTTTCCCTTAATGACCGCAGGAGTGTCATTTCCAAATGTAACATTTTTTTCTTTTTCTAGAGCACTATATGCAAGAAGTTTGTCTTTATCACCTGTCATGTGTCTTGAGCATCCACTATCAATGTACCATTGGTTTTCTTTATCTTCTACAAATAACTCTATGCCACAATTTTCAACTTGTAATTCCTTCTTTTTCCATACTTTGGAGCTTGAAGGACCATGTTCTTTTGGCTGAACTTTTCTCCTACATTCAGATTCTTCATGGCCAAAGTTATTGCAATAAGCACATTCAACTTCATTTTGAAGAGGAGAAAAGTTGTTATAAGTATTCTTCTCTGTTTCAATATCAATCCTTTTCTTTCTTGCTTCTCTTGTCATGATGGTTTTATATGCAACACATTGAACAGCTTTATGACCAAAATTGTGACATGAGAAACATTGTGCATTGAAGAAGAAATTTCTGCGATCATAAAATCTTCTATATGAATTTACTTGTTGATTGGTATTTCTTTGAAAGACATTCCCGTTAGTGTTCTTTGAATTGAGATGATCATGCTTTACCTGTGAAGATTCTTTATTCCCTTGCTTAGTGGCAGCGTGTTGTAAACCAGTTGTAACTGCTTTTAGATAATTTGATGTTGAAGCCTGAGAAGATTCTCCGATATATCCAAGACCTGTCTTTATAAAAGGAGAACGTTGTACCTTGATAATCTCATCTAAGGTTTTAGATCCTTTAGAAAATCTAAGATTCAGAGTCTTTACTTTCTCAAGTTCTTTTCTTAGACTTACTACTTCACACTCTAATTTCTCATTGTGTTTCTCCTTTTCTTCAAGCTGATTTTTCAGAGTTTCTATGGTTATTTTACTCTCTTATAAGCAAATTTTGAGTTTATTGTTTTCATCAAGAAAATCACTGTCTTCTAGAGCATCCAAAAAAGTATCCTTTTCTTCTCTATATTCTTTTTCAAATGCCATAAGAAGTCTAAGATCTTGTTCATATTCTTCCTCATTATCAGATAACCCATCACTATCTTCATGACTATAGTAACTCTTCCTAGTGCTAAAACGATTCTTATTCCTTCTTGCTACTTCCTTCCCATTTTTATGTGTTTCTTTATAAGGACACTTAGCAGCATAATGACCAACTCTTCCACAATCAAAACATTTGAAAGGAAGCTTACCTCTGAACTGTCCTGTGCCAAGTTGAAGTTTCTTTACAAAGTTTATCTCATCTTCTTCTGAGATATATCCTGATCCTTTTAGTTTTTTTGCTTCCTTCCCTTTTGTAGAAGTTCTAAAGACTGCTTCTTTCACTTCAGATGGTCCTCCTCTTCTCATTTCATATGCAGTTAGTATGCCATGAAGTTGCACCACAGTAAGATTTTGAAGATCCTTCTTTTCTTCAAGAGCAGAAACTTTTGACTCAAATTTCGTTGTTAGTGATCTTAAGAATTTCTCAACCAAAGTAGATTCGGTTATTGTTTCTCCCAGATTTCTCATACGATTTACAATATCATCAAGACGTAAAAAGAAATTGGCAATGCTCTCTTCATTATCCATTTTTAGATTCTCATATTGAATTCTGAGAGTTTGGAGTTTAGCACTTTTTACCTTTGCATCACCTTCATAACTTAGCGTGATTTTGTCCCATATTGTCTTTGTTGTATTCAGCTGCATGACCTTGACAAATTTTGATTCAGTTAGACTTCCCAATAGAGCATTGACCGCATTTGCATTTGTTTCATAATTCTTTCTTTCCGTCAGATCTGTTGGTACTGCAGCCAGATATTAATATCCTTGTTCAACAATTGCCCATACCTCTGCTCCCAGATACTGAAGATAGGATCTCATCCTTGTTTTCCAGAAGATTAAATTGTTTTCGTTAAAGAGCGGAGGCTTGATAGATGCTATACCATCTTGATTGCTCATCTTGCTTGATCTTCCTTCTAGCGGCTAAGCTTTTTCAGAAGGACCTACTTTGATTCCAATTGTTGAAAAAAATAGTGAGAGGGGGGGTGAATCAGTATTTAGGGCTGAACTATTTTTCTTTTATTTCTCTTAAAACCTTATGTTACAGTACTGCATCCAACATGTATGTCCAAATATCTTATTATGTCTTTACTTAGAGCATTGCATCAGATAAGCATTAAGCATGAACAGAAATAACAGAACAAACCATCAAACATACACAACACATATGAACACCAGGATTTAAGGTGGAAACCCAATTTGGGAGAAAACCTCCGTTGTTGTAATCTCAGTCTTCAATATTTATTATAGAGAAAACTTCTTACAATATATGTTGGTGCAGACTTATACCAGCATGCAGGCACCCACCTGCAAAAGGCTACAACCTTCTCTCGTTTACCAGCTACCACTGGAAAGGAGCTACAACCCCGTCTCTGAAGGCTTCGACCCTCAGCACTACTGCAGACCTTGTTTCATCAATTTTCATACTGGATCCACCAGTTTCCATACGACATACTTTTACGGTCACAAGATTTATTTATTTTCTATATACTCACACCAGTTCTTCATGATATCGTTCGTCATTCAAACCAGAGATTTGTCATTGTCAGATTATATTCATGGGTGCATCGTAGTTTCATATTTATCAGTTAAGAACAGAGCTCTCCCATACAGATATTCTTTTTAGAAAATTTATTCACAACCCTTACAATGCACACCTCGTTCTTTATTTTTCTTCTCCTTATATAGTTTTCCTTTATTAAAACCAGGAGTCAAAACCACAAACCGCAAGTGGTATTCCTTTTAGTTTTTTCCACGGGGCTTTTGATCTCTTTTTAATTTATTTATCAATTTAAAGAAATTGACAAATAATTATATTTACAACTTTTTGAATTCCCAAGCCTTATATATAAACTTTAACCCTTCGGTCTTTATAGAAACATCCAACGCTTCCAAATAAATTAATATTGCGATAAACCTTTGACCCCGGGCCCACAGACATAGTTAATAGCCAATCCAATACACCCATCGTACCACAGTAAACCTCGCGCAAGTCCAGTGTCCGATCATCGTTAGATTAGCAAGCTTCTAGATCAACGGCGTATATGCATATCGCTCGACCTCCGATGCCGAACGTTAACGGGCGATGGCTCGTCGTACCTATGTTAATCTTCGCACACCTTCAACAAATGATGACCGTCTGATGACCCCTTCACAGATCAACGGTGCTCAATGATATCGCTGGGCATCCTGGGTCAAACTATAATGCGCGATGGCGCATAGTGAAACGCGGTTTTGTAAAATCGTACAGGACGCGTGTCGAGTATTCTATGGAATCGCTCCTCATCCAAGAAATATTGCTTACTCCGGATTTATGCAGGAACGCAACAGAATAAACACATAACCATAAATACAGAGATGCAGCGGAAATAACACTTCATTTCATTAATATCAAAGAACTGAAATTTGCTTACAGACAGAATGGAAATAAAACTAGCTAGGGCACTGGTAGCTATCTCTGAGAAGAGATGTGGCGGCTACAGGCCTCTGAACTGAGTTACAATGAGGCTCGAGGGCCTATTTATTATTGAAAAACAATGGAGAACCCTCAACATCCCAAAAACCTAACCCTAGGAGATGAAGCGCCAAAACTATGGGCCCCATTTGGGTAAATTGGTGTTTCAACTTCCCAGGGACGTAACTTTGGCATACTATCTCCGTTTGACACACATGATACATCATTAGAACGCTCTATCCGAGGACTACAGATTTCGAGACGAATTTGATGATCAAATTTGTTGGTTGCTTTGATACCCAAAAAACGTCGTTTAGGGCCTCAAAACGGCTCCGGAAGTTCAGGACCCGAAAAACTGCTAAAAATAGTAAGTTATGCCGAAACTGAAAAACTGAAAGAGACAATGGTGGGGGGCCAAGTGGAATAGGTGGGTGGCCACCGATATCCACTTGGATCATTCCTCCCCCTTAGGAAGCAATGGTCCCCATTGCGTTAAGTTCCTCCATGAGATGAGGAAATTTCTGCTGAACTTGGTCCCTGGTGAACCACTTTCCTTGGTGCAGGAGTTGGCCGGCTTTGACAACCCGATATAGTTGGATCTTCTGCTGGCGAGTGTTCTTGATTTGCATGTCCATGATGCAATCTGTGGTGGCCTGTTCCATGCAGTCTGGATTTAACTCAGTTGGTGTGAGTTGTTCTGCAATGTCCGAGGTGTCCAGTAGAGGTGGGAAGTAAGGATGAAGGCAATCCACATTGAAGACTGGGTGCAGACCAAGGAATGGTGGAATACTGAGCTCGAATGCATTGTTCCCTACAGCCTTGGTGATGGTGTACGGCCCGTATCGGAGCGGGCGAAGCTTGCGGTGGGGTCCAGTGAGGCGCTCCTTCTGCAAATGTAGCCATACTTTGTCACCCACCTGAGTTGTGTGGCACCTGGTGTTGATCATGGCGTTGCTTGTACTTGGCATTGGCTCTGTCCAATATATCATGAACCTGTTGGCGAATGTGTTGAATGCGCTCGATGAAGCTACTTGCTTTGTCAACTTCAGACTGGACATGAGCTGAATCGGCCTGAGCAGCTGCAAATGGCATGGCTACGTCAATGGGACATAGTGGCTGGAATCCCAAGCCCACCTGAAAGGGGCTATGGCTAATTGAACTGTGGAGAGCCCGATTATAACTATGTTGTACATAGGGGAGGCTCTCGTCCCATGTGCGTGGATGCTTTGAATTGTACATGCGCAGAATGTGTACAATCATTCTGTTGACGACCTCTGTCTGGCCATCTGTTTGGGGATGGAAATTTGTGGACTTGGTGAGCTTTGTGTCCAACATTGACCAGAGGCTGGACCAAAATGTGCTGAGGAACCTGCTATCTCAATCTGATATGATAGACTGTGGGATCCCAAAGTGCACCCATACTCGTTCAAAGAAGAGTTTAGCGGTAGCTTCTGCTGTGATATTCTTCTTACAGGCCGCCATAATGGCCATCTTCGAGAATCTATCAACGACCACGAAAACACAGTCATTGCCATTCTTAGTAGAGGGCAGGCCCGACATGTAATCCATGGAGATGGATTCCCATGGTTGACTAGGGGTAGGTAGTGGAGTATATAGGCCTTGCTTCTTGATGGTCGGTTTGGCAATGGCACAAGCGGTGCAGGATCTGATGTGCTTCTCGACATCCTTTCGAAGGTTCGGCCAATAGAAATACTTCTGTAGTATTGCTACTGTTTTCTCGACCCCGAAATGCCCAGCGACTCGACTGTAGTGTGCTTCCCATATCATCTTGGCACGCTCGCTTGAAGGAACACAAAGGTGTCCCAGTTGACATAAAAGTGCATCTTGGAGGTGAAAATTTGGAACTTGCGTGCCCCCCAAGAGTGCCTTGTAAGTGTGGCCGAATTCTGGGTCACTCTCATAGAGAAGCGGCCAATTAGAAGTCTCGTGCCCACAAGAGTTGAGCACGGTGGTGAGCGCCACGATCGGTGGTCGGCTGAGGCAGTCTGCAACATTATTGGTGCTACCCTTCTTGTACTTGATGTTCAAATGAAACAGTTGCAGATATGTGGACCACTTCTGATGGCGATCATTCTGCAACTTCCCTTGTGTCTGTATGAACTGCAGGGGCCGGTGGTCTGTGTGGATGATTGTTTCCTTCCCCAAAATGTAATGCTTCCATTGTCGGCAGGCTTGCACAATGGAATACATTTCTTTGTCATAGGTGGGATACTTGCGAACTGTCTCAGACAATGTCTCACTGTGATATGCCACTGGATGTCCCTGTTGAGTAAGAACTGCCCCAATAGCATAGTCAGAGGCATTTGTCTCGATCTCAAACGGCTGCTGCAAGTTTGGTAAGGTGAGCACTGGGGCAGAATAGAGGCGATTTTTCAATTCTTTGAACACCTTCTGTTGAGGTTCCGACCAAAATAATTTTGCCCTCGCTCCTCCTTTGCTGACTTGACTCAAGGGCCAAGTGATATGAGAGAATCCCAACACGAATCTATGGTAGAAATTAGCAAGACCCAGAAAGCTGCGAAGCTCTGTTATAGTAGTCGGGGCTGGCCAATCCCGAATGACTTGGATCTTGGCTGGATCCACATGCACCCCCCTTTCATCAATAATGTATCCCAGATATTGAACCTGGGTCATGCCAAGCGTGCACTTCTCCAAATTGGCACACAACTTGTGTTGCCGCAGTGTTTGGAGGACTTGTCGGATGTGATGAAGGTGCTCTTCCCAAGTCTTGCTGAAGATCAGAATGTCATCCAAGTACACCACTAAGAATGAGTTGGTGAATGGCCGCAAGATGTCGTCCATCATCCTCATGAAGGTTGCGGGAGCATTCGTCAACCCGAAAGGCATGACCAGCCATTCAAAAAGGCCTTCCTTGGCTTTGAAGGCAGTCTTCCATACATCAGAGGATTCAATTGGTACCTGGTGATACCCAGACTTCAGGTCGATCTTGTTGAAATATTTTGCACCTTTGAGTTGGTCCAGAAGGTCATCAATCCATGGGATTGGGTACCTATTCCGGACAGTGATCTTGTTCAGCGCCCGATAGTCAATACAGAGTCTCCACGTCCCATCCTTCTTTTGTACCAACACGATCGGGCTCCCACGGGGCGATGAACTTGGTCTGATGTGACCTTTCTGCAACAGCTCCTGAATCTGCCTCTTGATTTCATCATTTTCCAGAACAGAGCGTCGATAGATCGGTCCATTGGGTAGCGACGCACCTGGGGTCAGATCAATCGGGTGCTTGACCTGGCAGTGCAGAGGAACCCCTGTGGGTGAGGTGAAGATGTCCCCGTACTCCTCCACGACCTTATCCATTTGTTGTCGTCGTGCAGAGGGGCCCTGTCTGGAGGTCGTGGCCACAGTCTTCTTCTTGCCCTGGGGGCGGATCATCAGAAAAACGAATTTCCTGGTTTGGGAAATGAGCTTACTACATTGTTTTGCGGTAACCAAAGAGATAGTCGTAGGAGGTGGTACCTCTGGTATCCTGTACAACTTATTTCCCAAAGTAATAATAACAGCACGAGGTCGAGACTCATACACAGCATGACCCTTCCACAAGTATGGTTGTCCTAATAATACATCAGAAACATCAATAGGAGCAACGTCACATAATACCTCATCCGTGAAGGGCTTGATGCTATAGGGAAGGCGGCACTGCTGGCTGACGGGGAGATCTCGTCCTTGGTGAAGCCACCCGATGGTGTATGGATGTGGGTGAGCTGTGGTCGGCAAGCCCAACCGCTTCACGGCGTCTGCTGAAATGAGGTTCTTTTGGCTTCCATTGTCGACAATGAACTGTACAGGGGAGCCCTTTACCCACATCTGGGAGTGGAAGAGACGTTCCTCCTCCTCTGGATCTTCCGGTTCCTCCTTTTGGACCTTTGTAGTGGCAACAGTGGCGTTGGGCTCCGCATCAATAATCTGTTTCCCTTTTTCATTCCCCTTTTCAGGTTCTGATTCGGAGTCGGAGCATGCATCTGACTCAGAAGCCCTCATCTCGGCCACTAGCGACTACTTGGCCCGACACTCACTTGTGTTGTGAGTGGATCTCTTATGGAACTCACACCACTTTCCCGTGTCCTTCTTTGGCTTTACGGTGTTGTTCTTTTCTTGTGGCTTTGACGGGTTGTCTTTAGCTGCCATGCCTTGGCTCTGTCCTTTGTTCTGCGGTTTGGAAGCACCTTTTCCTTGCTTTTGATTCGCAGATCCAAAGTCTCGCTTCTTCTGTTTGAATTTCTGCTCAATCTTGGCAGCATACCGGTATGCCGTACCAAGCGAGGAGATGTCGAGGAACTCCATTTCCTCCTGAATGTATCTGTGCAGGCAGCTGCGATACTTTAGCACCAAATGTTTCTCTGAATCTTTGATACCCAACTTTGTGCGCAGGGTATGGAACAGATTCGTCAGCTCGTGCACATCTTGATCCCTTTGTTGTCGCAGCGTGGTCCATTGTATGTACTTGTCCTCATAGCTCCCCATGGGATAGTATTATTCTTTGACGGCGTCTTGGAAAGAATTCCAAGTTGGTACGGCCGAGAACAGAGAGGGTTCTGTCTGGTCCTTGTTCTCACAGTAGGTTTCCCACCAGTCCTTAACATGGGGGGTAGCTTTGAGGAGTGCAAAAATAATCTTCTCCCGATCTGAAAAGTCATGAACAAAGAAATATCCTTCTAATAGATTCAACCATCTATCTACGGCATCTGCATCTATTTGACCCTCAAATATGGGAATGTCAAAATTTACTTGTACCTTAAAGGAAGTCGCAACTCCAGAGTGGCTACTGGATGCAGATGCGCCGCCGGTGGGCAGCCGTTGAAGGATCTGAGCAAAGTTATCCATCATCGCGTTCCTTTGTTTTTCGAGGGCCTCCTCGAGCAATATTTTGATAGGATCTCCTCCTCCCTCATCTTTCTTTTCGTCCCCCATGGGCGTCCGTCGAGGTTTGCGAGGCTGATCTTGCAAAGGTTCCACCAGATCGAGCCCTAGCTCCTTATACCCCGACCTCGTTGGGGACATGCAAAGAAGGATCGAGAAAAAGCAGACCCCTCTGATACCACTAATCCGGATTTATGCAGGAACGCAACAGAATAAACATATAAACATAAATACAGAGATGCAGCGGAAATAACACTTCATTTCATTAATATCAAAGAACTGAAATTTGCTTACAGACAGAGTGGAAATAAAACTAGCTAGGGCACTAGTAGCTATCTCTGAGAAGAGATGTGGCGGCTACAGGCCTCTGAACTGAGTTACAATGAGGCTCGAGGGGCTATTTATTATTGAGAAACAATGGAGAACCCTAAACATCCCAAAAACCTAACCCTAGGAGATGAAGCGCCAAAACTATGGGCCCCGTTTGGGTAAATTGGTGTTTCAACTTCCCAGGGACGTAACTTTGGCATACTATCTCCGTTTGACGCACATGATACATCATTAGAAAGCTCTATCCGAGGACTACAACTTTCGGGACGAATTTGATGATCAAATTCGCTCGTGCTTTGATACCCAAAAAATGTCGTTCAGGGCCTCAAAACGGCTCCGGAAGTTCAGGACCCGAAAAACTGCTAAAAATAGTAAGTTATGCCGAAACTGAAAAACTGAAAGAGACAATAGTGGGGGGCCAAGTGGAATAGTTGGGTGGCCACCAATATCCACCTGGATCAGATGAAAACTGTAAACCACCTTTACTGTTCATATGGTCATGGTTCCACTCATCCATGCAAGGTTTTGTCGCCTTTTAAAAGCATTATTATAATTAAATTACTCTTTAATGTTTTGCGTTCCGTCATCACCAAGTGTTCCGCTAATCCATTAATCTACGCCGTCTCCCATCAACTCCATCATCAGATACAGAGTATCATTCAACCCTTCCAATTACACAAGACATCATTCAACTCCATTACAAATATTATTCACACAGAGGTTCAGGAGATTCCATACAAGAATTACATCAAACAATACACATATAATACACATATCCTAACTCTACAACGATGATTTCATTCTTCTCTGTGCACCGTAGGTATCCTCTGCCCATTATGAAATTGATCACACAGGTCATATATATTCCAGATTTATTCAACCATACTTAACACAATTCCACGGTTCTTCATCAACATACACAAATCTTGGCCAGATATTCAATTTGTCCTTCAATCTATTACCTTGACTCTTCATAGCAGCTCTCCCTTTTTGCCATCTCTTTTGAAAACTGTATTAAACCCCTAATTCAACTCTAATGCTCTGTCTCTAATTCCTCTGTTTCATCTGCTGCCTTTGCTACTTCTCTGTTTCTTTTGCCTTCCTGTATTTGCTTTGCGAATTCCTTTGCCATCAATGACAATATTTCCAACAAATGGCTAAACCAAGCAGATCAGCCCAAAGACAGATTCGAATGATAAAATCAAGGAAGCAATTACTTCACCAAAGTACAAATTACCACCCACAAACATGTTTTCCCTCAAAATTCATAAAGAAGTTATTACAGTCAAAGATATTTTCAAAGAAGCAGCTCAATAGTTATTTCAAAAGTTATTAAGAAGCCTAAAAGTCAAATATTGCAACTAAGTAGCTCAGAAATTAAACAGTATTCAATACGCAAAGTTAGACTCTTAAATACATTTTTGCCTTGGGCTTTGCATGGTCTCAAAGGTCAAAAAAATTTACTCTGTCATAAATGAACATTTAAATACCCCTTCTTTCACCCCACCTCCTCATTTATCTATAAATATTGTATGAGGAACTCATTGTAAATGGTTGGATTATTATTGAGTGTTGGGTTGTCATTGATTTTTGTTGAAGAGTTGTTGAATAGTTAAAGAATACTAGGTTGGATAGAGAAGTTTTGAGCTGTAAATACCTACTGGACTTGGAGTATGTAACTGGTTTGAAAATCAATAAAACAAGTTGATTCACAGCATCCTGGTCTATGTTAATGGTGATGTTTTTCCTCTTTGTATTTGTCTTTTCTTATGTTTTACATGCTGTCCATTTTCTTTGATAACGAACAGAAAATTTAGATTAGGATTTACTGTCAAAGTGCCCTATTTTTGACTGAAAGCTTTATCTTTATGTTTTCTTCTGCTAAGGTCTGATTGGAGGATTTTTAATTACCCTCTATTTTTATCTAGCTTGTTGTTTTAAAGATGATTCAATAGAGTATAACCAGGGAGAAATGTTGGTAATCCCATGTCTGTCTGAGTACAACTTGAGATATTGTTTTTAAAGATCTTCTTCAAAGTTTTCTAAGTAGAATCTAAACTAGGGAAGTCTATGGTATGCCTTTTCCTCTAGTCTGCCTTCAAAATTTTCTTTGAAAGATCCCTTGAGAGTATGCCAAAAGAAGATTAGATTATTTCTGTTTGATCTTAGGTTGTTCTTTTTGTTATCTTATATGTTTTCTTCTTTCTGAAAGTAGTCTTAGGATTACTGGATTGTTTTCTTAAAATTTTTCTTTAATAAGAGTCTACCCAAAGAAGTTATGGTTTGCCCTGTCCTTTGGCTTTCTTCAAATAGTTACTTTGAAAGGCTTTTCTTGTTTATTGGAGCTAGGAGATTCTTTATTGACTATAGCTTTGTTTCTTTCACAACACTTTAATGTTCCATTTCACAACTTAAACTAAAAAGATCCTTTAATCTAGATGACTTTCCCTATAATGGAAACCCTTGAAGAATTTTTGTACAATTAAATCATTTTGTGACTCCATAACCCAATGGATTAATACTGTCTCATGACCTATCTGTCCAGCTGAAACATTCTTTCAATCTACTCTCACCTTCACCCTTCAAATGACTTTCTCAGTCGATAATACCCAACCAAAACAAACAAGTTCCTAAGAGCTTCATAACTAGCCTAATGTCATAAACCAAGCATAAATATATATCCTTTGAAAACACTTAATATATAGATCCCTCTCTGAATCCAGGAAGGCTAGGTCCTAAGATTCCAAAGTGGTTCTGATGTGGCCCCCTGCAGCGTTTACTCTTGCCATTATTGTAAATCACAGGGAGCCAATAGCTACTTCAAAGAGAAATTTTGGTCCAAGTTCTAAGATGAAAATATGTCAAATTTGTTTCAAGGATGATTGACATTGCTTTAAACCTTTGTTGCAGCAAGAAGATGGTAGACATGCAGCCTATGGTGAGCATGCGAGTTTAGACATTTTTCAAGACAAGAACGATGAAGTTAGTCTACAAATGAAAGTTGGATCATATACTAGTTCATCTACTCATGAAGGCAAGAAGGATGAACATGTTAAGCAGCACAAGAGGTATAAATCTTCTCATGATCAATTTGATTTTAAGGCATGATAATTTTGCATGCTTAAATGGAAGAAATATTTGTTGTACATATTGTGGTCAATTTAACCATGATGTTTCAAGATGTTGGATGAGGAAGAAAGCATACAGGAAGAAAATGAAGCAAAGACAAATTTCACAGAAAGTGCATAAGACTTGCACATTTTGCCAAAAGAGGGGACATGTTGTCTCCCATTGTTGGAATTTACATCCAACTAGTCGTCCGAAGCACATGCAGTAAGAGGACAGAAAGATTGGCAAAGGTGGAACCAAGGATTCCATTATTGATGTGAAACCGAAAGTTTCACATGAGGAAGAGTTGTAGCAAAAAAATTCACCATGGAAGTGGCTTAGTAAGAAGTGGATGGACTTCTTAGCACAGTAAGACGTACTCATTTTGTACATATGAAAATTTCAATTGTATGCATGTATTTTATGCTGTAATATCTCATTTTTTTGAGCCAACTTGGATCATTGATCAAGGAAGCGATTTACAATTTCCTTTTACAAATTTCTCACTAGAAATTTTCTGAGTGAGTGCAAGAAAGACAGTTCTTGACAGGAGGACAAGCGCATCGAGGAAGGGAAGTGTGAATTTCTTTGTAGTTGTGGCTCAAAGTCACTATCCATGCAAGGAAAGTGTTTGGAGGCTGAAGAGAAGAGGGTGATGTACTCTCATTTACTGTACATATCAATTTTAGAAGTCCAGAGAGCTTTTGGGGTCCAAAAGCTTCCCAGTGGGGAGGTGTGATCAGGAGATCATTTCCAAATTATGAAAATTTTCTCAAAAATCAAATTGATCAAAAAGGGTTGCAATATGAACAACCGAAAAGGTCTCATCACTGTGATTATGGTGCCATGAACAGTTCTCAAAACTGAGGTCATATGCAAAAGTTATTGAGGTTTGAAATCTCTAGTAAAATCCAAAATTTAGTTGACCAAGTTTGAATTTTTTAATGTTGGAAAAAATTTTAAAAAATAATATTATGAGATTATTCCTCAAAATATTAAATATTCCTTGAAATATTCCTTAGAGGGCGAATCTGTGTTTGACAAGTGGTAGAATCCAATTTTTTATTGGTTTGACATTGTTTGGAGTGGACCAATTAGGGGCTGCCATGTGGCAGGCCTAGAGGCCACAACGTAGCCCCAGGCCAGACAAAAATGGTCTATCAAAAAATTTTGTTAACCGGCAGGATTTGAACTGGCAACCTCCAGACCACGAGCCTAAAGGCTCGACCGTCTATGCTACGTGTGTTACTTAACAACTGTAAGAGCCGAGTTTTATTTAAAGGTTTAAAATGTTTAGGGGGGGGAAATGGGGCTAGCCCCTTAGGGGGATAAGGGGTGCGGTTACAACTTCTGCCACCAACCATTAATGTGGTCACGCCAAATTTAAATGCCACGGTTTTGTATGAAGTTTATGCGGCGGTTAGTGTGGGGGTCATCACATGCCACCCCGCCTAACCTTTAATGTAACAATTAAATTTCCACTAGTTTTGGGTGTGGTTCCGACAAATTCAGGGAATATGGCTAATTTGGAGCGCTATCTAGTAGTTACTCCACATTTGGTGGAGTTTGTTTAGGGATATTGGGCAAAATTTGTTTTTTCCATAACTCTGTCATTATTAAACTGAATTGGGTGCAATTTTAGTCAATTTTGGGTCTCTCCGACATACTGAACAGTTTGGAATAGGTTTTAGGTTGAGCAGAGGTGATATACAGCATCTTTTGCTTCGAGTAATATGAATAATCCATCAGGGCCATCATGGATAAGGCACTATTGGGTAATATTTCACTGTTTAGTGTGAAACAAAAGCCATTTATAGCTATTTTATATATTTTGAAGCTGAATTTACAGCTATTTTTTCCTATTGAGGCATATTTTTACCTGTGTAACCATTTTGAGAAAATTAATAGAGCAAGGACATGCCATTGGGGAGCCTTGGACTAGCAAATGTAGCCCAGGAGGGGTGAATTTCCTTAACAATTTGTTGTGTTATGTGGTGGTGAATTTTATTTGTTGTGTATTTCTGTTGTGATACGTTAAACAGTAAATTTAATTAACTAATCCTCACACATAAAACTCAGAAACATAACCAAAACTACTTTGTTTAACTTGCAACTCATGGAGAACACTTTGAACACTTTATTATATTAGAATGGATACTTTGCATAGAGTAACAAATACAATCCATTTTAGATCAGGTTTTGATAATGATAACATTTAATCAAATACGCATTTGTCTTCAGGAATGGATCAATAGGAAATAGGGGCATAAAAATAATTTGCTGCTATCAAAAAAGTACTCCAATGCCACAAGCATAGCCACTGCTACTAGCAGGCGTCCATAGCCTCGACAGGGTTGCTGTTTTAACCCAGAAATGAGCCAGAATCATCTATTTAAAAGTAGAAATTTTTCTTGTTTTGTGGAGATACCACTATGCTAGTGTGGTGTCCAGATAGTCATAGTGTCATTCATGGGGATTTAATAGAGTGATCAGGCTGGCTCCTGATGAGACCTCCTATCCTTCCAGCAGTTTTAGCTATCGAGAAGTTCACTACCCTAGTGTGGTGGCCATTGTGGGAATGTCACCTATTAAATCCTCATGATCATGGTAGGTTGGCTCGTAATGAGACCCCCTATTCTCTCTTCTTTAAAAATTTGCACATAGAGATATTTTTTTATTATTATTATAAATGGAGGGAGGCTCATTAACTCCTTAAGAGTTATAGATGGTGTAAGAAGTAAAAAGAATTCCAATACAAATGATGCTCTTATTCCTATATCCTCATGTCGAAGATAATTACCACTTGAGAGTGTAAAAAGATACACCAGCATAAGACTATGGTAATGAATTGTCTGATAATATGTCTGAACAGGAGATATCCAGCCATTCATTATAGATAAACCGTGTCAATTTCCAAAGTAGAGATGTCCATCAAAATTTCAAAAGAACATAATATTAGTAATATCACTGCTTTTATTTTCTTTAGGTGCAAATTCCTTTTCTATAAAATGGTTTCTATGGAAAGAATGTGTAAAGGAAGAGTGGATATTTGAAAGGAAATCATCAAAAGACAAAAGACAAAAAAAATTATATTTTGAACAAAAAATTTGTTGTTTTGAAAAAAATATGCTAAAAAAAACACAGTCGTTCAATTGGATTGAATGGTAGCTTGTTCAATCAATTGAATAGAAAATCTCAATGGATTGAACAACAAAGATAATAAAAAAAAAAAAAATCAACCATTCAATTGGATGGAATGGAAACTGTTCAATTCAATTGAATAGAAACTCGTCAATGGATTGAATATAAAAAATAAAAACACGCTAAAAAAACAACAGTCTTTCAATTGAATTGAACGGCAATGGTTCAATTCAATTGAACAACAACTATTCAATGGATTGAATAGAAAAAAAATAAAAATACGCTAAAAACACAGCAGTTCAATTACATTGAATGGCGGTTGTTCAATTCAATTGAACAGCAACTGTTCAATGGATTGAACAGCAAAAATAAAAACATGCTAAAAGAGTAGCCATTCAATTGGATTGAATGGAAGTTTTTCAATCAATTGAACTACAATTTTTCAATGGATTGAACAGCAAAAAGCAATGAAACACATAAAAGAAAAAAAAAGAAAAGAATGCGGCTGTGAACAACAAAACAATCAAAAAGAAAGAAAATGGAATTCTTGTATACAATGATGAAAAGAACTGTAAATTACCATTAATTCCAGGAAACATATATACACTATTTACAAGAGGAAGTAACAAATTTTTATGAACTTAAAGTTACCGAGCCACTATTCCCTTCAGCTAAAATTTGGATAGTGGGATCGTCACGCACCTGCTAGAAGAAACACTCTTTCATAAGTGGTTTATGATAGAGGCGCGCCCAGTGTCCATTGACTTGAAAGGCGGAGCCAGATCCATCTATGGAGTTCAAGGTCATGGTACCATTGCTATGCACTTCTTGAATTGCGTATGGCCCGAGCCACCTTGTTTGTAACTTACCCAGGAAGCCTTGGAATCTGGAGTCGTAGAGGAGTGCCCAATCTCCTTTCTGAAATGTCTTCTTTTTTATGAGGTTGTCATGCGACTTAGCTCGTTGTTGCTAAATAATTGCAATGCACTGTAGAGCAAGCAGTTGTGCTTCATCTAATTCATTTTTCTGTTGGAGTCTTCTAACTTGGGCCTCTGTCAAATCTAGCCCCATTTCTTGGGCTATTTTAAGAGTCTTTATCTCAAATTCAATCGGGAAAATTGGTTCCTTTCCAAATACCAGGTGGTACGGAGAATATCCGATGTTGTTTCACCAAGTTTTGCGATAATCCCACAAGGCCTTTAGTAGTCTAGAAGCCCAATCATGGTGATGTGTTGATACTTTTTTAGTGAGAATTGCCTCATGTACTTTATTGGTGCTTTCGACCTACCTGTTCACCTGCGGGTGGTAGGGAGAGGTGACTCTATGGGTGACATGGTGGTTCCGTAGAGTGACCATAATTTTATGTCCCACAAATTGTGCCCCTCCATCAGTTATCATTTCCCTAGGTAAGCCATACCACACAAATAGCTCAAAAATAAAATTGATCACACACTCTTTTGTGGCTCTCGATAAATCTATTGTTTCTACCCACTTCGTCATGTAGCCTATGGCAACAAGCATGTAGGCTTTCTGATTCGATGGTAGGTTGAATGGCCCAGCAAAGTATAGCACACATCATTCAAAAGGTTATACTACCAACTGTGGCTGCAATGGCATCTCATCAGATTGGCCAGGGCGGCCCATTCTTTGGCAACTATCACAAGTTTGTACATATTTCTCTGCAATTTTAAAATTTGTGGGCCAATAGTATCCCATTTGTAATACTTTGTGCCATGTCCTGCGATCTGAAAAATTTCCGCCACATGGTTCGTCATGGCAGGCCTTCAAGATGTCATAAATCTAGTCTTCTCGAATGCATTTGCGTATATTCATATCAGCTCTTGTATGGACAATATATCCACCAATCCAGGAGAGTTTAGCACTACGTTGAACAATCAGCTTTCGTTCCTTTGTTGTCAAGTGTCTTGGCAGCTTTCCTATTACTAGATAATTTGCTACATTTGTGTACCATGGCGCTTTTACTGCCACAGCAAAAAAAATCTCATTATGGAACTGATCATCTACTGCCAGTGGGCCATTTGTCTTTGGAACTCTACACAGGAAATCTGCAACTACGTTCTTCTTTCCTGGATGGTCCTTAATAGTTATATCAAACTCCTGTAAAAGAAACAACCAACGAGTCATTCTTCCATTTGTAACAGATTTGCTACCTAAATATCTAATGGCAGAATGATCAGTATACAGGAAGAATTGATAGCCAGTTATGTAATGTCTATATTTATTTATAGCATAAATGATAGCCAAGAATTCCTTTTCGGTCACTGTATCATTTAATTCAGCAGGAGTGAGATTCTTGTTGATATAGTAAATAGTGTAGGGCTTCTTCTCCTCCTCTTGACCGAGAACTGCTCCAATCAATGTATTTGATGCATCCGAAGAAATATGAAAGGGCATCTCCCAATTGGGGCTATTGGCTCCCTGTGATTTGCAAGATCGGCAAGAACAAACATTGGAGGGACCACATCAGAACCACTTTGGAATCCTAGGTCCTAGCCTTCCTGGATTCAGAGAGGGATCTCTCTATATAAGTGTTTTCAAATGATATATCTTTATGCTCTTTGTTTTAATATATTAGGCTAGTTATGAAGTTCTAAGGACTTGTTTGTTTTGGTTGAATTAATTGATAGATTGGCAGATCTATGGTGTGAATAATTGAAGGGATGTTTCAGTTGAATAGATAGACTATGAGAAAACATTGATCCATTGGGCTATGGAGTCATAAAAGGATTTGATTGTTCGTCAAATCTGCAAGGGTTTTCATAGGGCAAGCTAACTATATCAAGTGGATCTCTTAGATTAGATTGTGATATGAAACAATAATAAGTTGTGAAGGCAGCAAAGCTATAGTCAGTTAAGAATCTTCTAGCTCTACTTAGACAAGAAAATCCTTTTAAGGTAAATGTTTGAGGCAAACCAAAGGACAAGGCATACCATAGACTTCTTTCGCTAGACTTTCATAAGAAAACCTTTAAGACAACAATCCATCAATCCTAAGACTACTTTCAGACAAAAGAAAACATTTAAGATAACAGTGACAGTAGCTAAAGAGAAAACGAAAGCCTATCTTCTTTAACTCAACACTCAAAAGGATCTTCAAATCAACATATTGAGGAAGACCAGAGGACAAGGCATACCATAGACTTCCCTGGTTTAGACTCTACTAAGTATAGTTCAAAGAAAGGCCTTAAAAACAATATCTCAAGCCATACCAAAGGACAGGGCTCACCATAAACTTCTTTGGTTTCACTCTATTGAATCATTTCTAAGACAACAAGCTACATGGAACTGGAGGGCAATTAAGAATCCTCCAATCAGACCTTGCAGAAGAAAACATAAAGATAAAGGATGTAGACAGAAATAGGGTGCCAAGACAGCATATCCTACTCTAAAACTTCTATTCTTTTATCATAGAAATGTGGACAGAATGGAAAACATAAGAAAAATGAGGAAAAATTCACCATTAACATAGCTCAAGGATCCTATGAACGTGCTTGTATTATTGATGATCAAAACAATTACATCACTCCATGTAAAATATCTCTCTGCAACTCAGAGCTTTCTCAAATCTAGCCTCGCAATCCTCAACTAGCTCAGCAGCAAAAATCAGTCAAATAACCACCAACTAACTAACACTAAAAATGAAACTCATATGTAGTATTTATTTGTAGAATGAGGAGGTGGTGCTAAGCTAGGGTTTGGAATTTCATTTATTACAGAGTTAATGATTTTTGACCTTTGAGACCATGCAAGGCCCAAGGAAAAAATATCTAAAGGTGTTTCTCTGAAATAATAACTTCTGAGTTAATTTTTGTGAAATGTTTGACTTTAAGGATTTTTGAAATAACTTTAGAATAACTGCTGGTAGATGAAAAATATCTCTGACTATGTGTAATAACTATTTGATGTTTTATTGAAATAAAACATGTTGTAGGTGGCAAAATATCCTTTGAAGAAGTAACTGTTGTAGGTTTAGTCATTCGAATGTGTTCTTGTGCTTAATATGCCTCTATTTTATCTTTAAACTCTGTATTATGCCTTCAAACTTTGATTTAACCTTTATCTGTCTATTTCACTGTCTTTTTCACTTATTCTACCTTTATTTCTGTTTTTTTCATTAACCCTTTGATTAACATTTAGTCTTTAAACCTTTGTTGTATGTCTTTATTACGTTCAATCTCTACTTTTTATGGATAATCTTCATGATTTGTCTTTGATTTGTGTTTAGCCCTTTAATCCTTCTGACCTTCATTTCTTTATCAGAGTACATTGACTGTATCTCTTCTCACTGTGCTTTATGTCTGTGTTTTTTTTTTGGTGTAGGGATGTGTTCTTTTATTGCTGGAGGGTTCAATTAACCATCGTTGATCATTTTTCATCGATGATTAAAGCTTGTAATAGGGTGCCTGGTCCCTTTTAAAGGAAAAAATCCTCTGGATTGTCACCCAAAGCATTAATTCAATCGATTTTGGACCTTCAAAATGCATTTCATGCATCTCCACCATTAAACCTGCACACTAAAACAAAAAATTACCTTTAAAACCTATGGCGAGGGTTTACTGCATTTTTCAAGGGTTTTCGAGCTTTCAGAGGGCGGAGAATGATGTTTTGGGCTTGGTCCAATAGGCGGAACCAGCAGGAAATTCAAACATAGGCAGGGGTATTTGAATTTTGGTGTGGAGGGATAGGCGATTTTCGAAAACCAGGAGGTGGTTTTCGCACAGAGGAGGAGGCGGTAATGGTTTTAGGAGGGGGCATTTGATACGATTCAATGACCGCCATGCGGCAAGGTGAAAATGCCAATTTTGAAATGTTTAAAAACATTAACCCCGGCGCTATTTTATTTGCGATATGTTGTGCAGGCCGTCGGATCTTGGAGGGGAAGATCGAAAGTGCGGAGCGGTTTAGAATGGTGCCTGGGGGAATACGACATGGTAGAGTATTGTTGGAGCGCAGATTTTGAGAAAAAGCGGGGCCCAGGGTCTAATAAATCAAGCGAATGCGCCCTTTTATAATGTAAATGGAAAGTTTTATGAGGGTTTTTAATCAAAGGAGGAGGGAGCTTTAATATTTAAAAGTTGGGGCTTAAAAACTTTAAAGGGTCAGGTTAGAACAAAAATACGGGTTTATAAAAAAATAAAATAGAGATTTATTTATAAAAAGGTGGGGTCCCAACAGTTTAATTATTTCAATTAAAACAATGTAAAAGAGGGTCATTTTCATTGTTTTGAAAAAACAGAGGAAAGGATGAAGAAAAAGGGGTTTTGAAAGGGGAAGATGGGTTTTTAGAGGAAAAAATGAGTGAATGAGAATGTGGGTAGGGAGGGAGAGTGAAAATAAGATAACCAGCCCATGGTGAGTCTTTTTAGAGCATCAAGGTGAACTGAGAAGGCAGGAATGGAATATATAGTGAAATAGGTTCATTTACGATAATGAAGGCAATGAGATTTCTAAAGATAGTTGATAAGACAATAATGCTATCTTTAGGTTCTTGTAGAACATCCACAGTCACCTAGTGAATTCTGTAGAATACAGGAGGATAACAGTGGCTCCAGCAGGGAAGGGCAGCTCCTTTAGGAGGTGTCAAGAACCTTAGAGACAAAATCTCTGGAATAAGTAGACCAGTGCCTTGATTTGCACCTTGCCGGACTCCTTTTCTTCAATTTGTTGCTTTGTTGTTGTTCCTTTGAAGCTGTGATCTTTCAAATCTAAAAATAATGATTGCCTCAACTCAACTTCTACCTACCCATCCTACTTTTCCTAACATTTTTTCTTCATTGGATGCATTTAGATAAGCCAACCCTTTACATTATTTTCTTTTGAAAACAGGAAACTATAAACTTCTACACGTATATCAGCCAAAAGCTCAAATTAGACTGATGAGCTTCTTATTCTCTACCTAATCTATTTATCTGTCAAGATTAAGTTGTTTGACATATTTTCTTTCTCTATTCTAAAAATAGGAAATTGAAAACATAACCAAATCAGGATTAGAAAGTCTGATTTGTTATGAGCTGTGGTATTCTGTACAAGTATGCACACAGATTTTATTTGCAGAAATTAAAACTAAAAACTTTGAGGGATGTAGTTTGGAATTTTTTATTCATCCCTCTCTTTCTTTCTTGGTTCAGATTTGAGCATTGCAACCAATATCTTTTCCTAATCTAATCTACTTGATAAGCCAAGTTTAGACATTTTGGAAAATATTCATTCACTAATCTATCATCAGAAATTTAAAACATGTCCAACCATGATTAGGCTAAATGAATGAACAAGACTTTCTCTTTTAATAAGTGGCATTTGGACTTGCACAGTTTCATAAATATTTCTTTTTTGGTATGGGGTTGTACCTTTTCTTTTTTCCCTGCCCTCATTTTCTTCTGTGTTCTTTTTTTTTTGTGTTTTCTTTTTTGATCTTTTCTTCAAACAATGTTACATACAATGAATAAAACTTTAAATTGATTATTCTTAACAAAATTAATGTTTGAGCATCCTGCCATTGACAGGACCTCCAAATAGTTTTGTTCCATCCATCTCTTGCAGAGAAAATGCATTGTTACCTCTAGCAGAATGGATGATGTATGGGCCTTTCTATCACCCAAAAAATTTTCAAAACATCATTGTGTCAACTCTATTTCTGATCATGGTCTAATATGGGTTTGAAAGTCATTTTAGGATTTGGTTAAGGGTAGGTTAGAGATTTTGTAAGTTTAAAGGTCATTATTGGATTCAAATAAAGTCTTTAGAGGTCCATTCCATGATCAAATATTAACATTTTACATCTAGGGGTCAATCCATAAGGTTTGAGGTTAAATTTCTACAATTATCCAATAATCCTCTATTTCGTAGCGCCACTAGTTCAAAAAAGAGGATTTTCACTACGAAAGTGCTGCTACTTTCGTAGCGCAAAATGCAGAAAATACACGATAGGCGCTACGAAAACGCGGTTTTGTAGCTGTCAACTTCAAATGCGGTTTCTAAGAAACTGAAAATGAATTTTAGAAATCTGAAATATTTTTTTATTCATAACATATCTAGCTATAAAAACCTCTCTCATTTTTTTTAAATTCATTAGGAGGTGGGAGAAATTGATAAATTAAAATGAGCTACGAAACTGCTATTACTAAATTGTCATGTACGTGACTTTTTAGCAGTTAACTTCGAGTTCAGTTTCTGGCCAAATGGAATAATGTTTTAGAATCATGAAATATTTTTTTCTTCATCACCTCCCCAGCTAAAAAACCCTCTCTCAATTTTCCCACAGGTGTTATCAGTTGGGAGATAAAATTATTTCATTGAAGCCCTATTTTCAGAAACAGAGTTTTCCTGTTTTACACATATTTTTCAAAGGCAGGTTCTGGACAGCAGGAGATGTGTTTCAAAAAAAAAACGAGGTTTGTATGAAATACATCATGGCCTAAAAAAAATTTCTTCATTTTCTCAAAATACATCGTGGAGTAAGAGATATAAGCTTTGTCCCAAGACCTAATGTTCCGGGAAAAACAGGAAAAATTTGCAAATGAAGGAGTCTCATGAAGACTGTTATGAAAATATTTTTCACTTGATATTTTTGTTTTATATGTTGGAAGCAGATTCATTTGGAGTTTTGGCACATTTTCAAATTTTCATTTTTGAAAATTTTGAACAAAACTGCTCACTCGACAGTTTTGTAGCGCCAATAGTGCAAAATGAGTGAAATGCGCCACGAAACTGCTATAGCATGCTTTTTCAATCCCTCTCTTAAATTTTGGAAGGGAAAAAATGTGAATTTTCACTTTAAATTGCTAAGGGAGTTCTGTTAGGTGTCAAGGAAGATAAATCTGAAAATAAGAAGCCAAAATTTTGAAGGAAAAGGGTTAAAAAGCTTGCGCTACGAAACTGAGTTGTTTTCGTAGTGCAGATATGTTTCACTATTTTGGAGAGTTTGAAGTGGATTTTTAACATATGGCACTAAGGGATGACTTGGGACATATTTCAATCATGTTCCTAACATAAATTAGCCTCGAAATTATTAGATGGAAGTGGTCAGAATATCTCAGGAAACTAAAAGGATCCTAAACCTAAAAACAGGGGAGCAGTTTCCTAAATTGCAGGAAATCAACATCATCAATATCATAGTCATAACAGGTTGGAGCACATCATCAGGATTCGACTTAATGGAATTATAGGTGGCAAATTATGTAATTAATTTTAGATAAAAAAAAATTGAAAAGAGTTAAAAGAGTTCTAATTCTATTTGTAATAGGACTCTGGATTAGGTTTACAGTTGTTTTTGTAATAAAAGCCATGTTTTATGGTTAGGATAGGTGTCAAAGATAGGAATTCGATGTGTCTAGTTGTGGAGAAGCTTATACTATGTTGTAATATGTCTATTAAAGACCAAGGGGTTGAATTAGCAAAGGGTTGGATACTTTTTGGCAAAAACTGTTGCTTCATGTAATGAACTGTGATCAGTAATGCAGAGAGTTTTTATTCTTGACAGATCTGAGTTTCTCATGGGGTTTTAATGTTTTCTTGATCTACATGTTATGTTTCACTAATTGCAGTAGACTTCATTGCTATTTCTCAGAATTCATAACCCTATGCTCTAACTTCCTTTAGTAATGAGATGACTATTTTTTTCTGTGTTTTATGAGTAAATTGCCTTTGGACCACTAGCAGTAGATTTCATTGTTGTTACTCAAAATTCATAACTCTATGCTCTGACTTCCTTTAGTAATGGAATGATTGTGTTGATATATGTTCTTGAATGAATTTTTTTCGTTAAAAACCCCTATTTTCCTCAGCTTCCATGTCAAGGAACCTTGCCACTGAACCTACTGAATTGTTGACTCCATAAGCCCAATGGTAGTATTAGCCTTCATCTTTTCAACCTGCAAATATAAAAAATCAAAACTTAATTCATAGAGTTATCCATATATCTATATCTTTATTCCATATCATTAACCCTTGAGAGAGCCCTCTTAGGCTAAGGAGGCTAAGCCTCGGTAACAAGATTGGTTTGAAATAGTTACACTAAAGTTGTCTGATCAACAGCCAATCAGGTAGGATTTTGGTGATAACAGGCCTTTCCACAGATTTTCAAATTTTCCATGTTTTCCCTTGTCTTCTCTTCTTGAGTCCCATTTGAGCACTTTGTCACCAATGTTGAAATCATTTGCTTTGGTTCTCTTTTCAAATAGCTTCTTGATATTTTCTTGCACCAGTTGCATTCTATTATATACTTCCTCTCTAGTTTGATGCAACTGTACAGTCTGATTTATTCTTCTTATCAAGTCATCCTCTTCAGACTATACTTCTTGGATCAGTTTCATGACTGGCACCCCTAAACTTGTTGGAAAAATTACATCTCCTCCATAAAATAGTTGATAGGGAGACATTCCAATTGATTTTTTACTTGATAACCTGTCTACCCATATTGCATGTACTAGTTTACTGTGCCATGACTTTTTATTCTCTTCCAGCAGCTTTTTGTTGATGTTAACCAAATTTTGTTTCAGGATTCTGCCAACCCATTACCTTGAGGGTAATAATTTGTAGAATGACCCAATGTAATCTAATATTTTTGGAAAAAAATCCACCATTTTCTTGGATCTAAAGGCAGCAACATTGTCAGTGATAATCTTTCTAGGACAGCCAAATCTAGACAAAATATGGTTTTCAAGGAATTTGATGATGACTAAATATGTGGCAATTCTATAAGGGATGGCCTCTATCCATTTTTTGAAGTAATCAGTTGCAGTGACGATCCATTTTTGTTGGGAAGATGAAGCAGGATGGATTTCCCCAATGAAGTCTAGGCCCCACTGTTGAAAAGGAGCTTCAATGGAGATAGGATGCAGAGGTAAGGGTAGTAATTTTCTTTTGCCTTCAAATATTTGGCACTTATGGCAGGAAACTACCTTTTTATGGATGTCTTGAAAGAGGGTGGGCCAATAGTAACCAGCTCTAAGGATTTTGTTAACATTAGTTTTCCAATAGAGGTGGCCTCCACATTCTCCTTCATGAAACTCATGCTTGATCTTATCTGCATCATTCTCAGGAAAACATTTAAGCAATATACCACTAGCATTTTTCCAATATAAACATTTATCTAAAATGTAGTAATTTACAGCCTTTAACTTTAAGCATCTTACCTTTTTTTTAGAAAAACAAGGAGGAACATTAAGATTGAGAAGCACATACAAAATATCAACATACCAAGATGAATTCAGAAATGAATCTTCAATAAATGGAGTTGCCAACTCCTCCTATTCATCTAATGCATCAATGATGTTCATGTCTAGTGCTTGAAAGTTTGTTTCAGACATGATTTTAGCTAGTCCTTGTCCTTTAATGAGTTTATTGGGCTTGATTTCTAAATCATATTCTAATATAACAACAATCCACTTTCCTCTTTTGCCATAAGGATCTTGTGTTAATATGTCTTTTACCACTGAATGAGGCACAAATGCAATGATGTGTGAGTGTAAAATGTAAACTTTGAAATATTTCAATGCCTTGATCAAGGAAAAATCTTGTTTTTCCATTACGTTGTATTTCAAAGCTGTTAGTCATCAATAATTTTGATCTTATCCAAAGATGACTAAGTTGACAATCCCAGATTTCTAGAAACAATATTGCAGAAACATTGTGAGTTCTAGAAATCTCACAGCCTTCATTATCCTAAGTCTATCAATTCTCTGAATATCTTCACTTAAATCCTCCAAGTTATCATGCCATCTCAAAAAGAAATTGTTTTCAGGCTTATTTTTCCCATTTTTTCACCTCCATCATATCTGCCCAATTTCACTCATTTTCACTCATTTTCACTTATCCAAACAGTCATTTCCCCCCTGCAAAAAAGATTTTCTTCCTTTCTCATTTACCCTTCATTTCTCTAAAAAACTGTTTTAAACCATTAAAAACCCCTTTATAATGGTTTAAACATCCTTTTTATACTTATCGAAACACCAAAAAAGGGCTAAAAACCCACTTTTCGGCCTATTTTCCGACTTTTCATAAAAATGGGCCTTAAGCCCATGGGGGCTTAACCCTCCACCCTTTTTCTTCATGTGACCCGAGGGCCCGACCACTTGTTAACCCTCAGCCCCTTTTCCTTAAAGCCCCAGCTCCCTCTGT
Source organism: Pinus albicaulis (assembly GCA_034641835.2). NCBI lineage: Eukaryota > Viridiplantae > Streptophyta > Pinopsida > Pinales > Pinaceae > Pinus > Pinus albicaulis. The sequence continues at coordinate 970,652,888 of CM076580.1, read as the reverse complement.
TCCCATGTGACCTTACTTCTCCCCCTTCTCTCTTTACCCCTACACCCTTATTATTTTCATACCCCAAACCTTATTAACTCCCAAAACCTTTAAAAATTCAAAGGTGGGCCCTTTTCTCCCCTACCCCGCCTTACCTTTTCTTGAGCCATCTCAGTCATAGATCTAATCCCTTGACCTCGATCCAATGGTCATCCCAACCTTCCATTTCACCCGCGCCCATTTTTAATGCATGGGTTAACACCAGAGGTGCTCCCGCAGTTGACTTGGTTTACTGCATAGAAACTCAGATGAACAGCCGAGATTCACTGCGGAAGCACAAGGCAGGAAATTGGTCCATACCTTCATGGTTCCCCCGCAACAGATCTTAGCCATTGATTTTATCAATCCAACGACCCATGTTATTCCCAAGGTTTCACGTCTTGCCCCCAGCCTTTCCGCTACCCGACAAGACAGCTGACACATCACCGTCGGCCCCACCTTCCACCGTAGTCCAATCCCTGCATGCCACTTGTCCTCCACTATCCCCTCTACCACACATCTCCTCGCCATCACGTTGGTCCTGGACCGTCGACCTATCTCCCCCAGATCTGACGATCCTCACACCGTTTCGCGCCCGATCAGCCCAAAGCCTTCCATCGTGCATATTCTGTGTGAAATAGGCAGTTTTAGAGGGACACGCGTCAACCCCTAAACCGTATTATGTCCCCTGGGGGAAAAACCACAAACCACCCATCAGCAACGCGAAAACTACCTGTGGTTTTCCAAATCCATTTTCGCCCAGTTTTGCGCCCAAATCAAATTTGAAACCCTGGTTTCTTATTATTTCGCCATGAAATCCCTTCTGCACATTCATCACTTCTGCATTTTCTCTTCCACCTTTTCCATCGCCTCTACTAGCAGTTAAACCCTGAAACGCAGGTTTTATGATGATTTTGATGTTTATTTGCAGGTTCTATAGGAAGCCAAATATGCAGGCCGACCCACAGTCATATCCACAATGACACAGCTTCGGATGACGATCCTCAAGCCAAAATACACATAGATAAGGGACCTAGGGTTAAGCTCCAAGTTTCAGTCAAATATGTCATGAATATTGACTATGCAGCGAAGCCCTCCAGTGCAAAAGAGACACATGTGCATAAAGATCAAGTGAAAGTTAAAGATCAAAGGAAGAAGATAAACAAATAAAGGCTTGAATCAATCAGAAAAGAGTTAAAGACAGCATAAGAATGATTATAAAGGCTTAAGGCAAGATCAAATCCTTAAAGCAGAGGATTAAAGCCTAATCAAGGTTTTAAAGGATAAAGGATAAAATAACTAAATCATCCATAAAGCAGTAAGACAGAATATCGAAGACAAATCAGAGTTAAATGCCTATAGACACAATTCATTGGTTAAATCAAGGAAAATTAAACCAAAAGTAGCCTTGAATGAATCAAACAGAAGTAGTTATTTACCCAAAAGATCTAACTGCCACCTATGGCCTAATTTATGTCCTAAAGGGAAAATTGGCAGTTATTGCATAGTTAGAAGATATTTTAAGTTGTCAAGACAGTTAATGTAAAGACAAAGATAGGCCTCAAAGTCAAACTTTTCACCTATTTTATCCTTAGAAAGTTAAGACAAAGTTATTAAACAGAGAAGTAGTTGCACACATGTTCCTACCTTATGCCTTGCATGGTTTTCAATGTCAGGCATGCATTTAATCTATAATTAATAACACTTGGATCCTAGATCAGTTCCACCTCCTCATTTGCAGCATAAATACTGCATTCAAACTCATTGTATGGGGGAATTTTGATGAATCTCTGAAGTAATACATAGTTCTGCTGAAGTTGAAAGAAATTTGATGCTCTGGAACCTGTGGATGTTTTGACCTATTTATTGATGGAGAAAGCTCTAACATTGGATCCCTGAGCTTGGTTGTTGGTGAAGTATTCTAATATGTTAATGTGTTTTCTTGTTTTCCATTATGTTTCATCATTTCTTACTACAGTAGAGTAAAATGTTTAGGCTAATAAATGTCTCCTAGAAGCACCTTAGACATGTTTACTCTCCATTGTTTTATGTTTTCCTCTACTGAGGCATTCTAGAGAATTTTTAATTGCTCTCTTGAACCCTTATGCTTGTTTATTTCAGAAATAGTTCAAACAGTTTGTCTCAAGAATGATTTATGGTTTTCCCTGCTTACTTGCTGCCACTTGAAAACTACTTCTGAAGTCTCCCTTTAAAGTACCATTGTTTACAATCTGCCAAAGAGGTCTATTTTGATCATACCCTTTGTTATTTCTTAAATAGTTGTTCTGGAGGTCTTTATAGTTGTAATCAAAGATTTTTAGGAGTTCCCTCCTTTATGAATGTAGTTATTTGTTAATATTTTATGTTTTCTTATCCTTGAAAGTGAGATATTTGGATGAAATAGAACTTTCCTCGACTCCTATATTTCATTTGAAAATTTTTTCTTGAAATTGTTATTTGCTGAAGTATGGTTTCTAGAATTTATGGTTAGCCCTGTCTATGGAATGCCTCTTCATGTTTTGATAATGTTTTAAAGTCCCTTTGTTGAGAAGTACATATAATTAAGGATTCTTGATTGCCCTTAGTTCTACTTTTCATTCTAAACCTTTAATGTCCATTTCATTTCACTTGAAAGACTTTGTAGATCCACTAGCCAAGTTAGATTTTCCCTTTGATATCCCTGATTCATCTACAAACTTGTTACAACTTCCACTTGACTCCATTACCCAATGACTTAGAGATTTCCCTTTTCTATCTATGCTGCCTAGATCATCATGTCCCACCAAACAATCAAACAAACTCATGCTTAATAACTAGCCTAAAATCAACCTTTTACAAGCAAACAAGTCATATTTTTGCAAACAAATTGAGAGATCCCTCTCTGAGGCTAGGAAGGCTAGGTCCTAGAACTCTAAAGACTGGTTTTGATGTTGCCTTGTCATTTGGTATGCCAATCTGCCAAATCACAAGACCCCAACAAGAGGTGCATCTCTTAATGCCTTGCTGAAAAATGCAATAGGCTGCTCTTGTCCCTTTATGTTTTTCTGTAATAGAACAACGGCAACTATATGTTATGATGCTAAGGAGAAAATGAAGAAGTCTTTGGTAAAATCAGGGCTAATTAGAACTGGTGTTTGGGTGAGTGCTTGTTTTACCAGTTCAAAGGATTTCTTTTCTTCTACGGCCCATTTAACTCCTATTTCTCTTTTCAGCATGTTTATCATGTTTCTTAGGAGTTCAACAAGGTTTGGTATGAACCTTCTTAAGAAATTTATCTTTCTAATGAAAGATTTCAGTTCTTTGATATTTCTAGGATGATTGATTTTCAATATTCCTTCATTCCTTTTTGGGTCTATCTTGATCTCTTCTTCAGATATAATATGGCCTAAAAAATTTCCTTCTTGGAGGCCAAATAGAGTTTTCATGGGATTCAGAGACAAACCATACTTTCTGCATTTTTCAAAGACTTTTCTCAAGAGAGATAGGTGTTCTTCATCTGTTTTAGAATATATTGTGATGTCATCAAGGTAAATCACAATGAATTATCCTATTTCTTCTGAGAAAGAAATATCCATGGCTCTTTGGAAGGTGGCACTAGCATTCATTAACCCAAAAGGATTTTTTACATACATGAAAGTGCCCCAAGGTGTAGTGAAAGTTGTCTTGTGTTGATCATATGAGTATACCAACACCTGATTATATCCTGAAAAGCCATCTAGAAAAGAAATTATTTTATAACCTACTACCCTTTGTAAGGTGTGATCCATTTTTGGTAAAGGGTAGTTGTCCTTTAAGGAGGCTTTGTTTAGATTTCCAAAGTTTATGCACAGCCTAATTTCTCTTATTTTCTTCCTAACTGATACAAGGTTTGAAACCCATTCTGAGTATCTCAGAGGGACTATAATTCCAGCATCATACATTTCTTGATTTCTTTCTCAGCTAGTGGTAGCTGCACATGGTTTATTTTACGCAGTTTTTGTTTAAAGGGCTTCTAGTTTTCCTTGAGGGGTATCTTATGCTAAATTATCTTTGTATCATAGGACTTTAGATCTTCATAACTCAAAGCATAAAAATCAGAAAATTCTCTAAAAATCTCAAGTTATTTCTATTTTACATGAGCTGCCAATGTTTTAGACAGCTTGATCATTTTGGGTTTCTATTCACTACCTACATTGCACTCTTCTATTTCAGTTTCAGTAGGTTCCATTTTTGGCTTTTTGGCAACATCATTAAAGTCAAACAATTCTTCTAGAGGAACCAGTCCTTTTGGTAAGTTATCAATATTAGACTGTAGCACTTCAAAGTCTTATTTTCCTAAATTAGTGCATAGCTCTGTTTTATGTATGTTTTCTCTTGTTAACAGTTTTATATCAGCAGTGTCAGGAGGTTCTTCTTTGTAAGATTGTTTCATAGTAGGGCAGTCCTCTTCATAGTCTGAGTCTGAATTTGGAATTTCAAACCCATTTCTGTTTATCTCCTTCAAAAACTTGCCAGTATTTTATATTGTCAGGGACTATTGGTCTATATTTGACTTGGACTGTGTATTGTTGGCTTTCATAAGGTTTTTGACATGTACTTGCAGCAAATTCTAAATCATTGGCAAGAATATTTTGGTTTCTAGGGACAAAGGTAAGCTCATGTTATGTGAATGTTTTCAAGAGGTCAATAGCATCATCTTTATAGGATTTTAATCTTGGATTCTTTGTTGTGTATTCTCCACTTATTTGTCTACTGACTAACTCTGAATCTCTATGAACAGTTATCCTCTTGGCTCCTAATTTTTTCAGTAATTGTAGTCCTAAGAGGAGTGCTTCATATTCAACTATGTTATTTATTGCATTGAAATATTAGCTTGTATGAGTGACCTTTTGCATGATTTTTTTCTGTGTTATGTACCCATATGCCTGCTCCTGAACCAGTCTTGCTACAAGAACCATCAAAACTCATACTCCAAAGAGGTTCAATTTCAGATTTTTCATTAAAGTCATTGTTATCCTCATTATGCTATTTACAATGGCTTCCACCTTGTTGTTCACCATGTTGTTCTTTAGAGTCTGCACTTTGCTTATCATTTTTTTTTTATCATTATCTTCACTATGTTGAGTGTTTTTTCTTGGTTTTCCATGGTCAGCCCTATGTTGATGGTTGCTTTGTTGCCTATGGTTTCCACTATTTTTGTTGTAATATTATGTGTTAGCAAACTATTTTGACTGTTCCTTCTCGTTTCCCTCTTCTCCTACTTTTGTCTGCTCATTTTCTATCACTTGTTCATTAAGATTTTCATCATTGTAAAGGATAAATGAATCAAGGTCTGTGTGAATAGAATAAAGAGGGGAGTTATTTGGTTTTTATTGACTGCTAACCATATATTTAATGTGTGTTTCCCTATATAGTCTTCTTGGTTGACTAAATACAGGGATGGTTGCGTAAGTCATGTCCATTTGTAGGGTACCTTGGAGTTTAGCACCCCATGATATTGAAAGGAGCATGCCATATTTAGGAGGTATATTAGCCACTACAATTTCCATCACTAGGCTCTTGGCTGGTATTTGTGTTAGGTTGACACATAAATCTTTGATTAGGCCTAGACATTTAACTCTGTTGGAATCAAAAGAGTATAAATATTTGTAAGGTCTAGTTATCTCAAGGCCTAGTCTTTCCATCACTACTTTTGGCATTAGGTTGTGAGAGGCACCAGAGTCTAACATGGCATTGTGAAATTTTTTATCATGGATGTTTAAACTAACATAAAATGGAGGAACATCTCCCTCTTGAAATTCCCCTTCCACTTCTGGTCCAAATAGAAGCTCATATTTGTCATCATTTAAATTAACAGAATCAACATTTTCTCCTATGTTTAAAGCTCTCAAAAGTTGGGATTTATATACATCTTGGGTGACTAGTTCAGTAAGAGGGATAGAGATCTTAATATTTGAAATTTCACTCTCTATAATAAAAGGTGTCTAAGCTTTTGAAATGTTTAAATCAGCTTTTTTTAGTCATTGTTTTCTCAACAAATTCAGCTTGCAAGTTTTTATTATGAACAACAGTTAAAACAGTTTTATTAGGAGCATTAGCTGAGTTGCTAGTGTTACTTTGGTCACCACTATGTTTGGGAATAGGGTGGTTGTTTTTATTAGAAATTTCAGCCACTATGTCATTATTTTCTGTTGTCTTCTTAGAAATGTTTTCAGGATTATTCCTAGCAGAAATTTCAGAGGTTTTTCTTTTGGGAGTTTCTTGATTTTTCTTCCTTCTAAGGTCATATTGTCTGTGCACTTCAATTATCTCATTTTCAAAGCCTTGTTTGTAGTCTTAAGATTTTAGGCTCTCTTATTTATAAGGTGTAAATATGCCTTGTTCTTCCTTAGTGAGGAAAACAGTATCCCCATTGTTTACGCCCATCAGATTTATGTGACTTTCCTATGTTTCCTCAATCACTCCCTCATCATCATCAGCATAGTTTTCTTGGAAAGGAGGCATGATTTGCTAATCAGTGCCTCTTTGTCTAATTTGAGGGGGATTCCTTCTCAAGTTTTGGTTTTGGTTCTAATTTTTATTTCTATTTTAAGGAGTTGTTTGGTTTTCTCTGGGATAAGCTCTCTCATTCATGTTTATTCTCTCCATCATCCTCTCCATTGTCCTAACTAGGCTATCAATTTTGGCAGCAGATGTAGAGGGTCCAGCTTCATCTTTGTAGGTAACCTTTTCTATGTTTTCAATCTAGCCTTTCTGGCATTTAGGCTAGCTTCTACACTTATTGATCCTCTTTTCATGTCCTCTAAGGTTAGGGGATCTCTTTCCCTTAATTGATAACACATGTCTCGGTCAAATCATTCGGGAAATTTCACTAAGGCTAGGCCTTGTGGGGGTTTCATGTGGGGAGAGAGTGCATTGTATACACTATTGAATCTAGTGCAATAATCTTGGACACTCTCTCCAGAATTTCTTTTAAGGTCATTATATTCTGATAGGATTTGAAGAGGATTTCTCTTGTCTTCCCATTTGTTTAGGAATATTTGATGAAAAGTAGGGAGGTCATTTATACTATTAGGGGTTAATCCTTTAAACCATTTTCTTTCTTCTCCCCCTAATATTTGAGCAAACATCCTAAGTTTAACAGTTTCATCGTCTATTTCTTGTCTGTCAAAGCAGTCATTCATTTTTTCCACATGTTGTTGAGCTGTAGTAGAACTACTAGCATCATATAAGGCAATCTTGGACTGATAATCCTGTGGTAGAACAAATAAAGGTAAAGGAAGGACTAAGGGAGCATACCATGTTGCCATGATATGTGGTTGTGGAAACAATGGACAGTTAACAAGTGGGGGGTTTAAAACAGGAGGTACAAGGTTAAATGTAGGAAGGTGAAGAGTGGGGGATGAATTTAGTACGGCAGAATGTTGTTGTAAGGCAAATGGGTCTAAAAATATCTAGGTTATCCAACTCTAAGATCTAGTCTCGGACAAGCATTGTTCTAGGGGTGAGTCAAAGGGGATATTCTGCAAGTCTTTGAAGTTTTTCAGGGAGGGAAATTTCTTTGTGGATTGGTCTACTAACAGATAAATCTTTGGATCTAGGAGACTTCCTAAGAATGCTTTCAACATTGTCAACTATATCAGGAGGATGTGTTAGGATAGGATCTAGTATGAATTTTTCTAGAAGCCAGAACTCTGGACCCAAAAAATCAGAAAGGTTAAGAGGTATAACAGTCTTGAGACACAAACCAAACTGTGAAAGAAATACTTAATACACAAAGTATTCTTGACTGCATACTATTGATGTTTTGATGATCATATTAGTTTCCAAGTGGAGTCTATGGAAAACCAGTGGACTCAGAAAGCCTACTGAAAACCAGTGGAGTCACCAGGTGGAGGATTTTTAATTGTCTTATGGCTAATTGTTGTCCACCATCAATAATCAGAAACCATTCTTGGCTAATAATTTATTAATCTAAGTTCAAAAAGTGAGGTTTTCTGAGTTTGGAGGTTGTTTATTACTCAATATTCCCCAGTACCGTCGCCACTATGTTGGCTCTCTATGATTTTCAAGATTGACAAGAAAAAACACTGCAGGGACCACATCAGAACCACTTTGGAAGCCTAGGTCCTAGCCTTCCTCGATTCAGAGAGGGATCTCTCTATATAAGTGTTTTCAAATGATATATCTTTATGCTCTTTGTTTTAAGATATTAGGCTAGTTATGAAGTTCTAAGGATTTGTTTGTTTTGGTTGAATTAATTAATAGATTGACAGATCTGTGGTGTGAATAATTGAAGGGATGTTTCAGCTAAATAGATAGGCTATAAGAAAACATTGATCCATTGGGCTATGGAGTCATAAAAGGATTTAATTGTTCATCAACTCTGCAAGGGTTTTCATAAGGCAAGCTAACTATATCAAATGGATCTCTTACATTAGATGATGATATGAAACAATAATAAGCTGTGAAGGCAGAAAAGCTATAGTCAGTTAAGAATATTCTCGCTCTACTTAGAAAAGAAAAGCATTTTAAGGTAATTGTTTGAGGAAAACCAAAGGACAAGACATACCATAGACTTCTTTGGCCAGAATTTAATAAGAAAAACTTTAAGACAACAATCCAGCAATCCTAAGACTACTTTCAGACAAAATAAAACATTTAAGATAATAGTGAGAGCAGCTAAAGAGAAAAATGAAGCCTATCTTCTTTAACTCAACACTCAAAAGGATCTTTAAAGAAACATTTTGAGGCAGACCAGAGGACAGGGCATACCATAGACTTTCCTAGTTTAGAAACTACTAAGTATACTTCAAAGAAAGGCCTTAAAAATAATATCTCAAGTCGTACCAAAGGAAAGGGCTCACCATAAACTTCTTTGGTTTCACTCTATTGAATCGTTTCTAAGACAACAAGCTAGATGGAACTAGAGGGAAATTAAGAATCCTCCAATTAGACCTTGCAGAAGAAAACATAAAGATAAAGGATGCAAACATAAATAGGGTGCCAATACAGCTATCCTATTCCAAAACTTATGTTCTTTTATTAGAGAAATGTCGACAGAATGGAAAACATTAGAAAAAAAATTGGCAAATGAGGAAAATTTCACTATTAACATAGCTCAAGGATCCTATGAATGTGCTTGTATTATTGATGATCAAAATAGTTACATCACTCCATGTACAATAGCTCTCTGCAACTCAGAGCTTTCTCAAATTTAGCCTAGCAATCCTCAACTAGATCAATAGCAGAAATCAGTCAAACAACCACCAACTAACTAACACTAAAAATGAAACTCATATGAAGTATTTATCTACAGAATGAGGAGGTGGTGCTAAGCTAGAGTTTGGAATGTCATTTACTACAAAGTTAATGATTTTTTACCTTTGAGACCATGCAAGGCCCAAGGCAAAAATATATGAATGTGTTTCTCTAAAATAATAACTCCTAACTTAACTTTTGAGTTAAATTTTGTGAAATGTTTGACTTTAAGGCTTTTTTCAATAAATTTACAATAACTTCTGGTAGATGAAAAATTTCTATGACTATGTGTAATAACTATTCGATGTTTTATTGAAAGAAAACAAGTTGTAGGTGGCAAAATATCCTTTGAAGAAGTAACTGTTGTAGGATTAGTCATTTTAATGTGTTCTCGTGCTTAATTTTCCTTTGTTTTATCTTTAAACTCTGTATTAGGCCTTCAAACTTTGATTTAACCTTTATCTGTCTTTTTCACTTATTCTTCTTGTATCTCTATTTTTTTCATTAACCCTTTGATTAACCTTTAGTCTTCAAACCTCTGTTGCCTGTCTTTATTACCTTTAATCTCTGCTTTTGTGGATAATCTTCATGATTTGTCTTTGATCTGTGTTTAGCCCTTTAATCCTTATGACCTTCATTTCTTTATCGCAGTCCATTGACTGTATCTCTTCTCACCGTGCTTTCTGTTTTTGTTTGTTTTTTGGTGCAGGGATGCGTTCTTTTATTGCTGGAGGGTTCAATTAAACATTGATGATCATGTTTCATCGATGATTAAAGCTTGGAATAGGGCCTCTAGTCCCTTTTAAAGGAACAAAACCTTTGGAACATCACCCAGAGCATTCATTCAATCAATTTTTGACCTTTGGAATGCATTTCATGCATCTCCACCATTAAACCTGCACACTAAAACAAACAATTATCTTTAAAACCTGCAGGGAGGGTTTACTGCATTTTTCAGGGGTTTTCGGGCTTTCAGAGGGTGGAGAATGATGTTTTGGGATTGGTTCCATAGGTGGAACCAGTAGGAAATTCGAACAGAGGTGGGGGCATTTGAATTTTGGTGCGGAGGGATAGGTGGTTTTTGAAAACTAGGATGTGGTTTTCTCACGGCAGAGGAGGCGGTAATGGTTTTAGGAGGGGGCATGCGATACGATTCAATGACCGCCGCGTGGCAAGGTTAAACTGCCCATTTCGAAATGTTCAAAAACATTAACCCCGACGTTATTTTATTTGTGATATGTTGTGCGGGCCGTCGGACCTTGGAGGGGAAGATCGGCGGTGCGAAGCATTTTATAATGGGGCCCGGGGGAATATGACGTGGTGGAGTATTGTTGGAGCGTGGGTTATGAGGAAAATCAGGGCCCGTGGTCTAATAAATCAGGCGAATGCACCCTTTTATAAGGTAAAGGGAAAGTTTTATGAGGGTTTTTAATCAAAGGCGGAGGGAGCTTTGATATTTAAAAGTTGGGGCATAAAACCTTTAAAGGGTCGACTTAGAACAAAAATTCTAGTTTATAAACAAATAAAACTGATATTTATTTATAAAAAGGCAGGGCCCCGACAATTTAATTATTTCAATTAAAACAATGCAAAAGAGGGTATTTTTCATTGTTTTGAAAAAACAGAGGAAAGGGATGAAGAAAAAGGGGTTTTGAAAGGGGAAGATGGGTTTTTAGAGGAAAAAATGAGTGAAAGAGAGTGTGGGTAGGGAGGGAGAGTGAAAATAAGATAAACCAGCCCATGGTGAGTATTTTTAGAGTAGCAAGGTGAACTGAGAAGGCAGGAATGGAATATATAGTAAAATAGGCTCATTTAGGATAATGAAGGCAGTGAGATTTCTAAAGATCGTTGATAAGACAATAATTCTATATTTAGGTGCTTGTAGAACATCCACAGTCACCTAGTGAATTCTGTAGAATACAGGAGGATAATAGGGGCCACAAAAGACTAGTACAGTTGAGACCAGTTTCTTCAAATCTGAAAAAGTAGTGTCACATTTTTCAGACCAATGGAATTCAACATTTCCATTTAATGCATACAAAGGCACAACAATTTATGAAAAATTATTTATAAACCTATGATAGTACCCTTCATATCCAAGGAAACTACGTACCTCTGTCTGAGTACAAGGTGTCACTAATAAGAGAATTACCTCTATCTTTGTTGGATCTACCTGTATTCCAACTGCAGAGATGTAGTGTCCTAAGATCATGCCTTTGGTCATCATCATGTGACACTTTTTGTTTCTCAAGCATAATCTAGTAGCAATACATCATTCCAATACTTTTTCTAGTGTTTGTAGTGCCTGATCTAAGTTATCTCCATATGGAGTAAAGTCATTCATGTAGACCTCGAGCCCTTCATTTATTAAATCAGAAAAAATACTAAGTATGACCCTTTGAAATGTTATTGCGGAATTACATAGATTGAACAGAAATACCCTATAGGTGAATGTACCCTAGGGGTATGTAAAGGTTATTGTATCTTGGTCTTCAGGGGCTATCTGGATTTGATTGTAACCACTGAAGCCATCAAGAAAGGAAAATAGTTGCTTTCTTGCCAATGTATCAAGGACTTGATCAATAAAGGGGAGGGGGCAGTGGTCTTTCTGTGTAGCTTTGTTCAATTCTCTGTAATCCACATAGTTTCACCACTTACCATTCTTTTTAGGAACGAATATTAAAGGAGAGACCAATTTGTTTTCTGAAATAGGATAAATGAAGTTTACATCTAGCAGATTTTGTAATTCGTCTTTTAGAATGTCATTTAGATGTGGGTTTAATCTTCGCTGAGGGTGCCGAATAGGGTGAGCATCCTTTTCAATGTAAATATGGTTCGTGCACAGTTTAGGATCTATACCCTTCATGTCTAGGTAGTCCCAAGCAAAGGCTCCTTTACATTTTTGTAATATTTTAACGAGCTTTTGCTGTTGGTCACTATCCAGACTTCCATCGATATTTAAAACTTTACCTAGCTCAATTTCAATCAGCATTGTGTTGCGAACAACAGTTGTGGGTATGTGTTGGTCATTAGTATCTACTAAGGGGTCTTCCTATGCTTCGTTGTCAAGAACTGATTTTAACATTTGGCACTTTAAATTCCCTAAAGTAGATGGTTGGTTTATAAAGTTATTGATCACATCATCTTCAGTTTGATCTTTAAATTCGAGTGCTTCAACTATTGTCAATGGTGAATGAATGTTTTGTCCCAGTATGTATGTGGTTGTTTGTGAATATTTACAATGGGAAGACTTGTTTTGGCAAGGGGATATATAGAAATATTATTTATGGCATCTCCTCTAGAAATGGTCATGTTGCCTATTCAATAGCCAATGTAAGCATCGTCCATTTCTAACCAAGGTCATCCCAATATCAAGGGATGTTCTTCTAACCTGTGTTTTGGGTTAATAATTGAAAAGTCTATCGGGTATTCCCATGAGTCAAAAGAAACCAAGATGTCCTATAATGTACCTTATGGTTTGACAACAGATCTGTCAGCAAGTTCCATCAAGGTATATGTGGATTCCAAGGCTGTTATACCCAATGTCTCGTAGGTTTTTGTAGTTAAGATATTAATAGTTTCCCCCAAATCGACTAACATGTTTGAAAAGGAGCGGCCATAGATCTGTACTGTGACTATGGGGTTTCCTGGATCCTCATATTTTATTGGTGTCTCTTTACCCAAAAGTAAGTCTGACAGTGCCCCTACTACATGAACAGTTCACAAAGTCTTTGCTTTCCTCACATGTTTTTTTACACACAATTCTTTAATTGTTTTAGCATAGATAAGGATGTCTTGTATAGCCTGCAGGAGAGGAATTTTAATGAAAATATTTTTTAATTCCCCTATGAGATCAAAATCTAAAAATACCATTGGTTTGGGTATTGTTAATGGAGGAGAGTAAATAATAAGGTTTTCAGGATATTTTTGGTCGACTATGTCCCTCCCCTGTTCTATGTATGTTTCAGTCATAGTCGATTGTTTAGGTATTGTTTGAATTTAAAGCTCAATTTGTGGTAGGGTAGTATCTTCTTTAGGTGAAATAACATGCCCTGATCTCAGCCTAAGTTCACTTCATTCCTTTTGTTTAGTTTCGGAGTTTGTATTCTCAACAATCTAGATCAGTTGAACCAGTCTATTATTAGGATTAGGATTTGGTTGAGCTGGAAATTGAGGGTGTATAATAGGCTGGGGATTTTTTGGACTGGGTATGGAGCTGGTAATGTGGGTTGAGTTAAGCCCCTATTCCCATAGGTAAATTGGTCATTCCCAGGGGTCGCTACCAATTTTGATACCAATTCGTATTTCGTGAGGTGGAGGCAGGCCAATGGGACTGATATGGATTTCTTTGCCAGTATGGAGGAGAGAAAGGAAAACTTGGCCAAATATTACTTGGAGAGGGTTGCATCATCTAAGGGGGCATGGAAAATTATTGGGATGGCCAAGAAAAAAAAGGTGATTGGATTTTCCATGTTGTTCCATATTTCTATTGATTAAATTGCAGAGAAGAAAATAACTGAGACAGGTCTTGTGACATACCTGGTTGTGCTTGCCACTGTCAATGTTGATTCATTAGATACACTGGTTCTGTTTCTTCGTCTACCTCTTTAAAAACCACTTTCAACCCTGGAAGTTAAGGTCATTGCTTAATGGCGTGGTCCTTGGTACATATAGCATATGTCTGGACCATGTCTAATGGACACTCTCGCTGGTTGTGCTTCTTCCAACAGCGTGGAAAAAAAACAACCAAGTTCTGTGCTGCTAAAGCTTACTTCTACTCGGCTTGTAGGACATCTAGCTGTGTTGTGAGGGTGCCTAAGATATCGGTTTTGAGATCTTCTAAGAGATTACCGAATTCTTCTATGGTCATGTTGCCACCTGACTCTTTGTAATTCCTAGTAACTGAATCCCTCCCAGCTAGTCTATTTCACGTACTACCTCGATAGCACCTGATACACAATGAAATAATGTCATCATAATATTCTTGATAGATGTCCCCTTTTCCCATTATATTAAGTGTTTCTACCCATTCTTCTTTCATTCCTTTAATCATTGTTGCTTTTAGGATATCTTTAGACAGTGTAGTGTATCGAGATCTTTGTAAATTATATTGAAATCGTTCAACATATTCTTCTAGTGTCTCATTGTCTTTCGAAGACATGTTGAAGATTTCGTCTTTTAGTTCTCCAGTCCGGCAGTAATATTGATATTTATTAAGAAAAATAAATTTCATCTGATCCCAACTATTAATGGTTCCCCCACCGATCCCCATAAACCAGCATAGTGTTGCCCCCTTAAATATAGAGGGAAATAGTTTCAGTTTTTTAGGGTCAGTGGTGTAGTCAGATCCCTTACACAAAACATCAAATTCAAATAAAAATGCATCCTCAGCCCATGGAAGGTGAGGATGTTTTGTAACGAGATATCTTTCATAGGGGAATTTGCAACGGATCAACAATGGGATACTCCAATGTTGATGTTTGTCTCTAATTTTGGTTATGCACCATCTGATCAAAGATGTGCCAATAACCTTCAGGAATTTCCTGGTCTGGGAGGTTAATTTGAGTGGAATTAGGGGGTGGATTTGGAGGAGGCCTTGTAGCACTACCTTGATCTAGAATATTGGGTGTCTCTATCTCAACCACTATTTCAAGAGATCCAAGCTCTAGATTTTTTATCTTTATTGCACTACTGGTTTCTCCCTCTCCTTCTTGCAAATTGCAAGAATTTCCCTCTCGCGAAGGGTCAGAACTCAAGTGTTCTATAGTCTGAAAGCTCCATTTAGACCCTTCTATTCTGATGTGAATCTCATCATGGGCTACAGATGGTGAGGCGGATTCCTGAGGGATTATAGTAGGACTCTTTTCAAGAATGGTTTTGGGTCCTACAGATGCCTGGGATTCAGCTTTCTTGATGATTTCGTCTATGTATGTTGTTCTGCCAAGGACCACTGACCCCTTGGGTTTTGCAGATTTAGATGGGAGGTTTCGATCTAATTCTATATTTTTCTTCCTAGTCATAAAAAAAACAAACACCTATCCTATTTAACCTCTGCACAATTTTTGAGAAACGGGCTAGAGAGAAATCATTTTTCTTGCTAATACGCAGGTTCTTACCTCTCGTTTTCAATACCCAATTATTTCACGGCAAAAGGAAAAATAAAAAGACATCACTCCTAAACACTCTCTCGGCAACGGTGCCAAAATTTTAGAGTCGAGAAGATGACTGTTAAAGGTAACCTTAATGCTTCACATTAATCATCAACCCAGGGCAAGTCCTTTTATTTCAAGAGTGCAAGCAAAATATATGCGAGTGAAATCAGAGGTTAACTACTCTAAATCATTGTAAGAAATGTTATCTAATTCTTGAAGTTCAATCAAACCAACTCAAAGGTAAACTATTAAATACTTCAAATGAATCAAAGGAATAAACTCTTGATCTAAACCTATGCAGAAATAAACACTCAATGTTGAAATAAGGGATCTTTTGCAATTGAACAACACGCTTAATGAATTGAACAACAACATTAATAAGTTGAATAGAAAGCCTAATGAATTGAACAACATTCAATTATTTAACATTTTTCAATGGAATTCTCTATAAATCAACTAATAGCAACATTCAGAATTGAACGACAAACCAAAAATTCACACTTATGATGGAAAGACTTAAGAAATAACTGTATGCAGAATAAAACAAAAACTACTTAACCACGTTGAAATAATTCTAATGAATGTAAAGGCATCACTCCATGATAAAGGATGTAATATCCCCAATTAGCCACTACTAGTTGGAATATTATACTTGCTCCAATTTTGCAGTAGAAGAGTAGAAATACAATAAAACAAATCCCAGTGTGAAAAGGGATCAGGTTAGGAGGACAAATAAATCCACCTTGGTGTGAAAGAGGACAATGTCGGTGAACTAGACTCATTTGACCAAGTCAACAGCGCTGCTACAAGAGGGAAACCAACAAGGACAACACAGTTTTGAAAGGGGAATCTTCTCTATGAAGTCACCTCATCAATGAGTGGGGTCCGAGGTAAGGAAGCTCACCAAGGATAAGAAGGAGGAGATAGAAGCAATGAAGGCATTCAGTATTCATTTTTGTTTGTTATTTTGACTGATTGCAAGCTTCATTTTTTTAGCTATGGTTGTAGCACTGTTTAATGCAAATAATTCTCATGCGCTAATTCCATCTTCACCTTTGGTCTAGCTGGTTGAGATATCAAAATGGAATGTCCTGAGCTTATTTTCCATCATTTAACTTGAGGAAATCCATTTTGTATCATCTATATCATAGTTACTTCCAGTAACTGCGTCTTTTCTGTAGTTGCAGCAGTTGCAGGGTTAAACCCTCCTATTTTGTGCTTGATTTGGAGGAGGAGGTGTCTATTTCACTTCGGAAATCCTATTAAAGAGGGCCTTGAGTCATTTTCTATATTTTTAATCTATTTCAGATCATATTCAGTATTTTCTAATATATATTTGTAGTGGAATACGTTATTTTCTGCAGTGCTGCATTTTACATTGATATTTTGTCGAAAACCCTTGCCAGGGTGTTCTAATGTGCTTGTAAAAGAGGTTAAGCCTCCCATTTATGATTCAATGACTAAATAAAGCTCCAGATCTGTATTGAATCATATTTTTCTGTAGATTCCCTAATAAAAATTTCGCTATTGCAATCTTCAGAAATTCTATTTTGTGGAGTGATGGGATTGGGGTGCTTTTGAGAATATATGAGTTGGGGAGATCTGTTTAGTGTAGCTAGAATGATTTGTTTCTGATGCCATTTCATATTTAAGCTAAATACAAAATATATAAGTGGATCCAAGTCTTTTTTTTTTGTTTTTGTTTCATGGTTTTCCTTATACAGTGTCCTCATTGAAGATATTGTAGAAATTCCTAAAAAGGAATATTACAGTGGTATCAAAGCTTTTCTCTTGGCTCAGCTTGTGGGGGATAATATATATTTATCATGGAGGAGGAATATATTTCTAATATCCTACTTCAAACCCTGCAGAACATTACAAGGGACCTCAAGGAGATGAGGCATAAAGGGGATTCTATAGGGTTTTTCCATGAGGAAAGCACCAACACTCCAAATGGCATGGAGAATTAAGTTGCACCACAACACTCTACCATGCCTTCATTTCTATCTGGAGGAGATAAGGAGGGAACCCTGGGAGAGTATTTTGAATAATATGAACTCCAATCTCAAAGGTTCAAGGAGCACTTAAGCTTTCAGGAGTTTTGTCGGGCCAAGGATGGAAGGAGGGTTAATCCTCATCAAAAGGAGGAGAAATTGATGCATGTATCAGCCCTACAGTGCAGTATGGTAGGGTTCTTCTTGCCCACATTTGATGGGACACCCAAGTGTGAAGCCAAGGCTTGGGTGTAGAATTTGGACACATACTTCCAGCTCAATAAGGTTTCTGAAATAGAAGTCATCAAGATAGATGCGTTGCACCTAGAAGGGGAAGCTCAAGAATGGTGGTTTCATGGATTGACCACACTTTGGAATCATCACATCACTTCATACTCAGCTTTCACCAAGAAGCTAGTTGAGATATTTGATCCAAGGGATCCGGAAGCCCATTTTGCAAAGTTAACCAAACTCAAACAGGAGGGAGATCTGGAGGAGTATATTGCTGAGTATTTGCAGCTTTCAGTGATGGTATCTAACCTCGCCATGAGTAGGAAGGTATGCATGTTTATTATTGGGGTGGCTAAACCATTTCAGGGGTTGGTCCAATCCACTAGACCAACCACACTCCTTGAAGCTGTGGAGAAAGCTAGAGACCTACAACACAACTTGCCCAGGGCAAGAACAATATTGCAACAGGAGACCTACTTAGGACCAAAGGAGACAATCCATGTTCGTGATTTTGAAGGAGAATGCGTTGCAAGAATGACACATCATGTCAAGACCTTCTCCAAGAAGGATGCCAACATTGTACCGTCCATAGAATACTTTTCTCCAAGAGGGGGAGCTATTGCAGCATTAAGAGGGGTCCCAAAATATCTGACTTTGAGGGTGAGAGGTACTATTATGGGGCAAAGAGTATTTGTGTTGATAGATAGTGGGGCCACTCATAATTTTATTTATGCACAATTGGTACAAAGGAGAGGGATCCACATGGAGTATTTTGAGGGATTCTTAGTTTTGGTCCTAGGAGCTATGACCCTACAGTGTGCCAAGTATGTTTCGGCACTAACCATTACCATGGGGACCTACACCTTGACAAACCACTTCTTCATGGTAGATATTCTAGACACCAATGTCATATTGGGATTCTAATGGATGATCACTCTTGGGATAGTTACCACTAATTGGAGAACTTTGGAGATGGAATGGATAGAAGGGAAGGATGGTCAGTATCAAAATATCAAGGGTATAAACACTTACCCCCCTCAGGTTGTTTCAGCACACAAGATGGAGGCAGATCTATGCAGAGGGGATGTTGAAGGGGCAGTGAAGCTGCATATATTAGAAGGAAGGGGCAAGGATTCACTAGTGAATCCAGATGTTCAGTCTCTTTTGGATCGGTATTCTACAGTATTTGGAGATATCCCACCAGGGAGACCTCCTGACCGAGGGTTTGAACACACTATTGAGTTGGAACAAGGGATCCAAGTAGTAATAACCACTCCTTATAGGCACCCCAAGGCTTATAGGGATGAGATTGAGAGGGCCATCTAAGAGCTACTAGCTCTAGGACACAGTCGGCCTAGTACTAGTCCTTTTGCTTCTTCAGTGGTCTTGGTAAAGAAGAAGGATGGCACATTGAGGATGTGCATTGATTATAGAGCCTTGAAGAAGAAGACCATGAAGAACAGGTACCCTATACCCAAGATCGATGAACTCATGGATGATTTGAGAGGTTCTAAATACTTCTCCAAGATTGATTTGAGATCCGGGTATCATCAAATCAAGGTGAGGGAGCAAGATATCCCCAAGATAACATTCAAATGTCACTATGGGAATTTCGAGTTTCTGGTAATACCCATTGGATTGACCAATGCCCCAAAAACTTTCCAATATTGCATGAACCACATCTTCCATGGTCATTTGAGAAAGTTTGTATTGGTCTTCTTTGATGATATTCTTATCTACAGTCGCACTTGGGAGGAGCACCTATAGCATATTGAGATAGTTTTACATATCCTCAAGGAGTAGAAATTCTATGCCAAGCTTTCCAAATGTGAATTCGACCTTACAGAGATGTTGTATTTGGGGCACATCATAGGAGTGGATGGAGTGAGGGTACATGAGGAAAAGATCCAGGCTATCAGAGATTGGCCTGAGCCCAGGAATGTCACAGAACTCAGGCGGTTTGTGGGCATATGCACTTATTACCGAAAGTTTGTGAAAGGGTTTTCACAGCTAGCAGCACCACTCACAGACTTGACAAAGAAGGGAGATTTTCATTGGACACCTACAGCGCAGAGGGATTTTGATAAGCTCAAAGAGGTAATGAGTAGTTGTCCTATTTTGGTTTTGCCTGATTTTTATCAACCTTTTGTTCTAGAATGTGATGAATCAGGTGAAGGGATTGGAGCAGTCTTGATGCAAGGTGGGCATCATATAGCCTTTGAGAGCAGGAAGTTTCTCCCTCATGATAGGTTATACCCCATATATGATAAAGATATGTTGGCTATCATGCATGCATTGGCCAAATTCTGGCAATACTTGGTGGGGAATAAGTTCAAGGTGAAGACTGACCATAACAGTCTTAGATTCTTCCTTGAACAGAAACAAATATAGGAGAGACAATAGAAGTGGGTGAGAAAAATCCATGCATATGATTTTGACATAGAATATGTCAAGGGGAAGAGCAATGTAGTAGTTGATGCTTTATCCAGGAGGCCTACAGTGCTGTCTTTGAGGGGCATGGACGCAGATTGGAAGGCTCAACTTTTGGTTGAGTATTTCAAAGATGATTTTGCATGTGAGATACTTTATGCGTTGGTATCGGATGAGAGGTATATGGTGATGGATGAGATCATCTATTACTGGGACTGTATCTTCCTGGCTAAGACTTCCAAGCTCAAGGAGAAGATCCTATTAGCATCACATGATTCCCCACTTCTTGGGCATCAGGGATTCACAAATAATTATAGGACCATAAGGGAGAGATTATCATGGAAGTGTCTCAAGGAGGATGTGCTCCAACATGTCAGAGGGTGCACCATTTTATAGTAGAACAAGGGAGAACACACCCACCCTGCTGGGTTATTGCAGCCACTGCCTATTTCGGATGGGAAGTGGGAAAGCATCTCTATGGACTTCATCACCGGCCTACCGACAGTACAGGGTAAGGATTGTATCTTTGTAGTTGTTGATAAACTAACAAAGTACTCTCATTTATTTTCCATTTCTACACATTATACTACTTCACACGTAGTTGAGTTCTTCTTCAGAGATATATTTAGACTCCATGGTCTCCCAAGGACCATAGTGAGTGATCGGGACAACCACTTCATGGGTGGATTTTGGCAAGAACATTTCCGGTTAGTGGCGACTGATTTGACTCCAAGCACTAGATATCACCCCCAAACCAATGGACAGACTGAGATAGTGAACAAGTGGCTGGAGGGCTACTTGAGGAACTATGTAGCAGGGCAGCAGAGAGCTTGGCTACGTTGGCTCCACTTGGGAGAGTATTGTTACAACACTACTCACCATATTTCTATTGGCATGACTCCATTCCAGGCCTTATATGGGTATGAGGCACTCTCATTTGCGAATTTCATGTTTGGGGCAAGTAAGGCTCCAAGGGCAAAGGAATGGATTTAAGAGAACCAGGACATACTCAGGGCACACAAGGACAACATTGCTACTGCCCAGAACTAGCAGAAGATGTATGCAGACCGTGGTTGGATAGAGAGACAGATTGAGGTGGGAGACCCTATCTATATGCGTTTTTAGCCTTACAAATAGTCCACACTCAAGGAGAAGGGAGCTGAAAAGCTCAAACCACGTTTCTATGGGCCATACAGGGTGATCAAGTGTGTCGGTAAGGTAGCATATGAGCTGGAGCTTCATAAGGGGAGCAAGATCCATAATATCTTCCATGTCTCTTGCCTCAAGAAGGCCATTGGGAGGAATGTAGTTGCCAACATGGATCTCCCCCCTATCGATGATTAGGGCCACCTAATTTTGTAGCCAAAAGCAATCTTAGACACAAGGGAGAGGTAGCTAAGGAACAGAGTCATCAAGGAATATCTGATTCGATGGAGGAATCTACCAGATGAGGATGCCACTTGGGAGGGAGAGAAGATCTTGCAGCATCCTTATTTACTATTGCTTGTGGGCAAGAAAATTTTGAGTGGGGAGGACTATAATATCCCCAATTAGCCACTGCTAGTTGGAATATTATACTTGCTCCATTTTTGCAGTAGAAGAGTAGAAAGACAATAAAACAAATCCCAGTGTGAAAATGGATCAGGTTAGGAGGAAAAATAAAGCCACCTTGGTGTGAAAGAGGACAATTCTGGTGAACTAGACTTAGTTGACCAAGTCAACAGCGCTGCTACAAGAGGGAAACCAACAAGGACAACATAGTTTTGAAAGGTGAATCTTCTCTAGGAAGTCACCTCATCAATGGGTGGGGTCTGAGGTGAGGAAGCTCACCAAGGATAAGAAGGAGGAGATAACAGCAAGGAAGGCATTCAGTATTCATCTTTTTTTTTTCTTTTGACTGATTTCAAGCTTCATTTGTTTAGATGTGGTTGTAGCACTGTTTAGTGCAAATAATTCTCATGTGGGAATTCCATCTTCACCTTTGGTCTAACTGATTGACAGATCAAAATGGAAGGTCCTGAGCTTATTTTCCAACATTTAAATTGAGGAAATCCATTATGTATCATCTACAGTGCAGTAAATTCCAGTAACTGCATATTTTCTGCAGTTGCAGTAGTTGTAGGGTTAAACCCTTCTATTTTATGCTTGTTTTGGATGAGGAGGTGTCCATTTCACTCTGGAAAGCCTATTAAAGAGGGCCTTGAGTCATTTTCTCTATTTTTCATCTATTTTAGATTATATTCAGTCTTTTATAATACAAATTTGTAGTGGACTGCATTATTTTCTACAGTGCTGCCTTTTACATTGATATTTTGTCGAAAACCCTTGCCGGGGTGTTCTAATGTGCTTGTAAAGGAGGTTAAGCTTCCCATTTATAATTCTATGATTAATGAAAGCTCCATATCTGTATTGAATCATATTTTTCTATAGATTCCCTAATAAAAATTACGTTGTTTCAATCTTCAGAAATTCTATTTTGTGGAGTGATGGGATTGGGGTGCTTTTGAGCATATATGAGCTGGGGAGATCTATTTAGTGTAGCTATAATGATTTTTTTCTAATGCTATTTCATATTTAAGCTATATACAGCATATATAAGAGGATCCAAGTCTTTTTTTTCATTTCTGTTGCATTTTTTTCCTTATACAGCGTCCTCATTGAAGATATTGCAGAAATTCCTAAAAAGGAATATTACAAAGGAACATCAATGAAAAATTCAACCTATTGAAAAGGGAATTGCAACACATCACACTTTTGATTAATGAATTGAATGGTAATGCTTCAAAGCATAAATAATAACTAAAATGCAAGACTTAGAAATAAACGTATAATACAAAATAGTAGGAGAACTCCCAGGGACCAGGTTGAAGCCTCTAGAAGTCTTCTGCCAATAAATACTCAGAATATTCTTATAATGAAAACACCAACTTCTTCATTAATCAATGGAGCAATACATCATCATGAGTTCAAAGGTTATGTCTAAATAAGTTTTTTACAGAAAATTATAATACATGAACAGCTCTTTGTCTCCTTCACCTACAGCCTTTTATAACTTAAAGGCGAAACAAAACAGAATAATGAATCCTAAGGATCAGGAGATTCTGAGCCTTCATATTCATCAACTGAATGCTTCAAGAATAGGCATGTCTTTGCATCTTTTTTTTATTCGTAAGAACTGATGTGATTCCATTTAATTTTCTTGATTGTTGTTGTTTAGTCATTTTGGTCAGCAGTTGGTTTGTTTCGATTCCCTATCAATAAAGACAGAAAAAGTTATTTTTCGTACTATTAAACACACTTTTTATCAATAATTCATTTCACCCTACTTTTACATTATTCTCCTTCGATTTATTTCTGAAATGAAGGAAAACATATAAAATTTAATGATAAATCATGCTAAAGATAGGGGTAAAATGTACCTTTTCCTCGGCCCAACCCACAGCTAAATGACTCATGAGAATTAACCATAACTCAACCCATAGCTAAAGGAATCATGAGAATTAACCATAAAAATAATCAATGGAAATAAACCCAAAACGCCATGGCTATCTAGGAAATGGCAAGGCTAGGAAAGTCCACATGCATACACCATGCATGTTAAAACTAGAGAGGAAAACATGCATGCAACTTGATACCTAAAATCAAAACCCATTGTAGATGTTGATCCCAATGTTCGCTTGTGCTTTCCTACTCTTCCTTTTCATTCTTGTTCCAAATCATTAAGTAGCCACACTCTCCAAGAGAGCTCCAAGGAAACTCTAAGTAACCAAGACTATGAGAGAGAGAGAGATAATAATGAGAGAGATCCAAAAATCCATTGACAAAAGGTACCAACTAATCCTCAAAAGCCTTTTTATAGAAGTGGCCTATATTTTCTTCATTTTCCATTATTTTCCTTCATTTTCCTCCTCACATGCAACATGTGACCTTTCATCTCCCTTTTCTCCTGATTTCTATTATTTTCATAAATAAATGTGTCAAAAAATGCCATTTCTCCTTTCCAAATCCTTTTCCTTTTCCAATTTCCTTAGCCATAATAAAATAAATTAACCCCCATTAGGATGTTTTTTCCAACATTCAGCTTGTAATAAGTGTCCCATCAATTGTGGTTATTATTTTAACTTTATTACATGGAATTTTAACCAAGGATATTACCACATACATTTATTGGGAAGACGTGAAATAGGTCAGATACATCAAAATAGAAGACTTGAGCTGGCACGAATTCAAGAGACTCTTCAGGAAGAAGTACTTTTCATATAGTTACTACTACAATAAGGCTAACAAGTTTTATGAGTTAAATATAGGATCAATGGCAGATGAGGAGTATATGACCAAGTTCTTAGAGTTATTGAGGTATGTATTGTATCTTAAGGTTGAAAAGGCTAAAGTTCATATATTTTTTAGTGGATTACCATTAGAATTTAGAGATCGGATTGAGTATGATGAGCCTTTTTCACTTGAGGATGTCATGAGGAAATTGAAGCACTATTATCAGCATTCAAAGTGTAATACATAATCGCAACAAGGTTGGAAGGGAAAAGATAAAGGCAAAGGTAAATGGAAGCTGAAAAGAACAAGGCCTCAGAATACAAAAGAGAAATAAAATTTTGCACCTTACAAGAAGTTCAACGTACCTAGACGGGGACATGGGTCACAGTCTGGAGGGCAGAAAAATAGAGTTGATGATATAGGAAGGTTGCAGTGTTGGATATGCGGTAAAGAGCATCTTACGATGGATTTTCCGCAGAATAAAGGTGGTATGCCTCAGATTTACATTTCATGGGAAATGAAAACAGTTGGGGATGTTGGGAAGAGAATTCCACGGATCTATGCAACATTGGATAATAGGGAGGTAGATCACCAAAATCTACCATTGAGATGGATGGTAAGCTTTGTGATAAATTTTTTTATATTTTGATTGATCCTCGATCTAATTATAGTTATGTTAACCCTGACTTGGTGGTTAAGTGTGGTTTGAATAAATAAGTGCATGTAGAATATTGGTTAGTACAATTGGCTACATGTGCAAAGAAGAGAGTTCATCATTGGGTAAAAGCTTGTGCGTATGAGTTGAATGGTATGCCTACATCAACACATTTGAATATATTGTCATTGGGATAATATAGTATGTTATTAGGCATGGATTGGTTGTATCTTCATAGGACCAAGGTGGATGGCTATGACAAGGTCATTGAGTGCTTGGATGACAATGGGGAACAAAGAATCTTTCATGGTAAGAAGAAAGAAACATTAGTTAGAATGGTGATATTTATGTAGGAAAAGTGCAGTCATGGAAAAGGGTGTGTGTTATTTGCAATGCATATTTCTAGTGATAAAGATAAGGAGGATGGGGATGTGGAGATATTAAGTACATACCTGATCTCACAACAGTTTCAGGATGTGTTTCTAGTAGATATTTTATAGTTTTCACCTCCTAGAGAAGTATACCTTTTCATTGAGTTGGTACCAGGGGAATCACCAGCATCAAAGGCACCATACAGAATGAGCAGTCTAGAGTTAGTAGAGTTAAAGTTGCAGTTGAAGGAAATTATTGAAAAGGGATACATTAGGCCAAGTGTATAATCATGGGGTGCAACAATGTTGTTTGTAAAGAATAAATATGGTACTCCCTGGTTATGCATCAATTACAGGTAGTTGAACAAGGTAAACATCAAGAAAAGGTATTTTTTGTTGATGATTGATGACTTTTTTGATTAGTTGAAGGGAGAAGCAGTGTTCTCAAAGATTGATATGCGATTAGGGTATCATCAGATGTCCATAAAAGAAGAGGACATTTACAAGATAAATTTACGGACCACGTATGAGAATTATGATTTTTCTGTAGTTCCATTGGGATTGACTAATGCTCCAATGACTTTTATGTGCTTAATGAATAGCGTGTTGCATCATTATATGGAAAAAAAAAAATATTGTATTCATTGATGACACCATGATATATTCAAAGAATGAGGAATAGCATGTCGAACACTTAAAAGAAGTATTGAGATTGTTGAGAGAGCATCAATTTTATGCTAAGCTTAGTAAATTCAATTTCTTTCAGACAAAGGTACATTACCTGGGACGTGTTGTTTCCAAGAAGGGCATATCAGTGGATCCATAAAAGATAAGGGTTATCATGGAGTGGGCAACTCCTAGAAATGTGGATGAGGTAAGATCATTTATGGGACTAGCAGGTTATTATAGGAGGTTCATTATAAACTTCTCTTATTTTGCATATCTATCACATCTTTGGAGAGGAAAGGTAATAAATTTGAATAGACAAAGGAATGTGCAGCAATTTTTGAGGAATTGAAGTAGTTATTGATGAATGCTCCAGTGTTAAAGATTGCAAATATTGACAAATAATTTTTGGTGTGTAGATATTATTAGAAGAGAGGATTTGGTGGAGTCTTGTTTATGGTTCAAATTCTCCTCATAACCATTGGGGGAAAACCACCCGGTTGGGGTCCCAATTAGACCCTTTTCCATTTGGAATAGTGGCTCTGAATGGAATTATGGGATTGATGTTCCTTAAACAAAATTTTATGAAGTGGGATTGATGATGATATGTATACTAATTCATACTAATAACCAAAATAATAACTAATATAATGTACTATAATACCCGGGTGAGCTAAAAGCATATGTGCTAGAAATATGTCATAATCAACACAAAAATGTAGATCATTATGGAATTACGAAATTAATTAGATTAAATAAAATTAATTTTATTAAATATTTAGTCAAATTAATTTTATTATAACATCACGTATGATTGAGATCTCATTTTTCACAACAAGAAAATAAATTTTCAACCAAACATGCTAATATTAATCATGAAAGACTGAATAATATACAGTTATGTGAACAAAATAATTAAACAAATTTTTTTGAAGCAAAAACAAAGAAACATAGGATACTAGTACCTGATACACTATATATATGCTCATCCTAGAATTGCAAGTAGTTCAGCTTATTTTAAGAAAAACTCAAAAATACAGTAGTGCAAATTTCAAGTCCTTTATTTTCAAAAATTTAGAACCCCTTCTCCATCTCGGAGAAGGAATTTATAGTCTTAATACAAAGGATAAAAATAAATTCACTTAACAAACTCCTAACACAAACAACAGTAAAATAATAAATAATAAATAATTTCAACAACTTTGAAATTCAAGAAGAGGATTGTCCAATAACAAGTTTCCATAATTTGAGAATATCCAACAAACTAGTAAGCTTTGGAGGATTCTTGGGCTTCATCCTTATTTGTCCTATAAAAACAGCATTCTTCAACGACGAAAACATTTTCATGGTGACGTTTGACATGAATTGGAGGACAAACCATTGACTATGACGTTTCACTATAAATTTCCAATGATGTTCGATGCTAACTTTGGACAGTTGATCAATCATTTTAGCCATCTTCTTACTGTGCTCATGCCACATTTTTTACAACATCTTGGCATCTGGAAGGGTGACGTCGAAGCAGTTAGCAAGGAGATTGGACTGTAATAGAATATCAATGATTGATTCAACTATGGAACTGGAAATATCTTTGGCCTAGTTTACAGTGGCTTCGGCATGTTTCATCCTCATTTCCCATTCTCGGAAAATTATTATCTTTTAAGCCTCATTTATTTTAGGTATATTAGCATATCTACCTTCTGTAATTTCTCGCCAAATAAGGAAATAAATAAGCTTTTCATTTATTTCTTCAAAATAATTTTTCATATCAGACAATTGATCTACAAGGTAATCCACAACTTTACACTGATCTTGATTCACCATAAGTTTATTGCAGAATAATTTCTATTGATGTTTGAGAAGAACATTGAGTTCTTTAGCTTCATTTTTGAATTTTTTCAGTTAAGGACTAATATGCAATTGCTCTATTTTCTTCCGCATTTCCTTAATTTGATCATCTCTAACCTACACCTATTTATCATATTGTATTTTCAAAGCATCAAAATTTTGTTGTAACTCTGATACTTGACTTTGCCATTCTCCATGGATTTTTTTTCTCTCAGTATTGAGGGTTCGTTCCAACAAACTAATTTTTTCTTCCTTTTCGTTAAGAATTTATTGAACTTCTACAACCTTACTAATGGTTTTTGAAGCATAGGCACTTGTGAATTGAGTCAGTTTTCCTAACTCTTTTGTAGGTGTTGTAGAGGTTCCTTTCCATAGAAATTAGAAAATGGGGACTTTACCAGATACCAATGACTAAGATGGATCCAACTTCCTCTTTTTCCTACCCCTTTTGACCACAAATTTATGTTGAAGACTATTAAAATTATCTAAAGGAGGAATTTCCTCCACATTGAGAATCACCTCGGAGGTGGGAAAAGCAGGGATAAATTCAACATATTTCTGGTCTTGAATGGAAGATTTTACAGTAACTTCTTATTTCATGGTATTATGTTCAACATTCCTAGTAATCCCCTGAATGTTTGTTTACTGTTTAGAGGAAGAAGTAACTTGCAAAACTAGATTTTGGGTCTTGATTTTAGGATTTATAGTCATGTTGAACTCATTCCATGATTCATTCAATTCAAGATTAAAAATAAAATATTCAGTTTGATGAGGATAACAAATAAGAACAACCTCTGGTTGAGTTTTAGGAGGAATATCCTTTGGTGTAGAAAAATCAGGTCGAGTTGTAGATTTTGATGACTATTTTGGAGAAAACTGTAACAAATGTAATGGAATATTAACCTTCCAAGAATTATGATTTTGAGCAAACTAATTTTTCTCTTCTAGAGTTAGTTGTTCCTCCATTATGTGTAAAACTGTAGCATATGCAGAAGATTGTTTTAACAAATCATCTAATATATCTTCTTCATTAACAAATGACCTGAGACCTTGAGAAGTTGTAAATATTTTCACAATTGAACTAGGATCATATTGTCTATTAGGAACCGTCAGAATATTAAGATCCTGAATGATGAGGATATATTTCTCAACATGGCGATAAATAGCCAATGTGAATATACCGAATTTGGTAGGAAAAATGGGCCATAATATTTTATTGGATTCCTTTAAAACCTTGGTAATACCATATCTCATTGTTGTGAAACCAGCTCCAAAAAGAGAAGAAAAGAGATATAAACGCCTTAGAAATAAGCCGCTTTGAGGGGGAAACCTCCAATACTTTACATGAATGAACAATTATTGGATGATTCAAATTACAAAACCTCATTTCTATATATAGGAGTCCATGGGGCCACAATGTAATCCTAGCCAACCTAACAATAATAATTTAAGGGCACAATAATAACAATATGGGGGTTACAAGGGTACCATAATAACAATAAGGGCGTTACACTAACAACAATAAGGGACTATACTAGTAATATAGGGACCTAACATGCCCCTCTCCTTCAAAAAAGTGTTGTCCTCAACGCTTGAGTAGCTCTATGTGATTCTGTATAAAATTCTCATCCTCCCATGTAGAATCTTCAGTGGTTAAGTTCTTCCACTTGATGAGATACTCTGAAATTGATCGATTTTGTAGCTGTTGAGTTCTTGTTTCCGTGACTGCTTCAGGTTATAATATGATTTTTCCTTCCTCATCAATTTCTAACAATATTGTTTGAACTGGAAGATTTTCACCTATAACCTTCTTTAAGCATGAAACATGGAAAATTGGATGCACTCGTGAAGAAGCAGGAAGCTCCAATTTGTATGCCATAGTACCAATATTTTGCAACACCTTGTAAGGACCATAGTACTTTGGTGATAATTTATTGTCATTCTTAGCTTGCTTGAGGGACATTTGTTTGTATGGTTGTAGCCGTAAAAATACCCAGTCTCCTACATCAAAACTTCTCTCGCTGAGATGTTGATCTGCATGTTGTTTCATTCGATTTTGTGCCAAATTCAGGTTGTCCTTTAAGAATTGGAGAACTTCTTTTTGATGCTCGATGTGATCTTCCACTGCTTGAACCTTCGAATTTTCTCTTAAAGATGATGTGATGGATGGTGGATGATATCCATAAAGTGCCATAAATGGGGTCATTTTTGCTGCAGTATGGAAAGAAGTGTTATACCACCATTCAGCGAGAGGTAACCACTTGACCCATTGTGTTTGTTTATCAGATACAAAACAACGAAGATATCCTTCCAAACATTTATTTACTATCTCAGTTTGACCATCGGATTGAAGATGATAAGATGAGCTATGAGCTAATTGAGTACCCAAACAAGAAAATAACTCCGTCCAAAAATTTCCAGTAAAAATGGGATCTCTGTCGCTCACAATAACCCTTGGGCTTCCATGTAGCTTTTGAATTCTGTCCATAAATGTAGTAGCAACTGTACTTGCTTTAAATGGATGAGATAATGCGCAAAAGTGTGCATACTTGGTAAGTCTATCAACTACCACCATGATGACACTCTTTCCTTCGGACTTAGGTAAACCTGTGATAAAATCCATTGAAATATCCTCCTAACATTGACTTGGAATGGATAAAGGTTGTAGAAGACCCGAGGTCTTAATTGTCTCAACTTTATTCTGCTGGCAAACCAAACATTCTGCCACAAACTTTTGAATATCAGATTTAAGGCCATCCCAAAAAAATTCTTTCTTCACCCTGTGGTAAGTTTTTAAAAATCCTGAGTGTCCTCCTAAAGGAGAAGTGCGCAATTCCAAAAGAATATTTTGTTTTAGTTGGGAATTCTTACAAAGATATAAGCGATCTTTGTACCATAAGGAATCATTTTTCCAACTAAATGTATCAGATGTACTAGGATCTTGCTGCAATTTTTGAATGAGTGTCCATACATCTTTTTCCTTCTTCCATTCATCTCTTGCTTCAGTTATCCAATCTGGTTGGATAATAGAAATGGCACAAAGAAATTCTTCCACCTCTTCATTCTTTCTTGAGAGTGCATCTGCAACAACATTTAGCTTCCCTTTTTTGTAGATTATTTCAAAGTCATAACCCAACATCTTTGTGACCCATTTTTTCTTCTCTTCTGAAGATAGTCTTTGTTCCAAAAAATATTTAAGACTATCATGATCAGTTTTTACCTTGAAGTGTCTTCCCATTAGGTAAGTTCTCCATTTCTTTAGTGCATGCAGTATTGCTAACATTTCCTTCTCATAAATAGGTTTCTGTAAATACTTTCCTTTGATTTGACGACTTTCAAAAGCAATGGGTCTTCCTTCCTGCATTAAAACTGCACCAATTCCATTTCCTGAGGCATCACATTCCACAATAAAGGTTTTTATGAAGTCTGGCGTAGCTAAGACTGGTGCTAGGCACATTGCCTCTTTAAGATGTTCAAAGGCCTTAGTTGCTTCAGGAGTCCATGAAAATCCATCTTTCTTCAATAATGTTGTTAGAGGTGCTGCTATTCTCCCATAATTCTTAACAAACTTGCGATAATACCCTGTTAACCCGAGAAATCCTCGCAACTTCTTTATGGTTGTGGGGACTTTCCATTTCTTAATGGCTTTAATTTTGTTAGGGTCTACTTTAACACCCTCGTGAGATACAATATGACCCAGATATTCCACCTCTTGTACTCCAAAGAAACATTTGGATGTTTTGCATATAATTGTTTCTCCTACAATAGTTTGAGCACCCTATCAAAATGTTGAACATGATCCTTCCAAGACCTGCTGTAGATTAGTATATCATCAAAAAATACTAGCACAAATTTTCTAAGAAAGGGTTTGAAAATGGAATTCATCAACCCTTGAAATGTAGAAGGTGCATTGGTAAGGCCAAAAGGCATGACCAAAAAATCATAATGACCCTCATGAGTTTGAAATGTTGTTTTCGGAATATCTTCAATATTCATTCTAATTTGATGATTGTTGAGGAGGTAAATCCCCTCTGTGGATAGAGGCGATCCCTACTATCGCAGATCGGGTCTAGCAACAATCAAGTCATGCAGTGATGCAGGTTCCTAGCTACAAAACGACAAAAATCATAACGAAATTCCTACCTCAAATCCTACACAGTGGTCGTTGAAGAATGGATGACACTTCCCATCCCTCGCTCGGCAGATCACGATCCTTCCGCTCAACACGTCCGAACACCTGCACACATGCAAGGACACAACAACATACAATGTAAAATCTAAAGCAAGTAACCATACATTAGTCAGAGAGGATATAATTCATTGCGTAAAGAAATAGACACATGAATGGAACCATAATCAAAGTCGCTTATCATTAAAATAACAAAGGAAAGATACAACCCAAAGCTCTGATGCTTGATCTTCCTTCAGCGGGGCTGACAGTGGAGCACGTCTCAACAAAGCTTGTTGGAAATGGGATGAAGCTCTCTCTCTTCGGCTTGGCTCTCAACATCTTTCTGGCTATAGTTTCCTCCCTACAAGTTCAGCTAGCTTGCTAAGGGAGAAGGCAAGCTTTTATAGATGGAGGAAGGGGAGTTGGGATCCCTATAATCATGGGATAGGCCCTATCTCTAAGGAAGCTTCCATGATAGGTGAAAACTAATTCCCATACATGGAGATTCGAAGCCAAACCACCCAACTCCTTTTGGTGACTCGTTCAGGAGTTTGTTGGAATCAAACTTCCACCATTTATTTTTTAAAAACATCCCTTATTAAGCTTGGCATGAGTGAGACACAAGGACAGAGCACCAGTTGGCACGCCCTCTATGGTGGATTCCCCCCATTGACGCGAGGGTTGAACTGGCTAGTCGCGCCAAGGCTAAAAGATCTATTTTTAGGGTTTTTCAGAGGAAACTTTCTTCAGGGGAATGCTTATCCTTATGAAAGGGGATGCCATGAAAGTGGTTTCAGGTCATGTCACTGCTCACAGGTCACGGGAAAAGCCCTCTAATGTGAAGGACAGGGGATTGCAGGGACGGTGACAAAATAATGTGTAACAGATGCCCCCTAAAGCATGAGGCCCGAGAGAGAGGGATGGGTTAAATGCTTTATAAGAACGTGCCCAACTAAAAACACTGTCGTTGGAAGACCTGCATATATGTACAATTGATATCTCTGATACATGATATGTGGTATGGGCGCAGCCATCCATTATAGAGTGTACAATAACCGGGATCCAAGGTATGGCCGCAGCCATCCAGTAAAAAGGATCAACAAGTAGACTCACGCATGTTCACAGCCATCCAATCAAATGAGTCATGTAACCAATCATGATAATCCACAAGGAATACGCAGCCTAGATTTCATTAGACAAAATCTAGGGTCTTGTGCTCCATCTCGACCCGAACCGAGTACAAGTCCCAGCATGTGAATAAATGAGTTGAATTCGAACATGCAAGGACATCGTCTGATTACCAGCCAATAATGAAAACCGTTAACAGATGCGAGAGGAACCACCAATAATGAGGATGGCCCTCAAGGTACTGCAGGTACAATATGTGGAATGTGAACAGTGAGCTGGCGTCGAACACCCGCAGAATCATTCGATCGAAGGCCTATGATGAAAACCTTGCGTCAAATGTGAAGAGCCTGCCATTGAGGCATGCAGGCTCCAAGGTACCAGAAGCGAGTCTCTAGATCAACTTCCTGGATAATGAGCTGAAGTCGACAGGAAGTGACCTTGAGCTAAGGTGGGCCATAGTGTTCCCCACATCATCGACGTGAGACAGAGGAACATACCTTGATCGAAGGTGGGCCATAGTGTTCCCCACATCATTGACGCGAGATAGAGGAACATAATGTTGGTGAATCAGGATTAGTAGAGAGTCAGAGGGAGGTTGAGAACTACAGAGGCCAAATTCTCTTGAACATATCGATGGCATGAAACTGGATTTGGCAGTATTTGACATCAAAGGATCTGAGGTCATGATGACGTGGCAAAGACCAGATGAGTGGTCAAAAGAGATTACCCAAACCCATGGAGGCAAGTAGAGAATGAGATGAGATGTCCCCAACCCAACATAAATGCAGACAAGTGCCATGTTCAAGAGCGACATACTACCGACACGACAGTGATACTGGTTCCATTTTCTGGGCCCACCATTTCTGGCGAGTACCCCAATTATTTTCGAAAACAAGCTTGAAGGGGATATCATATGCTTGCGATATAAGATTGTCCTTTGGAAAAATTCAACCCAGTACATTTAACGAGCCCTAGGAAGGAGGAACTCGAGTATCGTCATTACGACGGAGTCCGATGTCATCAGGTTTTAACGAGTCTGACAAAGGAAGAACTCAACATCTTTTCATGTTTAGAGAGTTTGAAAAGACAACAAAAAAGTAAACTTCAACAGTCCCTTTTCGTAGATAGTTCCTCAAAACCAAAAAGGTAGAAAACTGTGTCTGAGAAAACCTCCTAGTCGCGATAGGCTAGGGTATTCCTTTTTTGTAAATAATCCATCCCAGCCCGAAAAAGGGGTAAACGTATACTGGGTAGATGTCGTTTCGTAGCCAATTTAATGAGATCAAAACGACAAGCGACTCGGCAATCTTTTCATTTTTAGAGAGTCAGAAAAGAGCTGAAAGATGACTCCAGTAGTGACTTTTTCGTGTTTTTACTAAATCTGAAAAAGTATAAAATACAACTTGTATCATCGTCCCAGTTGCGTGAAAACCTATTGCTACACAAAAAGTAAGCGTAAAACCCATTTTTCCACAAAATATGATAAAATATTGGAAAAATAAGCTTCAAAACCTAATTTGATTTTGAAAAGTTATAAATATGACCAAAATAGTAAAAACATATTTAATTTTTACTTTTTACCTCTTGTGCAAAGCAATAGTTTGTTTTTTCCTTGCGAACTTGTGATGACGATTGTGGACGATCCAGCGCATCATTTCAGATCCTATCTTTTCCAGGTAAGAGGCGCTTCCATTATCTACATTTCAATTCATATTTCATAGTATTCCATCATGATTTTGGATCCCTGAGGGGGAAATTTGAAAATTTAGGGCTTCGTAGATTGGCGCGGGTATGAGGCACGGACCCACGCCAATCGAGTTCTTTTTTCAAAGGGGTCGCACCAGCTGGTGCGAATGTCAGCAAAATAGTCGCGCCAACCGTGCAACCTCAATTTCCGCTTAAATTTCACAAAAATTGAACCAATCAATTGTATTTTTTAATTCCCAAGGGATCTTATGATGTGCTTATAACCATTTTGATGCAATTATAAAGCCACAATGGTGATCGAATGGAAAGAAAGGGAGCACAGTGAAGAGGAAGAAATGGCAATGGAGAATGAGCAATGCATGAATGCTCTCCGGGATTGCGGATTAAAGAAATTATTCTTGACACCATGTCTCAGGGCACAACCTAAATTGTTGCAATACTTGATCAGTATCTGGGATGAGAACAAAGAGAAGTTTAGGCTTCAAGATCAAGTTCTCAAACTCGAAGTGTCTGATGTTTACTTCATCACTTGATTGTCCCACAGAGGTCTAGTTCTGATCATGACAGGTACTAGGCCTTCTGGCGAAAAGATGTCGATGGTCATGGACAGAGTGTGCCCAGGGGCACAAACAGGATCAGGTAGCGGCAAATTTGACATCCACACTGTTCTTGATTTAGCACTCAGAGTAGTGCTACATACCATCACATGAGCTACGGGATCGTAGGTGCCACATGAGGCTACTAAAACACAGATTCTTTTGGCATCAGAATGTATGAACCTGACAATATTTGATTGGGCCATATCCATAACCATGAATATCAAACGACATCTGACTAAATGTAAAAATACCAAACTGAAGCAATTTGGGTACGGGTCTATCTTGGTATCGTTCATCCTAGAACGACTACCTATCTTCCAAGGCCAGGGGGCGATAGTCGCAAATCCACCTTTGAGAGAGCCATGGATGCCTCGATGGGTAGCACTGATGCCCAGAGCAGGAGGGGGCCAGCAAATTTCATGGCGGCCTAAGTTCTTTGGATGGCTTCGGCGACATTTGATCATCGTAGAGGACTGGCCCTATGTCGGTACTGATTTTACAAGAGACCCAGACCTTCCACTCCCGGAGGGAGAGGATTGGGATGAGGATCTAGGTAAGACTCTTTTTTATTTTGTAAAATTTATACATGCATGTTCTAACAATTGATCCTATATGTATGTAGATGTTGGCCCAAAGAGGCCCGGCGGGATGTCACCGATCGCGCGGAGGACCCCTCTCGCTTATGACCCTCAAGGTGAGGGGGGCGAGGGGAATGAGCTGGTTCAGAACTTAGAGGGAATTTCCCGTGGGATTCCTGATTATGATTGCCTAGCAGATGTCCCTATGGCTTATCAGAGGCACATTGTGGGGGTGCCTAGTCACCTTCATCGTTTACTGAGGCGATTGGTGCGGGAAGTAACATGCTACCATGAGCACCATGTTTATTAGTCCCCTAGGCTTTTCATATGCATATTTTTGAGAGACATGTTGTCTCCAGATATTATTAAAACAGACATGTATATTTTTGGATTTTATGTGATGCACACAAACTGCAAACATTCGACATATATATATATATATATATATATATATATATATATATATATAGTGATTGGTGCGGGCAGTAACATGCTACCATGAGCACCATGTTTATTAGTCCCCTAGGCTTTTCATATGCATATTTTTGAGACACATGTTGTCTCCAGATATTATTAAAACAGACATGTATATTTTTGGATTTTATGTGATGCACACAAACTGCAAACATTCGACATATATATATATATATATATTTCTGGATGGATCTTTTTCACATATGATGATGTTTTTTACGAGTTGTGCAAATGTCTATCTAATACCATGTTAACTACTACATTTGTTAATGCATTCATTCGTGTGGGTATATGTTGATATGTGATGTAATCAAAATTTCTTTCCAGTAAAAGAATACATAGATACAGTCTTAAAATGGATGGGTTTTTAACTGAATAATGACCACTGAGATGTAACACTACAAGCTGTGAGTCCAGGTATACAAGTAATGCATGAATACCGAGGTTAACGGCCTCTTTAAATAATTCCAAAATGGTACTATATTCCGCGACATTATTTGTAGCAGGCCCTAGACAAACACCTTGTAAATTAACTAACTCACCAGCAGGATTATAGATTACCCAGTCTGCCAAGGAAAAATTCCTGGTATTGCGGGAGGCACCATCTGCGAAACCGAAAAAAGGAGTAATAGACATCTGCACAATTAGGAAGACCCAATCAGCAGAAAGATGCTTACAAAGCACACCACACCACACATGCACAAAAATGAAATCACTCACTTATGTACACACACCACACAAGAATAATTCAAGCGTAGTACTTCTTCAGGTACAACCCATTTCTAGGTTGCACCAAAGGAATACCTTCATAATCAATTAGCTCATAGGCCCCATTTTTTAATACACGTTTAACGATATAGGGCCCATGCCACATGGGCTAGAATTTTCCTACCCCAATTTTATCATGTGCTTGATCATATAGGAGGAAGAGGTCCCCTTCCAGAAAATATTGTGGAGAAACCATTTGATCGAAATGAGCTTTAACCCGCTTTTTCTATGCCTCGATAACCAAAGCAGCCAAGCAGTGAGTTTCGTCCAGTAATTCTACATACAGGAGAATTTCTTCCTCTGGGGAAGTGTCATGCAGTAATTCCACAACCAACTTCAGCGAAGGGATCTCACATTCAACTGGAATAGTTGCTTCCAGACCATACACCAACTGGAAAGGTGTGAATCCAGTCGCGCTCTTTACTAACGTTCGGTAGGCCTATAGAGCTGAGAACAATTGGAGATGCCAGTTGGATTTGTGAATACCAATTGTTAGTTGAAGCATCGTGACAAGCACTTTGTTCACGGCCTCAACCTGGCCATTCACTTGGGGGTAATATGGCGTTGAGCTGTCATGACACAAGCCCAAATTTGATGTCATCTCTGCCATCATGTAGTCCCGAAAATGAGTACCATGATCGGTGATGATGGCTTGAGGAATGCTGAAATGCGTGATCACATGGTTGAAAATGAATTGAGCGGTTTTCTTACCATCGGCAGCTAATGTAGGCATCGCCTCGACCCACTTGGTGAAGTAGTCTACAGCAACGATGATATAAGCATGCCCCCCGGCTGAGTGAGGGTTACATGTCATAAAATCAATGCCCCATTTGGCAAAAGGGCCTACGGTAATGACCAGATGTAAAGGTAGGGATGGCACACGCATATTTCATTGAAAGATCTGGCACGCATGACAATTCCTTACTGCAACAATACAGCCTTTAAATATAGACGGCCAAAAGTAACCTGCACGTAGAATCTTCTGGGCGGTTGCATAACCGGACATGTGACTGCCACAGGCGCCACTGTGGCAGTCATTCAGGACTTTCTCAGCCTCTTCCAAGGTCAAACATCGATGGAGCATAGAATCGACTCCGACACGATATAAGGTATCTCCGACAATGCGATATGGTTGCAATTGATGCCGAACGCGACGTCAAGCATCCTTCGTAAACTTGGACTGGAAGGTAGATGTCTGAAGGTACATGATAATGTCACCGTACCATGGATCATGAGTACTGATTAGAAAGAGAGTTTCATCTGGGATATGATCCTCGGATTGAGATGGAACAGAGTCAGTAGGGAGAGAGCAGATAAGATCATCAAAAACCAGTGACTTCGTCGATTTGGTAGTAGTAAACTCCAAATTGAACTCCTGAAGGATCACAATACATTTGGAGTACTTGCCCCCCATCAATTGTCGAGACAAGATGTAAGTCATGGGGTCGCAGTCAGAAATCATGGTTACCGTGTGCAACAGGATGTAATGGTGAAACCGCTGAACGGCCTGGACCGTGGCAAGCACCAAATTCTTGATGTGGGCATAACGTGTTTCAGTGTCGAGGAGATTCCGTGACAGATAATAAACCACGTGTTCATTTCCGTTATCATCATCCTATACCAAAACCATGGCAATTGTGCTGAATGCGGCAGCCAAATAGAGGGCAAAGTCGCGATGATAGTTAGGAGGGCATATTAGCAGAGCGTTGATAAGAAAATTTTTAATTTTATCGAAGGATTGCTGGGAAATATCGTCCCCACGGAAGGTAATGTCCTATTTTAGAAGTCGCGTAAACATTTTGGCCACTTCTGCATAGTTCAGGATAAAGCGACGTAAAAAATTTGCTTTCCCCTTAAGACTCTGAACTTGATGCAACGAGGATGGGGATGGGAGATTAAAAATAGCCTCGACCTTGAGGGGGTCAAGGCGAATTCCATCTTTAGAGATAATGAATCCCAAAAGACGATCGGAGTCAACACAGAAGACGCACTTGTGAGGATTAAGCCTGATGTTGTAAGGTATGCAACGGAGAAAAATCTAGCAAAGGTGTTCGGGATGGTCTTCGCGCCGAGCTGAATGAGCCGGGAGGTCATCCAAATACGACTGAACAATGTGACGTATGTCATGAAAGGCATAGGAAATTTCACACTCGAAGGTGGCTCTAGCATTTTTCAAGTCGAACGGGAGCTTCTTATAGGCGAACATGCCCCACAGACAAATCAAGGCGGTCTTATGTTGATTAGAGGGTAAAATATTAATTTGATTATAACCCGAGAAGTCGTCCATAAGGGAATAGATCTCACTCCCTGCATAATCATCGATGATCTGATCTATAAAGGGAGTGGGATAGTTGTCCTTAGGACAAGCATGATTGATGTCTCTATAGTCAACACAGACTCAAATTTTTCCCTGCTTCTTATCTACAGGGACAATATTGGAAACCCATTTTGTGAGGGGGATTGGATATATGAAGCCTGCGTTAAGAAGTTTCTCAACTTCTGCTTTTATAGCAGCGGCTTTTCGAGGATGTACTGGGCGCAGACGCTAATGCACAGGCATTACACTAGGATAGGTGGGAATTTTGTGCACGATGATACTAGGATCGATCCCAGACATCTCTTCATAAAACCATGTGAAAACATCTCGGAATTCACGGAAAAGGCTAGTGTATACTTGAATCTCTTCGGGAGAACAAGTAACTCCCACGTGAATGTTCTCGACGACCCCCGATTTGACGAAGATGTCAATAGGCATGGTTTGGGTGATATTACTCAGATTTCCTTCCAAAAGAACCTCATGAGTCAATATTGGCGTTTGGAGAGGCGGAGAGGGAACCTGAGATGCAAAGCACTCGAGGAACGATGATGTGCATCGCTCCACGGCAGATATTTGAGATACATCATCTCCACGATAGATTCATCAGATGGGAAGACTTCTCTCAAAGGATTAGGAAAATCTGCATCGCCGAGCCAAGGGGATTGAGAATAAACATCAAGAGACATTCTCAAAGGAGCATGTTCAGCAGGGGGAGGATCCGATGTAGCAACAATCTCACAATAATTAATTTCAACTGGGGTCAGAGGCATTTATTCTCCAAAAGAGGTCACCTGTTAAGGAGAAGGGATTATCCACGGGTCATCTGACCTAGAGATCATGTTGACTTGAACGATGTTAGGTGGTAGCATGGGAAAAATACCCATGAGAACGAGGTCCTTGAAAATACCGGGTCCTACACTGTCGAGGGGATTGGGAATTTGATCCACATATGGCACGTTGTTCTCGAAGGATGAGGTGAAGTAAGACAACTGATCAACAGTAATAATCTTGCCCTCATGCAAAAATTTTAGAAGCCGAAAGAGGGTGGACGGAATGCATAGCATGGCATGGGTCTAGCTGCGACCAATAGAATATTGTAGTTGAGCTTGGCATCAACCACTTCCAATTCGACGTTGACAGTCTTACCTTGTAATGTGATCAGTAAAATCGTGAGAACACCCAAGGGTTTCAATTCCCTACCATCGAATGCCTCGAGGGCATTGGGAGATGAAGTGAGGGTTGGAGAGCTGATGGCTTTCCAGTAGTCAGATGACATAATGCAGGTAGAGGCACCTTCATCCAAAACGGCTCTATGAATGTCCCCAGTGCAGTTGCCAATTTGTTGAGGAGGTAAATTCCCTCTGCGAATAGAGGCAATCCCTACTAGCCTAGATCGGTTCTAGCAACAATCAAGTCACGCAGTGACGCAGGTTCCTAGTTACAAAACGACAAAAATCATAACGAATTTCCTACCTCAAATCCTACACAGTGGTCATTGAAGAAAGGGTGACACTTCCCGTCCCTCACTCGGTAGATCATGATCCTTTCGCTCAACACGTCCGAACACCTGCACATTAGGAAACAATGACATACAATGTAAAATCTAAATCGGGTAACCATACATTAGTCAGAGAGGATATAATTCATTGTGTAAACAAATAGACACATGAATGGAACCATAATCAAATTCACTTATCATTAAAATAACAAAGGAAAGATACAACCCAAAGCTCTAACGCTTGATCTTTTTTAGGCGGGCCTGACAGTGGAGCACGTCTCAACAAAGCTTGTCAAAAATGGGACAAAGCTCTCTCTCTTCGGCTTGTCTCTCAACAGCTGTCTCACTATAGTTTCCTCCCTACAAGTTCAGCTAGCTTGCTAAGGGAGAATGCAAGATTTTATAGATGGAGGAAGGGGAGTTGGGATCCCTATAATCATGGGATAGGCCCTATCTCTAAGGAAGCTTCCATGATAGGTGGAAAACTACTTCCCATACATGGAGATCCGAAGCCAAACCACCCAACTCCTTTTGGTGACTCATTCAGGAGTTTGTTGGAATCAAAATTCTGCCATTTATTTTTTAAAAACATCCCTTATTAAGTTTGCACGAGTGAGACACAAGGACAGAGTTCCAGTTGGCGCGCCCTCTATGGTGGATTTCCCCCATTGGCACGAGGGTTGAACTGGCTAGTCGTGCCGAGGCTAAAAGATCTGTTTTTAGGGTTTTTCAGAGGAAACTTTCTTCAGGGGAATGCTTTTCCTTATGAAAGCGGATGCCATGAAAGTGGTTTTAGGTCATGTCATTGCTCACAGGTCATGAGAATAGCCCTCCAATGTGAGAGATGGGGAATTGCAGGGATGGTGACAAAATACTATGTAACAATGATACCATGAACAAAGATCCAATTTGGTAAAATAAATTGCTCCATGTAATTCATCCAATAATCCATCAATCACGGGAATGGGAAATTTATCTTTAATGGTGAGCTTATTGAGCTCCCTATAATTCGGACACATGTGCCATGATCCATCCTTCTTGTGTACCAATATTACAGGAGCAGAGAAAGAACTTTGACTAGGTTGAATTATCACTGCCTCTAACATTTCTGCAATCATACGTTCAATTTCACTCTTTTGGACATAAGGATATCTATAAGGCCTGATGTTTGGAGGAACACTTCCTGGAATCAAATGAATAGCATGATCATGATCACAAATAGGTGGGAGTCCTTTTGGAGTTTCAAAACCCTTGGAATGATTGTCCAAGAACTTTTGGAGATCTGCAGAAATAGATGATTTTGATGTTGGGACTTCTAGTGAGCATAATTATGCAATTATGTCGCATTGTTCTTTCTTTAGAATATTTGCCATGATATTAGAGATTATTATATTTCTTGGATTCCCTGCAATACCCTGTAATTTGACTTCCTTTCCTTCTGAAAAAAATTTCAAGAAATGTTTTTGAAAATTAAAAGCTACCGTCCCCAAAGATTGTGACCATTGTACTCCTAGTACAACATTAGCACCTCCCATAGGAATAGAAAGCATTGGACTATTCAATACATATTCCCCCATGGTTAGCTTTATATTATGGCATTTTCCAGAGCAATTTATAGTTCTTCCATTTGCAACCATCACTTGACATTCTGGTGCTGGGTATAGGAAACAATTCAATTCCTTGGCTACCTTGCAATGAATAAAATTATGGGTACTACCTGAATCAATCAACACTATTACATTTTTCTTCTTGATATGTCCTTCTATCTTGAGAGTTTGAGGAGTGGTAATTCCTGCCAATGCATTACACGATATGGTCGGACTCATTTCTTCCTCTTCTAGGGTTGGTTGGTGTTGTATATCCTCTTCTTTTGAAGATTCTTGTTCATTTTCTTCTTCCTCTTCACAATCTATGTAAAATAATTTCTTCTCAGCACACTTATGACCTTTAGTGTATTTTCTATCACAACTATAGCAAAGCTCTTTTGCTCTTTTTTCTTCCAATTGTTGTGGTGTCAACCTTGTAGGTTGTGGAAATCTAGACGTAGCAACACTTCCTTCTTTATAGAATTGAGTGGTAGGCTTCCTTGTCGCCATAATTTTACATTCAACTTTTCTTGCCAACCCGAATGCCTTCTCCAATGAATCAGGTTCCAGAACGCGAACTTCATGTTGGATGCTATCCTTTAAAGTGCCTATGAAGAGATCAATCCTGTGTTCCTCTGGAATATCAGTTACCCTTATATTCAATTTTTGGAAGTCCTCAATGTGCTGCCCCACTAAACCCTTTTGTTTGAGATTTATCAATTGGCTAAAGAAGGTGTTTCTCTTTTTATCCTCATAATGTGCTATCATTTCTTCCGTAAAAATTGACCAAGTGACAATTTTTTTACGGGAGCAAAGCCATCGATACCATACAAATGTATTTTTTTCTAAATGTAAAGCTGCAATGCGTACCTTTTGTGTGTTTTGCACGTTATGGAGATCAAAATATTGCTCCATCTGTAGTATCCATGTTACAGGATCCTTTCCATCAAACTTCCTCATATCCATTTTTGGAATATAGTGGTTCTTCCCGCCAACATTAGATTTTATGAAATCATGATTAACATTTATTTTGTTCTCATCATGAGTTTCCTCTACTAGCTTTTCACCATTAGGAAACATTTCTTGTATCAACTTTGTCAAACCTTCCATGTCTGCTTTTAGATCATTCTTCATGTTTTCCATTTTCTCATCGATCTTAGCTTCCATGTCATCCATCTTAGATTCCATGCTAGCTTCCATGCCATCTACCTTGGATTCCATGCCATCTATCTTAGATTCCATGCCAGTCTTCAAACCATCCATCTTAGATTACACGCCTTTCTTCAAACCATCCATCTTAGTTTCCATGCCTTTCTTCAAAACTTCCATGTCATTTTTTGTTTCTCTTTGCGAGAGTGAAATTTGTTGCATTTGCTCTTGTAATTTTGATATGTCATGTTTCCATTCTTCGTCTTCATGAGTCATAGTAGAGCTTTCTAAAGGCTTAATGGGTGTTGAATTATTTTTAGGGGCCATTTTAGAATCCAATACTGATATCTATTCTACAATATACCCTTGGAATCAATTCAACTTGATTCTTCAACAAGACCTATGCAATTCGGAAAAAAAAATATACACACCTTTTACTTGCTTTTGAGGAGCTCAATATTGAAATTGAATTATCTCTATATTGCATATCCTTAATATCTAAAATTCATCCCTATAGTAT
Organism: Pinus albicaulis; assembly: GCA_034641835.2. Lineage (NCBI taxonomy): Eukaryota > Viridiplantae > Streptophyta > Pinopsida > Pinales > Pinaceae > Pinus > Pinus albicaulis. The sequence goes on along the minus strand of CM076580.1, from coordinate 970,608,516 downwards.
CCCTCTGAAGCTTCTTTCAAATGCCATAGGTCTGATCTGATTTGGATTCTTCAAGGAAAAGTTATGTCCAATCTCCCACAATGTCCTAATTTTGGACTAGTTCAATAGAGCGAACTTGTACGAATTGCCACGTGTCATTGTTTCCTCTTTTGGCTCTGAAATTTATAGACTGAAAAATACAGTTTGTGTAATTGCAGCCACTTTTTACAGCATTCCAATCTGATGCTTAGAGAGAGAGCCATGAATATTTTCCCACGATCACCTCTTTGAGATGAAATTCAGAAGTCTCAAAAAGCCCTAAATTCCACAGATCATATCTCCGAAAATATTGCGAACCAATATCTGAAATTTTGTGAAGATGTTCCTCAGGGCTGCGACTTCGCACTCTAAAACTTTTAGCTTTTGAACCTTCGTAGAAAAAAAATTATTATGCAAAATACCATGATGACATGTTTAGGTTAAATTCAGGAGCTTGCAAAATGACCTAACTTTCACAGATCATATCTCCAAACATATTGTGAAAAAAGCTCTAAAAGATTTTGACAATGTTCCTCAGGATTTTGGCTTCACACTCTAGAAATTTCAGATGTTTAACCTTCGTAGAAAAAAATTTATAGCTAAAATTCCACGATGACTTGTTTGGAGCAGCGAAACCCTAGAATCTCAAAGCTCTAATACCAAATGTTGTGAAACCAGCTCCAAAAAGAGAAGAAAAGAGATATAAACGCCTTAGAAATAAGCCACTTTGAGGGGGAAACCTCCAATACATTACATGAATGAACAATTCTTGGATGATTCAAATTACAAAACCTCCTTTCTATATATAGGAGTCCATGGGGCCCCAATGTACTCCTAGTGGGGCCACAATGTAATCCTAGCCGACCTAACAATAATAATTTAAGGGCACAATAATAACAATATGGGGGTTACAAGGGTACCATAATAACAATAAGGGGGTTACACTAACAACAATAAGGGACTATACTAGTAATATAGGGACCTTATAACACCCATTGTTTGATGTGATACCTCTCTATTAAGTAAACTGTCATGAATATACAAGGGGAAAACATGAGGATGGTCTAAGCTTCCAAAAACTCTGATATATGTAAAAAACTCCTCGCTGAACCAATTTGTGACATTTTGAAGGTCATCCATGGCTTCCTGAGACATATGATGAGGATGAGACTTGAAGATGGCTTCATAAATAGGAATCATCACTCTATGAAAATTTGGATATAAATGTGTATGTTTTTGGTACTCCCATAGAGCCTCACGATAAATATGAATGGTCCATTTCCACCCTATATCAAGAAAATCCATTGTGAAACAGAGAGAATCGATAATATAGGTAGACATATAAAAAGGAGGAAACATATTCTTGGAAATATTTCTAGATTTCCTAAATGCTAAAATAGGAGTAACCAAATTATTGGAGAGCGCGGTAGCCCAATCAAATATATATCCCTTTGAATCCCCTTCAATAAGAGGTACCTCGTCATACAGGAATTTTGACACATTAAGTTGTGCATGAAACCTACATAGCATAGCAGCCACTTGGGAAAAAGGACTGACGAGAGAATCAATTAAGTACTTACAAATTTCTTATGCTTTATACTTATTCAAGTCATGTCTCCAAGGCTTGATCTATTCTAGAAGATTTCCATGCTCATTTATAAAATATTTTTCATATTATTTGTTAGATATATGTTGCAGATAGGAAAAATGTTGCATGCTCTGTAAATCTCTTCTCGTGAAAGAGATAATGAATGTGCCCTTTTTATTATGTATACGCCTATCAGAAATGTCCAAAATTTCCACAACCCAATGAACCATATCCCTGTAAGGCAATATTCTTGGCTTGAATGCTATCTTATGAAGGATATAATTGACAGCATCACTTCGAGTAGCTTCTGAAACAAAGACACTGTCATCAGTTGTAAATGTATTTTCAGTGACTTTGGGGTTCTCTTGCTCAAAATATTGATAAATCACCTCCTAGGACAGAAACCCAACATCTCTAGTACACACAGTGTCTAAGAACAGACCCGCTCATGGAGTTTTCTCATCTAAATATTCCACATATGGTCTTGAGTGCTACTTTGGAGGGGTATTCTTCTTCTTCTTCTTTTTTATCTTCTTCATTTATTCACTCTACTAAGGATCTGAATTTCCCTGTAGGATAAAAAGCACAAAATTTTAGCACAAGAGCTAACAGAAGTAAATTTGAAAGACATAAGATATAAATTCAACATTAAAATTATCTTTTTCTAAGGTAAACATGAATGAATTATCCATTCAAGACCCATTATTATCACCTTAAAATATCTTGGTGAAAATATATTAAAAAATTTATTGAAAATATTGGCAGGCCACGTCAAGATCGCCACATTGGACTTCGGAGCTGGGATACTGGGGTTGAATTTAAAATGAAGTTACAATATCCTGATGTCTCAAGATAGAGAGTCTCGATAAATATACTCCAAGATACAAAGGCTTTGATGAAAAAACTCCATGATGAATATGTTATCATACAAGAGCTTTTTTGGAAGTTCATTTCTTGTAAATTTTATTAAAAGTATGTTACGATAAACTAGACCCCTGATATAGAATTTCATGATAGAAATATTTAAATATAAAATAAATATCCCTCGAGAAACCAAAATTTGGAAAGGAGACATCTCGTAACACTTTTAGAAAAGGTCCCGATATAGAAGGCACTGATAAACCATAACCTTAAAGAAAAGTATCGGAAAACTTATCTCAGGCTTTTAATTCTTTCGAAGTCTGAGGCATTTTAATTTCGGGAAAGATAATTCTCATAACGCATATTATAAAAGGGTTCTGATATAGTACCTCCGATGCATTTTCCTCAATCAAGGCAACTTTATTTTTTTTCTTAAAAATCATTCCTAAATTGATTTCCAACTTATTTCCATTTATCCTATTATTAAAATAAAGGGTCCCCGTTATTTATAATGCCTAGAAGATAAAGAAAAATGGGGGGGGTTTTTTTTCTACAACAATTGGTGATGCACCGAGTGAAACAATTATCTCTAAATTGATCCATGAGATTAAAAATAATATGGAATAAATATGAAAATATTAGAATGTTAAAGTTCAAATTTCTTATAGAATTTCTCTGAATCATAAAATGAAAGACTTTTATTGACAAACTTCACAACCTATATGTATGAAAGACTTGATATATTTTTGACAACCAATTTTTTAATATCATTTATAATCATGAGATAAATATTGTTTATAAGTTTAGCATTATTATAAACTTTGTTTTCATAGGTAGTTCCATTGTTGCCAACAGGCCTCCATAGTCTCGACAGGGTTACCTTTTAACCAAGGAAATACCTATATCCCATCCATTAGTAAATATTTTAGAGACATTTATTTAAAATTTGGATTATTTTTTTTTCTTGAAGGCCATTGTCCTAGATTGGTGACCAGATGCTGACAATGCCATTCACAACTATTAAATCATAGTGAATAGGTTGGCTCGTGATGAGACCTCATGTCTTACATATTTTAACTATAAGTCATTACCCTAGCTTGGTGACCATATTTGGTAATGTCACTACCATTAGTATGCATTATCATGGTAGGTTGGCTCTTAATGAGACCATCTATCTTTAAAGTTTCATATTTTTTAATTACACTCTAAAAATATTTAGTCAATGAATGAGGAGGTAGATCTTCTCCTTAAGAGTTGTGGATGATAGTTGGAGTCAAAATATGCTAACATTTATTTTATACTATTTACCTGTTTTGATAAATGTTCATAGCTTTGGTTTATCATGAAATAGTATAACCTTTTTGAATATTTTAGGTTATCAATGGTTTATAAAATAATAGATAAAACAATTGATATCACAGACTATATAATTCTATAAATGTAACACATTGATCATTTTTTTGATAAATTTAATTTTAAAGATTAATATCATAGAAATAAATAGACAATATTAATAGAATCCCAAGTACAAATTCAAAAGAGCAGCACTCAACAAAACTAACAAAAAGACAAACCGGTTTATACATATGATTATTTACATATTTACAAAATAACATGATTTTTCAAGAAAATAACTTCTTAAGGATTAGCCCATTTATGGGGAGGGGTTCTTTCCTGCCCTGTAAGTCTTAAAGAATAAAAGTAGGTGGGCCAAGTTTTAACATAATCTAAAATGGTCCAAGCCTAAGTTTCTGGTGTGTTTACCTTTTTCCTCATGGTCTTTTTCCCATTTCAGTACAAGGTCTCCAATTCCAAAATCCTTATTCCCAGTTGAACTTACATTGAACCATGACTTAATAGTGTTTTTATGTTTAGCATGGGTGTGATTTTATTTAGCTCTTTCTTCTTTTGATTTCAATACTTGATAAAATCTTAATTGAAGGAAAGAGTAGGGTTATTATTCAATAGATTTCACCAGGGCTAATGAAGGAAAATCTACATTAGGAGGAAATACAACTTATTTTCCATAGACTAGATATTAATTTGAAGTCCCTAAGGAATATTTGTGAGTTATTCTATTTTCCCGTAGAGAAAATATTAAAGCTTTATACCAATTCCTTTGATTTTCATCAATAGTTCATTTTATAATTCTTAAGATGCTTTAATTGGTAGAATTTGCTAATCCATTCCCATGTGGATAGTAATTTGAAAATATTTAATACTGAAACCCATTTTTAATGCAAACTTAGTTATTATATTTCCAGAAAAATAGGAAGCATTATCAAACATATGAGCATTAGAAAGGCTAAGCCTAGTAATAATATGTTGATCAATCAAATCAATTACAACCTCAGAATTCACCACCTTTAAAGGGACTGCCTCCACCCACTTGGTAGAGTAATTTTTAGCATTAAGAATATTATGTTGCTTAGATTAGTGAGGAAAAATATCACCTATAATATATAACCCGCATTGCTCGAAGGGTTGTCCAATATTAACTGGTTGCAATGGTAAAGTTGCTTTATTTTCTTTTCCTGAAGTGGTTTGGAAGATTTTTCATTTTGTCACATATGCATGTGTATCTTTGAATAAGGTCAGCCAGTAGTATTCAACATGGAGGATTTTATGAGAAGTAGTATCTCCACTATAATTTCCACCAGTTGGTCCATCATGCAATTCCTGCAAAAAAATTTCAGCTTCGGGCTTTTAAAGGCATCTAAGCAAGACATAATCATAATTATTTCTAAACAAAATATCATTTACAAGTTCATATTTATTTTCTTTTAGTCTCAATGATATTTTATTTTTTAAATCAAGTTTAACTGGTACATAGTCATTCTTTAAGTATAAAATAAGATCTGCATATTATGATTCAGTATCAGCAACACATACCTCTGATACTTCAATGTTTTCACCTGGACTAGCTTCAAATGCATTCTCAGATGCACCGGCTACCAATCTACAAAAACCTTGACCTCTAACAATTTTAGTTGGTTTGATTTCAAGGTCATATTCTTTCAAACTTATGACCTAGTTGGCTCTCTTTTCTCCTAATTCAATTTGAATTAGTAATTTTCTAACAGCTGGAAATGGTACAATTACTTTTGTATGTTTTTTTATGAGAAAATTCCTAAAATGTTTAATTGATTTAAAGACTAGAAAAGCCTATTTTTCAACTTTTGAGTAATTTACTTCTGCTCCTTTTAATGTGGTACTATAAAAAGAAATAAGATCTTCAACTTGATCTTTGTTCTTTTGAGTCAAAATTGTTGCGTAAGAATGATCGAAGGAAAAAGTATACATAATAAAATCTTTGGAATAATACAGAGACGACAATGAAGGAGCATCGATAAAAACTTGTTTAATGGATACAAAATATGTTTTATCGGCTTGTCCCCATTTATAAATTGCCTTTTTTTAATCACATTCTAAAGAGGCATGAAAATTTGTGAGAAATCAGGAGAAAAAATTTAACGAAATTAATTTTCCTTAGGAAATATTGTTGAGATTCGACAAGATGATGAGCTTAGTGAAAAGAGTCGCCTTCACTAAGTGGGCCCGCAGGCTATTTTTGGCGCAAAGTCTATTTTTAGACTATATCTATTTTTAGACATGTCCATCATATTCTATGAGTTGCAGGATGCTATTTTTGGATGGTTGGTCAAGTTGGAAAAATAGATGGACTTCTACTTTTAGACATTTTGGGCGAAGTCTATTTTTAGACTGCCAGTCTTAAAATAGATATGTCGGATATTATTAGCTCTTAACAATATTTGGACTCTAAACATTATCTTATTCTCTTGGAGCACTTCAGTTCAGTGTACAGATGTGGCACAGCAGCTGACAGAAGGAATTACGCTATTCCTGAGGGTTTACTGGAGCTATTTCATGGAGGAATCAGTTAGAACTCAAGTGGCAGAGTTATGGCATAGTTGGAAGAAGTAGTTATGGAGTTGTATTCAGTTTAACTCAGTTAGACTTAGTTGAGCTAGTTGTATCTAGTCTAACTGATTGATACTCTAGTGAGAGTGGATTGAATTAGTTATTTAATTAATTCATAAATAATAACTCATTAATCAACTGAACAATACAGCAGTTAACTGCAGTGCATGGCAGTTTCAGTGGAGACCAGTGGAGAGATAGGTGAAAGGGCAAGATAGACTATCAGTTGTGACTATAGTGATGCATTGATTGCATCCAACACTCAGTGGAGATGCCAATGAGATTTCATGAGAAATGATGGCGCAATTCGAACTCATTCAGATCCATTCTTCAATAGGGATTGCGTAGTAGAGGCAGGCTATCAGGAGGGCAAAAATCAGTGCAGATTTTTGCTGATTGTTCATGATTAGTGTGTAGAGATTTTATTGTACTGAGAGCTTGATATGATCAGCTTTGTATGAATATTGTTACATGATCTCTATGACATATATTTTATACATATATTTGGGGTTTTCAGCTTCAAGATTTCCCGTTAAACAATTGTGTTAATGTGTGTGAATTTGTATTGTTTCATGTGTGCATTGCAATCTTGATTTAATTTCCGCAACTGATCAATGGTGTAATAGATTTTGTATTTTACATGAAGTTAAATAGTGTGATATCAAGAGAATATTGTACATATAACACATAAGTTATATAATTTCTACATGGTATCGGAGCAGTATTGATCATTCGAGGAGATTACAATTATTGAAGTGGTTGAGTATTGTGCTGGTGGAATTCGAATTTGCAGCAGTGTTTTCTTGGTGTCGAAGTTGAGCATTCATTGAAATGTATTTCAACGGATTGCGATTGGAGTATGCCCTTGATGGGATCTCGAATTACATAGCATGGAAGGACAGAATGGAGGCAGTGTTGGATGATAATGGGTTGAAGGATTTCATAGATGTTGATATTCTGAAGCCTGCTTCTAGCGATGCAGCCACACTTGACGCATGGAAAAAGAAGTTAGAAAAGTGTCAAAGGATTCTGTTGGAAGGTTTGAAGGACCACATTGTGTCCAAACTTCATGGGAAAGCCACTCCATTCTTAATGTGGAAGGCTTTGACAGACTTTTTCCAAAGCAGAAGTGACCAGAGGAAGTTTGCACTTAAAGAGAAGCTCAGAAAAATAAAAATGGAGAAAGGCGACAGTATACAAAAATACCTCACGAATTTTGTCCACTGCAAGGATGAGCTGGGAAGTGTGGGGGTTACTATTGATGAAGAAGACTTGGTGAGCTTGGCTCTCCTTGGGCTTCTAAATAGTTGGCATAACTATGAAGACTCTGTCAATGGATGGGAGAAACTGCCAAGATGGGAGCGACTTTGGTCGGATCTTGTGCAGGAGGAGATAAGGTGGGGTACCAGGGATGGATCTTCATCGAAGAATGAAGATGAAGAAAAATTCACTTTGGCTGCCAAAGCTTGGAAAGGAAAAGAGAAGAAATCTTCCAAATCCGAAGCTAAAGGAAAGAAGTAGGATTTGTCCAAAGTGAAGTGTTTTCACTGTCACCAACACGGGAATTTCGCCACTAATTGCCCACAGAAGAAGAAGAATAAGAGTGTCGGTGGTTCTGCAGTGGGAGAGGCCTTAGCCTCGTATTTTGAGCTCTAATTTTCTGTGATCGCATGCTTGGTTTCAAGTGTGATGGGATCGGTGTGGTTTCTTTACAGTGGTGCATCTTTCCATATGACCGGAGACAAATATTTGTTTAGTGATCTGGAGGAAAAGGATCTTGGAGTGCACATCGAGATGGGCGATGATGGTAGATACAATGCGACTGGTATCGGGACCATTTTCTTTGAGAGGGAGTCCAGTAAACCTTTCATCTTGAAGGATTTCATGCATGTTCCAGGATTGAAGAAGAATCTGATCTCCGTGGCCATGCTGGAAGACAAGGGTTATGATGTTTTTTTTAGCAAGGGAAAAGCCTTCCTGTGCCATAAAACAACTGGTCAAACCAGGAGGATAGGGATTCGAGTTAATAATATTTATCAATTACAGGTAGATGGCTGCGCTACAATGGCAGGCAAAGCAGAAGGAGTGGTGAGCCGAGATGAGGGTGAATTGTGGCATAGGATATTGGGCCATCTTCACCATGGTGCTTTGAAAATTTTGCAGTAGATTTATACTGGGCTTCCCAAAGGTACACTTGCGCAGTCAGATCAGTGCAAGGGATGTACTTTGGGAAAAATTTTGAAGACCACTTTTCATGAGAAGGATAGTCGTGCTTCGACGATACTTGAGAGAATTCACACAGACGTGTGTGGACCTTTCTCGGTTGCTTCAACAACAAAGCACAGGTATTATGTGATATTTGTTGATGAATTTTCTCGTAAGTGCTAGATCTTATTCATGCAGAAGAAGAGCGAGACATACTCAAAGTTCTGTGAGTTCAAGGCGATGGTTGAGAAAGAGTTGGGGAAGCAACTGAAAGCTCTCTGGAGCGATAATGGTGGTGAATACATCTCTGGAAAATTCAAAGACTTCTATAGAAAAGAAGGAATTCAAAGAGAACTCATAGCACCTCATAACCCACAGCAAAATGGGGTCACTGAGAGGAAGAACAGAATGATCGTGGGTGCTGCATGAGCGATTTTGCATGATCAGGGCCTTCCCATACACTTGTGGGCTGAGGCATGCAACACTGCGGTTTATGTGAAAAACTGTTGTCCTCATAGAGTACTTGGCATGAGTACAGCCGAAGAGGCATTTTCTGGTAAGAAGCCTGATATTTCTCATTTGAATATTTTCGGCTCACCTGTTTACATTCATGTGACGAAGGATGCTAGGAAGAAGTTGGAGCTGACCACAAAGGTTGGGATATTTTTGGGGTACACAGAAACACCCCACAATTATCATGTGTATTTTCCAGATAGTCGGATGACTGTCGTGCGAGGAGAAAGCCATGAAGTTGTCGCTTGAGAGGGAGCTACACTTGCATGCAGAGGAGGAGCTAATTGTACCTAAAGATGAGCCTCAAGATTTGGATCAGCCACAAGAGGAGGTTCATGGAGTGGAAGAAACCACTCATGCAGTGCCAAACATCAGAGGGCAGAAGCGCACTACAGAAGCTGAGAGACTGAATCTTGATGTAGTGAAGAATGTAGGAGTTCCTACATCACAGCGTAGACATAGACAGTCACCTAACGGATTTACTGGATACATGGCTCTGATGAGCAAGTGTATCGTGATGGAGCCATCCTCTTTCAAGGAAGCTATGGAGGATCCCACATGGGTAGATGCCATGGTGGAAGAGTATGATTCGATTGTCAGAAACAGTGCATGGGAGATTGTCCTAAGGCCGGAAGGGAAATCAGTGGTAGGTTCGAGATGGATCTAAAAAGTGAAGCAAGCTGCTGATGGGAGCGTTGAGAAGTATAAGGCAAGATTTTTTGCACGGGGATTCTCACAGATCGAGGGGATTGACTATGAAGAAAATTTTTCACCTGTCGCAAGGTATTCTTCCATATGGACCATCCTTGCTCTCTCAACGCAGATGGGTTGGCACATTCATCAGATGGATGTGAAGACTGCATTCCTCAACGGAATCATTGAGGAGGAGGTGCATATTGAGCAGCCTGAAGGATTCAAAATCTTCAGCAGCGAGTCGCATGTGTACAGGCTCAAAAGAGCGTTGTATGGGCTGAAACAAGCACCTCGTGCTTGGTACACACGAACAGACAGCTATTTCACCAGACTTGGTTTCTCCAAGAGTGAGGCGGATCCAAACCTATACCAGATTGTGGTGGAGGGTAACCTTTTGATCATTGTGTTTTATGTAGATGATTTAATACTAATGGGTGATGAAATGTTGATACACTCATGCAAGGAAAATCTTGCAAAGGAGTTCGAGATGAAGGACTTGGGCCTCCTTCATTATTTCCTGGGATTTGTAAGGTCCCACCTTACTCACCATAAAAAAATATAGAGAAGTAGAGGTCACATTAATCACTAATGCTCATTTTCACAAAATCCTAAAGAATTAGTCACTGTAAAATTGTTTCCAAAAACAAGCCCTTTTTCATGAAAGCTTTAGATAATACAAGAAACAAATGTCTTATTCTCTATTCGTACTTCACAAAATCATTAATTTCATTTTCAAATTCATACCAAAAACTTGTAGACATAGGAAGCTACACCCATTAAATAGTTTTTTTATAATTTCTAGTAACATAAAAAAAATAGTAACTAAGACTTTTACACTAATAATTTATATGCACAAAAGCTACATCCATTCAAGACTTTTGACAAACACTTTGCAGACATGCACTCTACACTCATTGAGCCCAAACACTTTGCAAGCATGCAATTAAAAGTCATTGAGGCATTTTGTCAAACACTTGGCAGCAATGAATTTAAGATTATTCTTCAACTTATTTATCTTAGAAAATTCAGAAATTGAAACTTTAAATGTTGTCATCTTAAAACAATGACTAAATAATCGTATTCTTTCATCAAAGACTCAACAACAGGCGCACATAACTCACAGCAGCAATCTGCAAAATCACGCAGATTTCCAATCTGGGTTCTAAAAAGTATATTTTTGGAATTAAATCAAGGGTTACATGTCCATTAGACACAGATACCCCCTGATGTTGGGCTGAATCGAATTAAAAATGCCCAAAAATGCGATTCTTGAAAACAAAAAAATTTATAGCCTAAATGTTTCATTTATGACTTTTGTCAAACATATGGAATGAAAACTTACAACTACACCTCTACATGATGAAAAACAACCTAGAGTTATGCTACTAAGATATGCTCAGTGAAATCACACATTTCTAAATCCACCATATGAGTTCTTGAAACATTTTACCACCCACAAGCTAATTCATTTGACATGATTGACAAGATTTTTGCACCAATTGCTACAATTTAACAAACATCTGGCAGCCCTGAATGCTACAGCCATTAAGGCTTTCTGTCAAAAACACAAAACATTGAATTAAGAATATGAAACATAAGCCATAACTGAAATTTATCTCCAACTTACCTCAAGCATTTGATCTTCCAAACCATATTTTAGTTTCCATTAATTTTGCATTTTCTTTTAAGGGTTGATTATGTAATTCTTCCAGGTATGTTTTGGGTACATGTCCATTTTCTTACTTCCAAGTCCTTTGGAATTTATTCATTCCAATTTCTTTCAACAATATTTGGTTTTCCTTTCTGAAATGCTACAATACCAAGATTAGTACCATAAACTACACCAATAATAACTCCATATTGAGATCTAAACATCCATACATATAGATTGATCTAGTCTTCATTTTTAACTAATCAATAATATTCTAGATAACATAAGCCTAAACAAAAATCAGATGCTTACAACAATTTAAATGTCTACTTTTTATTTCATGCTAAAGCTATATTATAATTTTATGACAATGGAAATTATACCTGAAGAGATATTCAGCTCCAATCGTTGAGAATATGATCCACCTTTGATCCCTTAACCAACTCATTTGAACCATCCGGTTTTCCACCCAACCATATCCAAGGATAACTCCTCCCCCTGGAACCCCCAAGCTGTAAAAGCTCACAAACAGTACCAAAATACAACAGTAGAGAGAGAGATGCAAGGAAAACTAAGGAAGATAGTTTTCACTTCCTCTAAATACCACTCATGTTCAACCTCAATAGATACTTAGTAGATTAATAAGAAATTCAGATTTGTTTTGGAAGTAATTAGATACTCTCCATATCTCTCCCTCTCACAATATTCCTCAAGTCTCTTCCACTCTTGGCATTACCCCCCTCCCCCAAATGAGAATACATGAGACTCATATATAGGAGGAGCAACAAATTCATGTCATAAAGGAGGATCAATATGCATGCATTGTATTCCTTTTAGAGGAGTGTAACTTATGCCATTAAGGAGAGGTATGCATGCCTTATTTAAGGAGAGTGTAACATATGCATTAAAGTGAGTGTAAGAGGAATATTTTATGACATATATTTAATGAGTGTAAGAGGAATATTTTATGACATATATTCAATGAGTGTAAGAGGAATATTTTATGACATATATTTAATGAGTGTAAGAGTAATATGCCATTCCTTGATGAGTGCATAAAAGACAGTGTAATGTAATATTTAAAATAGAGAGAGTTACATAGAGCCATGAGAGTCATGAAGGAGAGAGGTATGAAGTGATTGAGGAGATATAATTCCCTTTTAATAATAATATCATAGTCTCATAAAAGATAATATTAATATTAATAATATTGAGGATTAAGTCGAGATTGAACTATTACGATTGATTAATCATAATTTAAGTGATTCTCCTTCAAGTATACTTGTTTACCCATTGATTGGAGGTGAGTTACTATTTTTGGAAATTCATACTTGAAATATTAGACATGACTTTCTATTTTTATAAGGTCACTCCAAAATTGTTAGGAATGAGATTTTATTAAGGAAATTCATATGTGAGCTGCCCATGAGTGGTATTTTTCTTCCGGATACTAGGGATTCCACACCCCTATTGTATGCATCTTCATGCCTTAGTAGATTGAGGACTCCGCGCCATGATCTACTCTAAAGATCCAAGATTCCACACCTTGATCTTTTTAAATATTTAGGACTCCGCGCCCCAAAAATTTCATTATAGATTCAAAACTCCACGTCTTTATATTTCATGGATTTAGGACTCCGCGTCCTAATATTTTTATCATATATCCAAGACTCCACATCTTTATATTTCATGCATTTAGGACTCCGCACCCTAATTTCCATGGCTTCTCATCTATTCTGCTTTGAAACTCCGCGTTTCACCTTAAGGTACTGATTGTGAGCTCATACCCATCTGATGGTTCGTTGGTAAGGTCTTCTTCCAAGACCTGCACACATCACAATCTCATTGATCAAATAAATCAAATGAATTTCATAATTAACTTATTCAAATTTTACCAAATATTGTGCATGACTTCCACAGTCATTTTGGTTTTGGAGAAATGACTTCCACAGTCATTTATAACTTGAGCATCCATGTTTTCAATGACCAAGTCCCCTGCCACATCATGCTTAGTACGATATTACGCACATATAATCATACAAATCATGTATCATCCATAAATCATAATTAACCATATGTTCCACCTAACCATGATTATCCATGGATCTGTGTCTCAATTATGAATCACCATTCATGTCATACACCTATGTCCAAAATAACATACCAAAGGAGAAAACATCACTAATATGCTCTTAACCAAAATCAATTCTTGTGCACGCAACCATAGATATTATCATAAGCACACAACAACCAAGTGACCCAAACCGGGTCATAGCATATAAACATGTACATAAGTGTTTCATACATAATATTATATGATTATATCAAAATCACCATCTCTAAGTGTCATCAAAGTTATCTCACTAAGAAGGGACACTACATACTCCCCCTCTTGGGCTAAACTTGGCCCGAAGTTTTTCCTACGGTCATAAGATACTTAGTTCTTTTAGAGTCTCCTATCAATAAGTTGTTAACCTTATGTATATATATTTGATATTTTTTTTTCTTCATGCCAATCCATAGTTTAATGTTTTCTAAATTGGAAGCAACTCCATGAAAACTAAACATACCATTCTTAATCAAGTAGAAAATATATCAATGCCATATTAGACATGTTTTGATATAAAATACCAAATATTTCTATATCAAAACCAACCATACAATTTATAGTACCTTATGAAATAATATTGTATGTAATTGATATGATATCTACTTAATTTATCTATAATAATTTGATATTCTACATGTTTTTCTTTCTCATAGTCTATATGAATCCTACATGTGTCATCTTCAAGGTTTTGTATTATGTTGAGCTTTCCAAGCTCTAAATAGAACACACATTGGTTGTATACACAACAATGATGGTCCATCCCATATCACAATCAAATTGGCATACAATAAGCATAAAATAATCCACATACAATTGTGAGTGAAATTATGCAACAAAACATGATGTTATATATAAAACCCACTCTTACGCAACAAAACACGACGTTATATATAAAACACACTCTTGCATCCCACTTGATTTATGTCTTCTCAATCCAATTTTCCTCTTTTCATTCCATAATACATCCTTGCAATCGAAATATTTAGGATCTATCTTTGGTTTTTTACTAAACGTTTACTCTGTAGGAAAAAATACAATTTGAGGTTCAAGGCACCATTTTTTTTTTTTTTAACTAACAAGCTAAGGTTAAATACAGGCCTCATTGACCCACTTATGTTTATAGATCATTCCTTTAGTTTGCTTAATCTTCATTATTATTCACTTCTCTAACTTGAGAATCAATTATGAATGACTATGTTAGAAGATCTTCATTTTGAAAGTAGATTAATGATCTCTTTTTGAAAGTGGCTTGTAATCAAGAACAACTCCCACAATTATGTAAATATGGTATCTATAGTATTGAATCTACCTTGATAACTCTAAGTCGATTTATTTTCCAACTATGAAATCACTCATGATTTCTATTCAGTAATTAATCAATTCATTTGATTTCATGTCTTATTCCTTACTATTAATATGTACACAAAAACAAGCTATGAAAACTACACATTTCCAAAAATGTGATGAATCTGGTTAAATTTAAATAATATTTAGAATATCACAAGGGAATTTCTAGCCTAAAGTTAAACCTTTTTTTTTCAAGGATAATTACCACCCTCTCAAATTATTACAACATTTTGTAGGACTAATAAATACTCATACAACTATACATCCCAACAAAAAATTCCTAAATCCAACAATCTCTTCCATTCCACATACAATAAACTCATCTTAGGCTTCTAAATCATGCAATAATTCCAATTCATCAAAATTTTATCTCACCCTCCTTCAATTTCTCCCTCAAAAATATCACAAGCACATATTCTTGTAAAACAAGAACTCAACTAAGCTTTTCATTAATCACACGTTTTTTTTCTTCTTCTTCTTCTTTTCCTTTTTTTTTCTTTTTTTTTTAATTTCAAATAAAACAAGTTGTCACCGGATAAAACATTTACCTTCTAAACATATTATTCTCCTCACAATTTATAAACAATTTGAATTTTGACACGATCACCTAACTAACAATAGTTTAGAGAAATACATGAGTTCAATCCTCATAATTTCTCTAATTAATTTGGTTAAATAGAATGCAACCAATATTCAACTGATAAAATCATTAAAGAGACTATTATGGCTTTCCTAGACCTAATTTGTCTTAAGCCAATAGAAAATTTATTTCATCAACTTATCACAATAATATTTTTCTACATTTAAATAATTTGAAAGTCATTTTAATTCTACCTAAATTCAACACATACAAAAGGATTACAATACTAGAGGATAGATATCTAGTTCACACTTGACTCCATATATCAAAATCAATTATTCCAAACATTCTAAACCACCTAATGGTGTTCAGTATACCAATCTTAGTATCTTCATTTGTAATAAAAATAAAATAATGGATTTAAAGCTGAAGAAAATTTGTGTTACAAATCTCTATCCATTTAACTTTAATTACACATAATCACTCCTTAACCATGAATATTAGATTCCATCAAAATATTATAACCAGAAGAATTACTTAGCTCATAAATATATTTTACTATGGATTCGACACCCATACCTTACCTCATTACTTATCTTATAGATATATAATAGTATGGATTCCACACCCATACATTTTCTCATAGATATATACTAGTATGGTTTCCACACCCATACATTAGATCATAGATATATGTTAGTATGGATTCCACACCCATACATTTTCTCATAGATATATTCTAGTATGGATTCCACACACATACATTAGCTTAAGGAAAAAATAACATTCAAGTGTTCCTTAAAATGGCTTCCACAACCCATAATGCACCAATCATTTAAGCCTCTTGTTTATTAGGAAGGTCATACCTCAACCTAGTATTTGAGTAATTTAAAGTTATTTGATGCCTAATGTCAACCCAAAATACACAAAATCATGTCAAATAAATCAGAGAAATTTCATTCTTACTCATTAATAATGTATTCCCAAATCATATTTTAACACATCTAATTAATACACATACATTACTCTTGAATTTACATTCACAATTAAAAGTGACATCTTTCAAGGTAGCTTTTAGTTAAGTTTCCTTTAGTGTAGGTACGAAAAGATTCAAAATTATCATGATGAACTCAATCATCACGTTAATGGAATCTCAGCCTTACACTTGTTACTCATTCCCAAAGCATACACACCAAGGTCATCACACCATAGTCCAGATTAAGCCAATATTCTTCTTGGTAGATACGATTTCAGCTAGTAAAGATGGCTACTAAGCCCATATCAAATTGAAAATTATGCACTAAAAATATATGAAACCATGAATTCACTCCACCTATCTCACTCATTGATTGAAATTCAAGTCATTCACATACTTGGGTTTAACCCCAACTTTCTCAAGCACATCCTTTCCCATCATGTCTTTAAGCATTTTAACATATTGTTGATAATATGACTTAACAAAAATATAAAGGAATATAAGAAATACATTTTTTTTTTCATCAGTTTCTAAATGACATGATGAAAATAATATCCTCTATGCAACCAATATGCTTCCAAGTCAAGATATACAACAACTCAACATGCATGGAAAATCAGCATTCATACATCATCAACCAACAAGTAAGCATGTTGGCCCATTAGGCACTAGTGTTGTAACTCACTTTGATACCATATGTAAGGTCCCACCTTACTCACCATAAAAAAATATAGAGAAGTAGAGGTCACATTAATCACTAATGCTCATTTGCACAAAATCCTAAAGAATTAGTCACCGTAAAATTGTTTCCAACAACAAGCCCTTTTTCATAAAATATTTAGATAATACAAGAAACAAATTTCTTATTCTCTATTCGTACTTCACAAAATCATTAAATTCATTTTCACATTCATACCAAAAACTTGTAGACATAGGAAGCTACACACATTAAATAGTTTTTTTATAATTTATAGTAACATAAAAAAAAAACAGTAACTAAGACTTTTACACTAATAATTTATATGCACAAAATCTACAGCCATTCAAGACTTTTGACAAACACTTTGCAGACATGCACTCTACACTCATTGAGCCCAAACACTTTGCAAGCATGCAATTAAAAGTCATTGAGGCATTTTGTCAAACACTTGGCAGCAATGAATTTAAGATTATTCTTCAACTTATTTATCTTAGAAAATTCAGAAATTGAAACTTTAAATGTTTTCATCTTAAAATAGTGACTAAATAATCTTATTCTTTCATCAAAGACTCAACAAAAAGCGCACATAACTCACAGCAGCAATCTGCAAAATCACCCAGATTTCCGATCTGGGTTCTGAAAAGTATATTTTTGGAATGAAATTAGGGGTTACATGTCCATTAGACACGGATACCCCCTAATGTTGGGCTGAATCGAATTAAAAACGCCCAGGAATGCGATTCTTGAAAACAACAAAATTTATAGCCTAAATGTTTCATTTATGACTTTTGTCAAACATATGAAATGAAAACTTACAACTACACCTCTACATGAGGAAAAACAACCCAGAGTTATGCTACTAAGATATGCTCATTGAAATCACACATTTCTAAATCCACCATATGAGTTCTTGAAACATTTTACCACCCACAAGCTAATTCATTTGACATGATTGACAAGCTTTTTGCACCAATTGCTACAATTTAATAAACATATGGCAACCCTGAATGCTACAGCCATTAAGGCTTTCTGTCAAAATTACAATAGTACTATTACAACAACTTGAATAACAAAACATTGAATTATTGATAAGAATATGAAACATAAGCCATAACTGAAATTTATCTCCAACTTACCTCAAGCATTTGATCTTCCAAACCATATTTTAGTTGCCATTATTTTTGCATTTTCTTTTAAGGGTTGATTCTGTAATTCCTCCAGGTATGTTTTGGGTACATGTCCATTTTCTTACTTCCAAGTCCTTTGGAATTTATTTATTGCAATTACCTTCAACAATATTTCGCTTTCCTTTCTCAAACGCTACAATACCAAGATTACTACCATAAAATACACCAATAATAATTCCAATATTGAGATCTAAACATCCATACATATAGATTATTCTAGTCTTCATTTTTAACTAATCAATAATATTCTAGATAAGATAAGCCTAAAGAAAAATTAGATGCTTACAAAAATTTAAATGTCTACTTTTTATTTTATGCTAAGCTATACTATAATTTTAGGACAATGGAAATTATACCTGAAGAGATATTCAGCTCCAATCGTTGAGAATATTATCCATCTTTGATCCCTTAAACAACTCATTTGAACCATCTGGTTTTCCACCCAACCATATCCAGGGAGAACTCCTCCCCCTGGAACCCCCGAGATGTAAAAGCTCACAAACAGTACCAAAATACAACAGTAGAGAGAGTGATGCAAGGAAAACTAAGGAAGATAGTTTTCACTTCCTCTAAATACCACTCATGTTCAACCTCAATAGATACTTAGTAGATTAGTAAGAAATTCATATTTGTTTTGGAAGTAATTGGATACTCTCCATATCTCTCCCTCTCACAATATTCCTCAAGTCTCTTCCACTCTTGGCATTCCCCCTCTCTCCCAAATGAGAATACATGAGACTCATATATAGGAGGAGCAACAAATTCTTGTCATAAAGGAGGAGTAATATGCATGCATTGTATTCCATTTTAGAGGAGTGTAACTTATGCCATTAAGGAGAGGTATGCATGCCTTATTTAAGGAGAGTGTAACATATGCATTAAAGTGAGTGTAAGAGGAATATTTTATGACATATATTTAATGAGTGTAAGAGGAATATTTTATGACATATATTCAATGAGTGTAAGAGGAATATTTTATGACATATATTTAATGAGAGTAAGAGGAATATGCCATTCCTTGATGAGTGCATAAAAGACAGTGTAATGTAATATTTAAAATAGAGAGAGTTATATAGAGCCATGAGAGTCATGAAGGAGAGAGGTGTGAAGTGATTGAAGAGATATAATTCCCTTTTAATAATAATATCATAGTCTCATAAAAGATAATAATAATATTAATAATATTGAGGATTAAGTCGAGATTGAACTATTACAATTGATTAATCATAAGTTAAGTGATTTTCCTTCAAGTATACTTGTTTACCCATTGATTGGAGGTGATTTACTATTTTTGGAAAGTCATACTTGAAATAGTAGACATGACTTTCTATTTTTAGAAAGTCACTCCAAAATTGTTAGGAATGAGATTTTATTAAGGAAATTCATATGTGAGCTGCCCATGAGTGGTATTTTTCTTCCGGATACTAGGGATTCCGCACCCCTATTGTATGCATCTTCGTGCCTTAGTAGATTGAGGACTCCGCGCCCTGATCTACTCTAAAGATCCAAGATTCCACACCTTGATCTTTTTAAATATTTAGGACTCCGCGCCCCAAACATTTCATTATAGATTCAAGACTCCACGTCTTTATATTTCATGGATTTAAGACTCCGCGTCCTAATATTTGTATCATATATCCAAGACTCCACGTCTTTATATTTCATGGATTTAGGACTCTACGCCCTAATTTCCATGGCTTCTCATCTATTCTTCTTTGAAACTCCGTGTTTCACCTTAAGGTATTGATTGTGAGCTCATACCCATCTGATGGTTCGTTGGTAAGGTCTTCTTCCAAGACCTGCACACATCACAATCTCATTGATCAAATAAATCAAATGAATTTCATAATTAACTTATTCAAATTTTACCAAATATTGTGCATGATTCCACAGTCATTTTGGTTTTGTAGAAATGACTTCCACAGTCATTTATAACTTGAGCATCCCTGTTGGAAATGACCAAGTCCCCTACCACATCATGCTTAGTACGATATTACGCACATATAATCATACAAATCATGTATCATCCATAAATCATAATTAACCATATGTTCCACCTAACCATGATTATCCATGGATCTATGTCTCAATTATGAATCACCATTCATGTCATACACCTATGTCTAAAATAACATACCAAAGGAGAAAACATCGCTAATATGCTCTTAACCAAAATCAATTCTTGTGCACGCAACCATAGATATTATCATAAGCACACAACAACCAAGTGACCCAAACCAGGTCATAGCATATAAACATGTACATAAGTCTTTCATACATAATATTATATTATTATATCAAAATCACCATCTCTAAGTGTCATCAAAGCTATCTCACTAAGAAGGGACACTACAGGATTGGAAACTTGGTAGTGGAAAGGTGAACTACTTTTGTCTCAAGGCAAGTACGCTCGGGAGATACTGGAGAAGTTTCACATGCAAGGTTTCAAGCCTATCGACACTCCTCTTTCTGGTGGTTGGAGGAAAGAGGATGCTACATCGGCAGAGGTAGTGGATGCCACTATTTATCGACAGTTGGTTGGTTCACTCATGTATTTAGTCAATACACGACCGGACATCTGCTATGCTGTGAACTAGCTTTCACAAGTGATGGTTAAGCCTACCAAGCTCTTTTGGAAGGCAGGCAAGCATGTCCTGAGGTATCTCAGGGGCACATCTGAGTATGGATTGTGGTACATACAGTCGGATGAGGTGAAGCTGCATGGCTTCACGGATGCAGATTGGGCAGAAAGCCCAACGGATAGAAAGAGCACATCTGGAGGGATTTTCAATATCGGATCTACAACAGTTTCTTGGTACAACAGGAAACAAAGATCTGTGGCACTCAGTTCAGTGGAGGCCGAGTACATGGCAGCAATTTTAGCTGCATGTGAGGCTATATAGATGAGGAAGATCCTGGTCAGTTTTTTCAACTCTCATTTAGATCCTACTGTGATATATTGTGATAATCAGAGTTGCATTAAACTCTCTGTTAATCTAGTATTTCATGATATATCTAAACATATTGACATATGGTACCATCATATCAAATATTGTGTGCAACAAAGGATCATTTTTCTTTCTTACATTCCTACGGAAGATCAGGATGCAGATATTCTGATGAAGGCGCTCACCAGGAGCAAATTCGAATACCATAGAGATAGGATCGGGGTGGCAGATAATATGTATCTTGTTGAGAGGGAGTTTTGAGATTCAACAAGATGATGAGCTTAGTGAAAAGAGTTGCCTTCACTAAGTGGGCTCGCAGGCTATTTTTGGCGCAAAGTCTGTTTTTAGACATGTCGATCATATTCTATGAGTTGCAGGATGCTATTTTTGGATGGTTGGTCAAGTTGGAAAAATAGATGGACTTCTTTTTTTAGACATTTTGGGCGAAGTCTATTTTTAGACTGCTAGTCTAAAAATAGATATGTCGGATATTATTAGCTCTTAATAATATTTGGACTCTAAACATTATCTTATTCTCTTGGAGCACTTCATTTCAATGCACAGATGTGGCACACCAGAAAACAGAAGGAATTACGCTATTCCTAAGGGTTTACTGGAGCTATTGCATGGAGGACTCAGTTAGAACTCAAGTGGCAGAGTTATGACACAATTGGAAGAAGTAGTTATGGAGTTGTATTCATTTTAACTCAGTTAGAATCAGTTGAGCTATTTGTATCTAGTCTAACTAATTGATACACTAGTGAGAGTGGAGTGAATTAATTAGTTAATTAATTCATAAATAATAACTCATTAATCAATTGAAAAATACAGCAGCTAACTACAGTGCATGGTAGTTTCAGTGGAGACCAGTGGAGAGATAGGTGAAAGGGCAAGATAGACTATCAGTTGTGACTATAGTGATGCATTGATTGCATCCAACACTCAATGGAGATACCAATGAGGATTGCGTGAGCAAGGCTGGAGAAATTCGAACTCATTCAAAGCCATTCTTCAGCAGGGATTGCGCAGTAGAGGTAGGCTATCAGGAGGGCAAATATCAGTGCAAATTTTTGTTGATTGTTCTTGATTAGTGTGTAGTGATTGTATTGTACTGAGAGCTTGATATGATCAGCTTTGTATGAGGATTTTTACATGATCTCTATGACATATATTATATACATATAGTTGGGGTTTTCAGCTTCAGGCTTTCACGTTAAACAATTTTGTTAATGTGTTAGAATTTTTTTTGTTTCATGTGTGCATTGAAATCTTGATTTAATTTCCGCAAATGATAAATGGTGGAATAGATTCTATATTTTTCATGAAGTTAAAATAGTGTGAGATCAGGAGAATCTTGTACATATAACACATAAGTTATATAATTTCTAAAAATATTGCATTAAGTTGTTATTATGAGGCAAAGGAATCTCTGAAATGTCTTTAACTCTTTCTGGGTCTATAATGATTCCATCTTTTGAAATAATAAATCCTAAAAAATTTCCTTCACTTAGAGCAAAGAACGATTTTTTAGGATTTTGAGATATTCCAAATTTCCTACACCTTTCAAAGATCTGCTTTAAGCCATGAAGTTGATTACTCCTTTTCTTAGAATAGATTGCGATATCATCTAAGTATAAAACTATTTTTTTATTAAAGAGACCTTTGAAATCTATGTCCATATATCTTTGGAATGTTTCTCTAGTATTTATTAGACAAAAAGTAATTTTTTGATAAGTGTGAGTTCCCATTTGGTTCTTAACATTGTCTTTAACCTATCTGCACGGTGAACAAGAATTTGGTTATAACCAAAGAATCCATCTAAGAAATACATAAGCTCAGAACCTGAAAAATTATTTTAGGATTTGTTCCATTGGAGGCAGTGGAAATTTTTCCTTCATAGATTCTCTATTCAAGTTTCTAAAATCTATACAACTTCTGATATCGCAATTCTTTTTCCTAACTGAGATGAGGTTTGACACCCACTTGAAATTTCTAACTGGAAATATGATTTTATCCTTAAGCAGAATGTTCATCTCAATTTTAATTTGTGTTTCAAGATTGGGGTGAATTTTTATAAGCTTCTGTTGTACTGGTTTTATTTCTAGAAACATGGGTATTGTATGTTGAATGATCGAAGTGTCACAATTCTTCAATTCATCATAAATCCAAGAAAAAACATCTTTGTATCTCCTTAATAAATGAATAAAAGTGAGTCTTCCATCGGGAGAGTGTCTGAGTCCTAAATTATTTTTTGTAGGTTTCTCCTCAGACCCTAATTTAACTATTACAAGTATTAAAGTATTGCTTTGGAGTTTACAATTATTTGGTTTTTTAAATATATATTTCAATTCATACAGATCTTTTAACTTTACCATGGGTTTTTAAAATGAATTTTCATTAGAGGACCTATTATCCTCCCTATCATTTTCATCTTCATCAATAATTTGATTTGTGTAAGTTCCTTCTGAAGTCATAAAACTTAGAATAGCAGTATCGTCATTAAACACTCTTGAGCTAGTGATGTTATTAGGGATAGAAGGTCGAAAAATAAATTCTATATAAAACCTATTCAGAATGAAATCCTCTAGATGGATGTGTTTAGAAGTAACATTGGCTAAGAGATAAGCACTAACATTTTGAATTTTTAGGATTGGAGATATATTAAATGCCATGAAATGTGAAGTCAAGTCTTGAATCAAGGATTGGTAATTATTTAGGTGATTTGAAACACATTGAATATTATTTCTAACATGTTTAATAACAATTTCAGAATTACCAAAAACTTTGAGGTATTTCACATTAATACTGATAGCCTTTTGTAATCCTTGAACCAATGCTTCATATTCAGCTATGTTATTGGTGCATTCAAACTCTAACCTGCAAGAAAGAATTTGTTTTTCTCCATTTGGGTTTACTAATATACAACCAGCTCCTACACCATCATTGGACTTAGATCCATCAAAATAGAGATTCCAAAATAAATCATCATATATATCTACAGATAATTAAAAAATATTTATACACCTTGATGAGTTTTTTTGTGAAAATTTTTCAATCTGTTATGTAACCGAGTCAATAGGAAAAGGAGAAAATTGAGAAGGAAAACTACCAAAGAAAGATTCTGAAGAGTAATTTCCCAATATATTATTAATGGAAGCTACAGGTTCATTATCTTCATCAAGATCAGTCACAGAATGTTTCATGTGTTTTTCCCTATCAACTCTGATCTGATTTGGTTTACCATTATAAGAGAGCCAAAGATGAGACCAATCTGTAGAAAATTAGCCATGTAGCTTTTCAAAACAATCCCTACTTAAAATGAGACCATAAAATTCAGAGATATAAACCACCAAGATATCTATAATTTGAAACGCTTTTGAATTGGAAGATAATCTTATCAAGAGATCATTCATTTCTCCCAAAACTTTTATTTTTGTTCTATCAAGTTGAACAATTTGTACAGCAGATTTATGGGGTGTTAAATTTAATTTCAAACATACCAAATAAGGCATGATATTTGAAGAAGCACCTGAATCTACTAGACATTTATGAAAATTTTTGTTAAAAAAATCAGAAGTCAAAAGAAAAGGAGTATGAGAATTATACCTCTCTCCAATCAATATTGCATTAGGAGGATCTATTTTATCTGAGGGGACATGAGTTGGCTTATACTTTCCCTTAGATAATTTAGTAGTAACAACATTTGAAGGTAACAGGGAAACATATACAACATCTAACTCATTAAGTTGTAACTTTTGTTGTTGTTTTAACTTACTAACTTCATATAAGGAAATATTTTCTTTGGCCTTCTTCATATTCTCTACTATGTTATCTTCAATAGCATCATAAATTATTAGGGTCTTTGATGAAGGAGAAGAGGGAGAAGATTTAGAAATATTGGATGTAGGATCGACAGTCTGGTTAGATGTTATTTCGACATACCTTTATCCTTGGCCAATTTATTGGGACCTTTTAGGTTTTTTGGTGTGGTATCTGTAGGTCCTTTACTTCGAGTACTAATAGGAAGGTCTTCTTTTTCTTCTTCATTTTCCGAAGTAGTGAGGATATAATCCCATAAGCAATGAGATTCTACTTCTTCTTCTTCTTCTGCTTATTTTGTTGATGTTATTTCTTCTTATTCCTCTTCTTCACCTCATTCTGCAGTAGATATTTGAGGAAGTGGTTGAAATTGAGCAGGTTGATTTCTCTTTATTGATCTAAAATATCTCCTTGTCGAAGTTTCAAAAATCTTCTTTTTAAACTCTACCATCTCAATGGAAATGGTTTTAAGGACTTTCTACAAACCTTCCAAATCGAAGGGATATTTATCTTTGGAAGCTTTCTTTATGGGTTCTTATTTGAAAGTGACATTTTTTTCTTGTTTTCTTTCTTCTACAGCAGATTTTATTCTCAAAGGCTAATACTCTTTTCTCAATAGTGAGAGCTTCATTCATATTATCAAAAAGTACAATATTTTTAGCTTTGTTAATGAACACGGCGATATTTGAAGGTAGGGCACTGATATAAAATTCAATTTGAACATCAACACCAAGTCTAGATGCAAATGAGATTTTATTCAATAGCTTATTAAATCTTGAATTAAAACCTTTAATCTTCTCATTTGGGGAAGCTTGGAGATTTGATAACTAGTTAATCAATGTTGCAATTTTTTTATCATCCTCAAATTTATTAAATAATTGTTCCTTGAATGTATCCAAAACATTAATTGATCCATATGGAAAGGAAATATACCAATACCCTACTGGTCCTTCAAATGTATAAGGAAACAATTTACACACCACATCCTCTTTGGTAACCCCATTAAGGTTGATTGCAAACATAAAATTATGAATATGTTCCTGTGCAGGTAATCCATCAACTGGATTATATTTAGGCAACCATTTCTCTAAATGCTTAGGAAGAGGGTGTAGGGGAGGAGTCATTGCAAATTCTCTTGGATTTTTCCATGGTATATTATCAATTTTTGGATTGATATTAAGTCTAGAAGTAGATGTACTTGATGAAGGGGTTGTTGAAGTATTAACTGTTAGAAAATTATATATTACAGAGCAATGCAACACATCAAAAATACGTAAAACACAAGCACACGAAACACATAAAACCAGAGAGACACAAATATACGTGGTTCACCCCGTTTGGGCTATGTCCACCTCAAACAGCTAGTCCTTCCTTTCTATTATCCAGCAAAATGAAGAGACACAACCTACAGCAAATCCGCTGTAATATCCTCTATTCTCTCTCACATTCTCCCTATTTGTTTCTTGCTCAGAGAATACACATACAATACACAGCCACAATAAAATACCCTCATACAAGCGAGGGGTTTCCTTCTAGGGAAAAAAACCCAAAACTAAATATAACTTCTATCGTCAGATCATCTGCCTAATGAACGGCCCAGATTGATTAGAAATTACTATACTTTTACAAGGAACTTTTACATCCGTTTTTAGCTTCGGGGGCTCTACAGTCACCCACCCCTGGACCCCCCAGGTAGTGTACAATTATGGGTGGTGTTTCTGCCCCATTAAGGTACAGGGGTCCAACACTATGATACAAAACAAACAAGATAATCAGGCTCCACACCCAATAATCTCCCACTTGGAGACTGGTTATAGCAACTCCATCGTTGCTTCATTTTTTGGACAATGACTCCACTCTGGACCTGGTTGTTTCTCATATTCATCATCATACTTGAAGACCAATTGAAACTGATCATATTCTCATTTTCTCCCTAGTTACAACTTTTGTTAGCTTATCTGCAGGATTATGGCTAGTGTGTATCTTTTCCAGCTTCAATTGTCCATCTTCCAACACTAACCGTATGAAATGGTACTTGAGTTGTATGTGTTTAGTCCTGTAATGAAATGTTGAGTTCTTTGCAAGATGAATGGCACTTTGGTTGTCACTATATAACGTGCCAATATCGTGCTTTTTACCCAATTCATCCATAAAACTTTGTAACCAAATCATTTCCTTACTAGTCTATGTAGCAGCAACATACTCTGCTTCTGTTGTTGAAAGTGCAACAATACTTTGGATTTTTTAAACCAAACTAACAGTTGTTCCACCTACAGTAAATACATACTCTGTAGTGCTCCTCCTATTATCTCTATCAGCTGCCATATCTGCATCAACATATCCCTGTAGAGCAATGTTTGAACCACCAAAGCATAATGCTTGATTTGTGGCACCTCTCAAATATCTAAGAATCCATTTCACTACCATCCAATGTTATTTTCTTAGATTTTTCATGTACATACTTACATCTCCCACTGCATGTGCAATATTAGGCCTTATGTAGACCATTGCATACATTAAGCTTCCAACCGTTGATGCATATGGAACTTTAGACATATAATCCATTTCTTCTTGGGTCTTGGGGCACATCTCCTTACTAAGTTTGAAATGGCTAGCAAAAGGTGTACTAACTAGTTTTTCATCTTGCATATTAAATCTTTTCAACACCTTTTGTATGTACTCATTCTGAGACAGTGTTAATTTGCAATTTTTCCTGTCTCTAGTTACTCTCATACCAAGGATTTGTTTTATAGCTCCCAAATCCTTCATTTCAAATGAATTTGCCAATTTTCCTTTGAGCACATTTATTTCTTGCATGTTAGACCCTGCAACAAGCATATCATCTACATACAATGACAATATAATATAGCTATCCTCATTTTGCTTTTTCAGATAAACACAATGATCAGAGTGACATCTAGTATAACCTTGTTCAGACATAAACTTGTCAAATTTTAGATACGACTACCTTGGAGCCTGTTTTAAACCATACAAGCTCTTATTTAGCTTGCACACTAATTTTTCCTTCCCTTTGACCTCATATCCTTCTGGTTGTTGCATATAGATATCTTCCTCCAAATCTCCATGGAGAAATGTTGTCTTTACATGTAACTTTTCAAGATGCAAATCTTCTTCTAATACAAGACTTAAAATATTTCTTATTGAAACCATCTTAACAATAGGAGAAAATATTTCATCAAAATCAATACCTTTCTTCTATGAAAACCCCTTCACCACAAGTCTAGCTTTGTACCTCTCTTTTCCTCCATCTTCTTCCTTCAGCCTGTAAACCCATTTATTCTGAAATGTTGTTTTACCTGTAGGAAACCTGACTAAGTCCCAAATCTGGTTATGCATTAAGGGGTCCATCTCTTCTTCCATCGCTAGCTCCCACTTCTTCCTGGTTTCAACCTATATTTCTTCTTCATAACATTCGGGTTCACCAGAATCAGTCAACAATAAATAATATAATGAAGTAGAGTATCGTTCAGGGGGTCTACTTATCCTGGTAGATCTTCTGACACCACTTTCAGGTGTTTGAGGTGCCTGTTGCTGTAGTGGTGGTTGCTATTGTTGTGGTTGTTGATTATTATTATTTTTAGGCACCTTTAATTTTTCTGTGATCTCATCAAGAACTGTGTATTCTTTGTTTTCTTTTTCCTGTTTCTTTTCCTGCAACTAATTCTTATACAAGACCTTTTCATTGAATATTACATCTCTGCTCCTAATGATTTTGTGATTTTCATAATCATATAAGCGATAACTAAAATCATTAACACCATATCCAATAAAGGTACATTTCTTTGATTTTGCCTTAAGCTTTTTTCTATTTTCTTTATTAATATGGACAAAGGCCTCACAACCAAAAGGCTTTAAAAAAGAGTATTTTACCTTTTTACCTATCCATGCCTCCTCTAGAATACCACCATCCAAGGAACTTGAAGGCCCTCTTTTTATTAGATAAAAAACATTATCTACAACATCTGCCCAAAATTGTAAAGGCAATCCTGCATGTAATCTCATGCACCTTGCACGCTCCATGATTGTTCTGTTCATCCTTTCTGACACACCATTTTCTTGTGGTGTTCTTGGAATTGTCTTCTCTCTACGAATTCCATGCTTAGAACAGTACCTATCAAACTCTTTGTTGCAATATTCACCTCCATTGTCTGATCTAAGACGCTTCAACTTCTTTCCTGTCTCAATCTCAACCAAAGCTTTCCATTTCTTGAAATTATCAAATGCATCAGATTTATTCTGAATACAATAAATCCAATTTTTTCTAGTTGCATCATCAATAAAAGTAACATAATAATGAGAGCCACAGAGAGATGATACCTGAGCAGGTCCCCATACATCTATTTGCAAAAGCTCTAATTTTTTGCTCTTCTTTTCTTTCCCAACTCTGAGAAATCTGACTCTCTTCTGTTTTCCATAAATGCAATTCTCACAAAAATCCAAATCAATATTCTTCAAACCCAGCAACAAATTTCTTGAGTGAAGAATCTTCATCCCCTTCTCACTCATGTGTCCAAGCCTATGATGCCATAATGTTGCATCTGGTCCTTTGGAAGTTAAAGCATTAACAGAGTTAGAAATACTATTGCGTAAATACAATGTACCAACCTTTTCGCCTTTTGCTATTACCAAGGCTCCTTTGGTGACCTTCCAAGTTTTATTTGTGAAAGTTGTCACACAACCTTCACCACCTAACTGCCCTGTTGAAATCATATTTTTCTTTAGATCTAGAACATGCCTTACCTCCTTTAATAGCCATTGGTTTCCATTCTGCTGTTTCACGAGAACCTTACCCATTCCAATAATTTTACATGGTTTATCATCACCCAAACGGACTTGTCCAAAATATCCTTGAACATAGTCATGAAAATATTTCTTATCAGGTGTGGCGTGGAATGAGGCCCTTGAATCTACCACCCAAGAATCAATAACATTTTCGAAAGAAAGAATCAAAGAATCTTGTAACACATCACCTGTCACATTTTCTTCATGATTTTTTCTCGTTGTGTGTCTCCTTCTTTTCCATTCCAAGATCTATAATATTTCTTTAGGTGTCCTTTCTTTCCACATTTCCAGTACACTATCCCTGATCTAGACTTGGATCTGCCTTTCCTTGATTTACAGTGATATCCCAAGCTCTTTCCTCTTTCCATTTTTCTTCCCCGGAACTCTGCACTCAAAGCATTATCCGATGTCTCACCGGAGCTTTTCCATCGCATTTCCTCACTAAGGATAACACCGAAAACATCATCAAACTTTAAAATACTAGATCCAGAGACAGAGTTACTAATGGCCATAACTAAACCATTCCAACTTTCTGGCAATGAGGACAAAAATAACAGAGCCCTAACTTCATGAACAAATTTTACCCCTACAGAACTTAACTGACTGGTAACTGTATTAAAATCATTTAAATGGTCTACAACAGATCCACCTTCTGACATCTTCATATTATATAAATATTTCATAAGAAATACCTTGTTTGAGGCCGAGGGTTTTTCGTATAGTTTCGTCAATTCCTTAATCAAACCCTTTGTTGTTGTTTCCTTCGAAATATTTAAGGCTACCGATGCCGCTAGGCACAACCATACTATTCTTAGTGCCTTTCTATCAAGAATGTCCCAATCCGCATCTGTCATAGTCGTCAACTTCTTTGTTTTTCCACTCAATGGTAGGTACAGATCTTTCTAATATAGATAATATTCCATCTGCATCTTCCACAGCGAGAAGTTTTGGTCGTTAAATTTCTCAACCCTAAATTTACCATCTTCCGCCATTGCTCCCACTCGAACCAGGAACCCTTCTTTCCTGCGAGTTTATCAGCAAAATAGACCTTCGGCTCTGATACCAGTTGTTAGAAAATTATATATTAAAGAGTAATGCAACACATAAAATATGCAGAAAAGAGAAGCACACGAAACACATAAACCCAGAGAGACACAGATATACATGGTTCACCCAGTTTGGGATATTTCCACCCCGAACAGCTAGTCTTGCCTTTCTATTATCCATCAAAATGAAGAGACACAACCTACAGCAAATCTGCTGTAATATCCTCTGTTATCTCTCGCAGTCTCCCTATCTGTTTCTTGCTCAGAGAATACACATACAATACACAACCGCAATACAATACCCTCATACAAGCGAGGGGTTGCCTTCTAGGGAAAAAAACCCTAAACTAAACATAAATTCTACCGTCAGATCATTCGCCTAATGAATGGCCTAGATTGACTAGAAATTACTATACTTTTACAAGGCGATTTTACATATATTTTTAGCTTTGGGGGGCGCTAACCCCGAAACCCCCCACCAAGGGGGGCTCCATAAACTCGAAGCCGCCCCCTGGACCCTCCAGGAAACATACAATTATGGGTGGCGTTGCCACCCCATTAAGGTACAGGGTTCCAACGCTGTGATACAAAACAAACAAGATAATCAGGCTCCACACCCAACATTAACAATTGGAGAAGTTAGCCCTATGGTACTATTTCCAACAGTAACACTGGTTGGTTGTAAAGGAATAATATGAGTGGAAGTAGATGTGAAAGGGTGATAGGAAGAAGGTAAAGTAGGTTGAGGAGAAGCGGGTTGAATGGTGGGAATATGACATGGAGAGGATGTAACGTTCTCACAAGTCGAGGACTGAGTACCAGAAATATGTTTCTTTTTATTATGAGTTGGTAATGGAAATTAAAATGGTTTAGCTCCAAGCTTCTCACTATGTGATCTAGTAAGGACTCCATAATACTTTAGTGAAGAAGTAACACTATCCTCAGAAATTTATGGTTGAGTAATTTGTTCTCTAGAAATGGAAATTCCTTCTAGTTTATGTATTATAGTTTTAATTTCAGGAACTTTAGTAGATTTACATGAAATATGTGTGGAGGTTTCACCAACTAATTTCGAAACTAGTCTAGTATATTTGAAATATGGTTCAGTAAATTCAGATCTAGAATCAGGTGACTTAGAATGTGATCTAAGTTGGAGGATACTTTGAGGGGAGTGACTCTTAGAATGATCTCTTGATTTAGAGTGAGACTTTCTTGCCATTCATAGTCTTCAGCGTCCTCCTTCTAGCGCCAAAAATGTTGATGGTCCAAAATTTCCTCATCAACATTAAGGGAAAACCACCCAGTCGGGGTCCCAATTAGACCCTTTTCCATTTGGAATAGTGGCTCTGCCTAGAATTATGGAACCAATTTCCCTTAACCAAAATTATATGAAGTGGGATGGATGATGATAATGTATACTAATTCATACTAATAACCAAAAGAATAACTACTACCATTTACTATAACACCCGGGTAACTTGAAAACATATGTGCTAGAAATATGTCATAATAAACACATCAATGTAGATCATCATGCAATTACAGTATTAATTCGATTAAATAAAATTAATTTAATTAAATATTTAATCAAACTAATTTTATTATAACATAACATATGATTGAGATCTCCTTGTTCCTGACAAGAAAATAAGTTTTCAACCAAACATGCCACTAGTGATCATGCAAGACTGAATAATATACAATTATGTGAACAAAATAATTAAACATTTTTTTCAAATAAAATACACAGAAACATAGCATATTAGTACGGGATACATTGTATATATTCTCATCCTAGAATTTCAAGTGGTTCAACTTATATTAATAAATACAAAAAAATACATTTGTGCAATTTTCAAGTCCTTTATTTTCAAAAATTCAGAACCCCTCTCCATCTCAGAAAAGGAATTTATAGTCTTAATACAAAGGATAAAAAATCATTCACTTTAAAAATTCCTAACAAAACCAACAGTAAAAGACTAAATAATAAATAACTTCAACAACTTTGAAATTCAAGAAGAGGATTGTCCAATGCTAAGTTTCCATAATTTGAGAATATCCAACAAACTGGTAAGCTTGATCCTTATATGTCCTGTAAAAATAGCACTCTTCAACGACAACAACATCTACACGGTGACATTTGATAGGCATCAAAGGACTAGACATTGATTATGAGGTTTAACTAGAAACTACCAATGATGTTCTAGGTTAAGTCTAGATAGCTGATCAATCATTTCATCCATCTTCTTATTGTTCTCATGCCATGTTTTTTATAAAATCTTGGCATTTGGAAGGATGTATTTGAAGAAGTTAGAAATGAGATTGGATTTTAATAGAATATAATTTACTGATTCAATTATGGCATTGGAAATATCTCAGCCCTTGTTTACAGTAGCTTCAGCCTATTTCATCCTAGTTTACCATTCTCAAAAAATTATTATATTTTGTGCCACATCGATTTTAGGTAGATTAGTATATCTACCTTTCGTACTTTCCTTCCAAGTAAGGAAATAAATAAGCTTTTCATTTATTTCTTCAAAGTAATTTGTAATATCATAAAACTGATTCACAAGGTAATCTGAAACTTTACACTAATCCTGGATTATCATTAGTTTATTGTAGAGTAATTTTTGTTGATGCCTAAGAATAACATTGAGTTTTTTAGCTTCCTTTATGAATTATGTCAGTTGAGGACTGATATGGAATTCCTCTATTTTCTTATGTATTTCCTTAATTTGATCATATCTAACCCGCACCTATTTATCATATTGTATCTTTAAAGCATCAAATTTTTTTGTAACTTTGATACTTGACTCTGCCATTCTCCATGGACTTTTTGTCTCTCGGTATCGAGGGTTTATTCCAACAAGCTAATATTCTCTTCCCTTTCTTTAAAAAGTTCTTGAACTTATACAACCTTATCAATGGTTGTTGAAGCATAGGCTCCTATGAATTGGGTCGATTTTCCTAAGTCTTATGTAGGTGTTGTAGAGGTGTCTTTCAATAGAACTTCAAAAGAAGAGGTTTTACCAGAAACCAATGATTGAGACTAGTCCAACTTCCTCTTTTTCCTACCCCTTTTGACCATAACTTTATGTTGAGGACTATAAAAAATATCTAAAGGAGGAATTACCTCCATGTTGAGAGTCACTTTGGAAGTGGGAAAATAAAGGATAACTGCAACATATTTCTGGTCTTGAATCGAAGATTTTACGGTAACTTCTTCTGTCATGGTCTTCAGTTCAACGTTCCCAGTAATCCCCTAAACATCCACCTATTGTGAGGAAGAATTAACTTGAGAAATTGGATTATGGGCCTTGATTTTAGGATTTATATGCATGTTGAACTAATTCCATGTTGCATTCAATTCAGGATTAAAAATACAATCTTCATTTTGAGGAGGATAAATAAGAACAACCTATGGCTGAGTTTTAGGAGGAATATCCTTTGGTGTAGAACCATCGGATCGTGTTGTATATTTTGATGACTGTTTTGGAAAAAAATGTAACAAATGTAATGGAATATTAACAATTTGATAATTATGATATTGAGAAAACTAATTTTTCTCTTCTACAGTTAGTTTTTCCTTCATTCTATGTAAAATGGTAGCATATGTAAAAGACTATTGAAAAAAATTATCTAATTTATCTGCTTCATGGACAAACTGTCTGAGACCTTGAGAAGTTGTAAATATTTTCACTACTGCACTAGGATCATATTGTCTATTAGGAACAGTGGGTATATTAAGAACTTGAATGGCCAATATCTCTTTCTCAGCATGGTGATAATTAGCTAATGCGAATATACCGAATTTGGTAGGAAAAATGGGCCATAGTATTTTATTGGATTCCTTTAAAACCTTGGTAATACCATAGCCCACTGTTTGATATGATACCTCTATACTAAGTAACTTGTCAATAATATACGAGGTAAAAAAATGAGGATGGTCCAAGCTTCCAAAAACTATGATACATGTAAACAACTCCTCACCGAACCAATTTCTGACCTTTTGAAGGTCATCCATGGCTTCGTGAGACATCCGAAGAGGATGAGACTCGAAGATGGATTCATAAACAAGAATCATCACTTTGTGACAAATTTTGTATAAATGTTGATGGTATTTAGGCTCACATAGAGACCCTTGATAAATATGAATGGGTTTTGGATCATGGATGGTCCATTTCCACCCCATAGCAGGAAAATCCATTGTGAAACACATATAATATAGGCAGACATATAAAAAGGAGGCAGCTTATTCTCATAAATATTTCTAGCTTGCCTAAACACTATAATATGAGCAGTCAAATTATTGGAGAACATGTTAGCCCAATAAAATATATATCCTTATGAAGTCCCATCAATAAGAGGTACCTAGTCATCCAAGAATTTTTACTCATTAGGATGTGCATGCAACCTACACAGCATAATAGAAACTTGGGAAAAAGGACCGGAGAGAGAATAAATTGAATACTTACTACTTTCCTCCACTTTATGTTTATTCGGGTCATGTATCCAAGGTCTGATATGTTTTGAAGGGTGTCCATGCTCGTTTATAAAAGATTCGACATATTGTTTGTTATATATATGTTTTGGATTGGGAAAATGGTACATGTTTTGCAAATCTCTGCTAGTGAAAGACCCAATGATTGTGCCATTTTTAGTCTGTATACGCCTATCGAAAATGTCCAAATTTTCCACAACCAATTGGACCATATCAATGCAAGGCAGTATTCTTGGCCTGGATTTTATCCTATGAAGGAAATAATTGGAAACATCGCTTGGAGTAGCTTCTAAAACTGGGACACTATCATTGGTTGTAACTTTCCTTTGAGTGACTCTAGGGTTCTCTTTCTCAAAATATTGATAAATCACCTCCAAGGAAAAAATCCCAACATCTCTAGTACACACAGTGTCTAAGAATAGACCCACTCCTAGAGCTTTCTCCTCCACATCTTCCACATATGGTCCCGAGGGCTATTACGAAGGGGTCTTCTTCTTATTCTTTCTTCCCCTCTTCATTTCTTCACTATACCGAGGATATGAATTTCCCTGTAGGATAAAAAGCATTGAATTTTAGTAGAGGAACTAAAAATAGTAAGTTTGAATGACATAAGATATAAATTCAACATCAAAAATCTATTTTTATAAAGTAAACATGAATGCATGCCAATTAAATGTAAAACGTTTATCCATTCAAGACCCATTATTATCGCCTTAAAATATCTTCGTGAAAATGCATAAAACATTTAATTTAAAAGACTGGCAGGCCATGTGAAGATCACTACGTTGGAATTCAGAGCAGGGATATCGAGGTTGAATTTAAAATGAAGTTATGATATCTTGATGTCTCGAGATAGAAAGGCCCAATAAAGGTACTCCAAGATACAAAGACTCTGATGAAAAAACTATGAGATGAATATTTTTGATCCAGATTTATGCAGGAATGCAATAAAATATATAAATATACAAAAACACAGAGGTGCAGTGGAAATAAACTTCATTTCATTAATAACGAATGACTAAAATATGCTTACAAACATAATGGAAATAAAATAGCTAGGGCGCTAGTAGCTTATCTTTGAGAAGAGATGTGGTGGCTATAGGCCTCTAAACTATGTTACAATGAGGCTCGAAGGCCTATTTATTGTTGAGAAATAATGGAAAACCCAAAACATCCAAAAACCTAACCCTAGGAGATGAAACGCAAAAACTGTGGGCCCCGTTTGGGTAAATTAGTATATCAATCTTCCCGGCGACGTAACTTTGGCATACAATCTCCGTTTGACGCGCTCAATACCTCGTTAGAAATATCCATCTGAGGACTACAAATTTTGAGTGAGAAAAATATGTTTATAGACCCATGTTGCTCCCATTTTTCCCAAAAAACATCGTTTAGCGCCTCAAAACAGCTCTGGAAGTTCAAGACCCGAGAAACTGCTAAAAATAGTAAGTTGTGTTGAAACTAAAAAACTGAAAGAACTAATGGTGGGGGTTCAAAGGGAATAGGTGGGTGGCCACCAATATCCACTTGGATCATTCCTCCCTCCTTAGGAAGCAATGGTCCCCACTGCATTAAGTTCCTCCATGAGAGGAAAATTCTGCTAAACTTGGTATTGGATTTGTCCAGGATGTCGTGGACCTGTTGGTAGACGTGCTGGATGAATTCAATAAATTTGGTTGTCTCAGACAGTACATGTGTGGATTATGTCTGTGTAGTTGCATGAGGTATGGCAACATCAGGCGGCGGTGTGTTGGGGGTCAAATCAATGGAGTGCTTGTCTTGTCCGTGTAGAGGAACCTTTGTGGGTGAGGAGGAAATATCCTTGTATTCCTCCACGACTTTGTCCATCTGCTACAGCCATGTAGGGGAGCCCTGTTTCGAGGTTGTGGCCACAATATTATTCTTTCCTTGTGAGTGAGTTGTAAGGAAAATAAATTTCCTGGTTTGGGAAACAATATTACTACATTGTTTTGAAATAGTCAAGGAGATGGCAGGAGGCGGTACTACCTTCGGTATCTTGTATAATTTATTTCCAAAAGTAATAACAACATAACAAGGCGTAGACTCATACACAGCATGTCACCTCCACAAGTATGGTTGGCCCAATAATACATCAGCTACATCAAGAGGATAAATATCACACAATACCTCATTCATGAATGGCTTGATGATGTACAGAAGGTGACACTGCTAGTGGACGCGAAGATCTCTCCCTGGGTGAAGCCACCCGATGGTATACGGTTGCAGGTGTGTTATGGGCAGCAAGCCTAGCCACTTCACAACCTCTGCTAAAATGAGGCTCTTTCGGATTCTGCTATCAACAAGGAATTGCAGTGGATAACCCTTCACCCACATCTGTGAATGGAAGAGGTGCTACCCCTCCTCTGGAGCTTGGTGGTGGAAAAAATGGCACTGGGATCCGCGTCAATGATCTGCTTCCATTTTTCATTTCCCTTATCTGGTTCTGACTTAGGATCATAACATGCATCTGATTCAAGTTCCTTTAGTTCAGCCACCAACGACTGTTTGGCCCGACACTCGTTTTTGCTATGAGTGGGGCTGTTATGAAATTCACACCACTTCCCCTTGTCCTTCTTTGGAATTGTGGTGTTGTTCTGAGTCACCCCGGTTTTGATTTTCCCCCTATTTTGTGGTTCAGGGGTGTCTTTCCCTAGATTCGAATTTGTGGATCCAAAGTCTCACTTCTTATGCTTAAATTTATGTTCGATCTTGGCGGCATGTGATATTTCATGCCAAGCGAGGTAATGTCGAGGAACTCCATTTCCTCCTGAATGTGTCTTTGTAGAGAGTTGTGGTACTTGAGAACCAAATGTCTCTTTGAATCTTTAATACCCATATTTTTGCGCAGGGTATGGAACAAATTCGTCAGTTTGTGCACATCTTGATCCCTTTGTTGCCACAGCGTGGTCTATTGGATGTACTTGTCATCATAGCTCCCCACAGAATAATATTTTCCTTGATGCCATCTCATAATGAATTCCAATTGGGTGCGGCCGAGAACAGAGAGGGTTCCCTCTCATCCTTTTGCTCACAACAGGTTTCCCACTAGTCTTTGAGATGGGGGGCAGCTTTGAGGAGTGCAAAAATAATATTTTCTCGATCGAAGAAATCATGGACCAAGAAATACCATTCCAGAAAATTCAACCATCTATCTACAACATCTACATCTATCTGGCCTTCAAATACAGGAATGTAAAAGTTTACTTGTACCTTGAAAGGAGAGGCATCTCCAGAGTGGCTGCTGGATGTAGATGTGTCGTCGGTGGGCAGTCCTTGAAGGATCTGAGAAAATTTATCCATCATCGCGTTCCTCTATTTCTCAAGGGCCTCCTTGAGCAATATTTTTATAGGATCTCCTGCTCCCTCATCTTCCTTTTCTTCCACCATGGGAGGTCGTCGGGGTTTACGAGGCTGATCTTGCAAGGGTTCAACCAGATCGAGCCCTAACTCCTTATACCCTAACTGCGTTGGGGACATGCAAAGAAAAACAGAGAAAGAGCAGACTGCTCTAATACCAGTGATCCTGATTTATGCAGGAATGCAATAAAATATAGAAATAGACAAAAACACAGAGGTGCAATGGAAATAAAACTTCATTTCATTAATAACAAATTACTGAAATATGCTTACAGATATAATGGAAATAAATTATCTAGGGCACTGGTAGCTTATCTCTGAGAACCATTACGGGAATTTTGAGGTCTAAAATGGGATTCCTAAGGAAATTATAAAATAATAGTGGAAATAATAAAATAAGATTTGATTACATCATCAAATTTTAGAGGGAAAAAAGAAAAAACTACTTTTTCAACTCATATTTTCAACTTATCTCCCAATTTTTTTACTCAAATTTCAAGTGGGAGTACTCGTTGGATGCAAAATTTAATTCCTCATCCAAGGAGTACCCATGTTGCATACTTTTGATGGGTCCTGCTACACATTTTTTTATGTATTTCTCATTTTTCATGTAGCAGGGTACATCAAAATTATGCAACATGGGTACTCCTTGGATGAGGAATTAAATTTTTCATCCAACAAGTACTCCCACTCGAAATGTCAGTAAAAATTTTGGGAGATAAGTTTAAAATATGCGTTGAAAAAGTAGTTTTATTATTTTATTATTTTTTAATCTTTTTACCATTTTACTTAAAAAATGGTGAATCATCCCCCATGGTTGACATCATCATCTTGAATCCTATTGGTTCTTATAAATTTTATTTTTGTTGTACTTTTTTCTTAGGAGGCCCATTTTAGACCTCAAAATTCCCCTAATGAGATGTGGCGGCTACAGTCCTATGAATTGTGTTACAATGAGGCTCAAATGCCTATTTATTGTTGAGAAATAATGGAAAACCCTAAACATCCAAAAACTTAACCCTAGGAGATGAAACGCCAAAATTTTGGGCCCCGTTCTGGTAAATTGATACATCAATCTTCCCGGGGACGTAACTTTGCCATATGATCTCCATTTGACGCACTCAATACCTCGTTAGAAAGATATGACTACAACTTTTGAGTGAGAAACATCAATTCATATACCATTTTGCTCCCAGTTTTCCCAAAAAACATTGTTTAGGGCCTCAAAATGGCTTCGAAAGTTCAGGACCCGAAAAAATGCTAAAAGTAGTAAGTTGTTTAGAAACTAAAAAACTGAAAGAATTGATGGTGGGACTTCAAATGGAATAGGTGGGTGGCCACCAATATCCACCTAGATCAAGTTTATTATACAACATCTTTTCAGAAGTTCATTTCTCGTAAATTTAATTAAAAATACGTTACGATATACTAGACCCCCAATATAGAATGTCCCGATAGAAATATTTAAATATGGAGGAAAGATCCCTCAAGAAACCAAATTTCGAGAAGGTGAAAACTTATAACACTTTTAGAAAAGGTCTTGATATAGAAGGCATCGATCAACCAAAGCCTTAATGCGAAGTACAGGAAACTTATCTCAGAATTTTAATTGTTTTGGAGTCTCGGGAATTTTAATTTCAGGAAAGATAATTCTCAAAACACCTATTATAAAAGGGTCCCGATATAGTACCTCCTGATTCATTTTCCCTGATCAAGGAAACTTTAACTTTTTTCTTAAAAATCATTCCTAAATTGATTTCCGACTTATTTCCTTTTGTCCTATTATTAAAATAAAGGGTCCCCATTATTTATTATGCCTAGAATATAAAGAAAAAGTGAGGTTTTTGTTTTCTACAACAAGTCCTTATGCTGGAAGGAAAGGTAGTATGAAATGAGTCACAGAAACTAAATGAGAACGAGCAAAATTATCTGACACATGATCTTGAGTTGGCAATGATCATCCATGCATTGAAGTTATAGAGGAATTATCTTCTTGGAAAGAGTTTTGTATTGATGAGTGATCACAGTGGATTGAGATACTTATTTGACCAACAGAATCTAAATGCCAAGGAATCTAGATGGTTGGCCATGATTAGTGAGTTTGAATTTGATATCAAGTAAATCAAGGGTAAAGAGACCAAGGTCACAGACACTTTTAGTAGGAGTATATAGGTGAATCATATAACATCTATGAGTTCTTATGGGAAATACTTACAATATCGGATCTTACAGGTAGGACAATGTAGTATCACCAAAAGGAAATTTCAGCAGATCATGTCTGAAAAACACATTCTTCAGGCATGATGGATTTAGATTCCATATAATAGTTCTGAAAATGATTAGAAACCAAAATAAATAACAGCAGCAACCTTTACTCAGCTTTTAAGGGCAAAAAGGTCGGGAAAAGTGAGGATTTTGGCCCTAAAATGAGTGTATAAGAAAATCTGCGTAAACTTACAGGTCAAGGTTCTGGAATATGTTAGAATAGGTAAATAGGGACTTCCATGTCGAATTTAAGCTCAAAAAAAGGCGTTTTTTCTATATTAAACAGTTCCTCCTTCCCGACTAGTCAAATAAAACCCTGATTTCCCAAGACTTTGAGTATGCAGAAATTTACTGAAGCAAGGGAAGCGTATTTTCTAAAGGAATATGATGTATAAAACTATAAATAATCAGAGAATGGGTTTGGGAGCATGGAATAGGCTTTCAGCAAGGATAAACAACAGTTTTATATAAAAAAACCCCTCAAGAATGATGTGCCACAAGACAAGAGAATAAACCAGAAAACCTACAGTTTTTTCTGCAGTAGATGTGAGACAAGAAGATGAATATATAGCCAATAATATATAGCAGCAAGAGAGAGTACAAATCTTGAGGAAGCAACCTCTCAAGAGAAGCAATACAAGCTCCAACAACACAAGTACATGATCATGAATAACACTGCTATTTCTGCATAAACCCAGACTATGAAAAACGCAGTCTATGATAGAATAATGTTGCAAACTGATGTCAACACATGGATATGACAATACAGGGCCCAAATACAATAGGGTAGCAAAGCTGTAACCCTCATAAGCAATAATATCTCAATCCTCCAAGGGATTGGCTGAAATACACAAAATAAGAAAAATGACGGAGTTGTTGGGCAGCTACTACAACTCCAAACTGAATCCAAATAGAGAAGGATGAATATGATGAGCAACTGAAGTATACCTCCTGCAATAGATCTTCAAGTGGAAGGCTGATCCTTACACTTGAGATCTTCCCCACAAATCAACCGGTAAACCCTCACTGCAGATATGCCATGAGAATAACGCAATAACTGAGAGGGACTGCGCAGTAGTGGAATAAAACCCTTTGGCCAAGTGCCAAGATCTGCAAATCAGCTCCAAAGTCTCCCAATCTAATCCTCCAAAGAGAAGAAAGACTCTCCCTCTGAAAAATAAGAGAAGGAGGTGGTGTCGCAAAGTCACCACGGCAGCACCCTACAACACAGAATTACGCTGCTGCAGCAATAATGCTGTCATGGAGGATGATGCTAAGGAAATAACCTTGCCCAAGCAGGCACTAGAAGTCCCCCGGGGCTAAGGGCGAGATCTCCGACCGGAGACACTCAGTGCACTAAACAGTGCAGCAGACGGGCTAAACAGCCAGCGTGCCAAAGAGAAGACAAATGTCTCACTCAATAATCAAAAATCCAAGAATCCAAGCATGAATGAAATGAAGAGGCTCCTTCATCTTTTATAGTGTTGGTTTCCCTCCAAAACCCAATGTAGCCTCTCTCTCTCCTCCACATCCTCGTCCTTATCCACATTCTCATCCTTATCTACGCAGAAGCTTGGAGAAACTTCTAGAGTGTACATAGGCCCCCTCCTCCACGTGGTGTTGGGTCCCCCCTTGACTCCCACTTAAGTCACAACGTTGTGCTACTAGGTGGATGTCTTATTTCATTTAAGTGAGTTTAGACCTTCTTTACTCACTTTTTATTTACTTACAAACTATAGGTGGCAAAATAAACAAAATAGAATATTCCAATTTGCTGTCGCAAATTAGGAATATTACAGTCCCCCCCGGCAAAATGTTGCTTGCCCTCAAGCAACTGCCTGAGCAAGTCTCCTCCTAGCGGATGCTCTCCATCGATGCTGCAAAATATGCCTAGGTCCCAGATGCACCACTGAATCTCCCCTGTATTCTGCATCATCCTGATATGAAGGGATCTCTCAATGCCAGGATCCCAAACTGATCTCTCATGGTACCAGCCAACCAACAATCCTCCCGGATCCCATTGCCACC
Organism: Pinus albicaulis; assembly: GCA_034641835.2. Lineage (NCBI taxonomy): Eukaryota > Viridiplantae > Streptophyta > Pinopsida > Pinales > Pinaceae > Pinus > Pinus albicaulis. Next base: position 970,565,357 of record CM076580.1, on the reverse strand, counting down.
ATGGCCAATAATAGCCCAAGTCCCATGGCTCGGACTGCTCATTGCCTCTGGCTATGACTGAAGACCATGACCGCTGCTGCTCTGCATCTATGACTGTGTAAGCTGGCCCATCAACTGTGTACCAACTCATCACCTCTCTCCAATCAACTGCAAGGGTGGAACTGAAGAATCTCCATTCGAGGCATGGAGTCTGGAATATAATGAGGAACATCTCCCTCATGTGGATCCTCCATCCCCAAGCAATCATCCAAACAAAATGAGCCACCTCCCAACAAGGCAACTCCTGAAAATCTCCTTCCACCTCAAGCTCCGGTAATGAAGGTGGGCTGAAAATATGACCTTGGAAAGCATCATAGCTTACCCCATGCTATCCTTCTCTCCACTCATGATAAGTGTAGAGTGTATGCTGATCCTGGGCTGCACAATCATTGCCCTCCAGTGGCAAAGTGAAGAAAAATCCTCCAATGAAGGTTCCTCCAACCATGAAGAACAAGCTGGCCCAAAACAATCCATCCATGAAGAATAGGACATGGTCATCATGGATCATCCTAATGAAATTTTTGCTGAAGGTTTTACATGATGATACATAATGCAAACAATCTCTCACAAGGATACAACACAGTCTCATCCACTGCAACCTCAAAAAATTACATGGCAAGCAATGTACAAGATCCATCACATATACTAATGGATAGTAAATGGCTGAATATGACAACAACATAAGACCAAACACTTGCCCATGGCTGTACAATGGATGACTATCAATCTCATGGCCCACCTCAAGAGAGAACACATATGTAGTAGTGGTGGCCATGCCTCCTCTCATGCTCCCATTAGAACATGTAGTGCAGAAAATACTCAAAGACACATCCAGCTCATGTGTCTCTCTCATAATCAAGCCTCCCATACAAATCTGATATATATCAGCAAATGGAGACATGCTCAATAGAAAAATGAAGGAAACGCTGAAGGTTACAAGTGATGCAAAGAGGTACCAACAGCTTCCCCAACAAGTCCAGCGCAGTTTTACAAGTTGCTGCTTGATGAAAGTGCAACGAAAAATGTTTCTTGTTACATAGTTAATCATGCATGTCTTTATATGATACATGATATAGTGTAGAAAATGAACATACATGTAGTGATAAAACATTTTCCCAAGGCCACAAAAGAGATGGTTGCCTCCATCATGTATATTGGCCCAATACAATTCATGGAGCAATGTGACAAGCTTGCCCCCTTGTGAAGCAATGCACTGCATAGGAATGGCAAGAGTGTGCAAATCAATGAATGTATAAACAAATCCATCACCATATGCTGGAAGTAAGATGGTACATGGATCCATACATGAGTCCTCCATAGTGTTTTGGCATGCTATGAAGAATAATGAACCATGTTCTACAAGAAAATAATCCTCCTTATGCTTGGAAATCCAAGTTAAGAAGAATATGCCATAGTGATAAATGTCTCTATCATCATTACCTCCTCTAAGTGCAACAAATATGAAGTGATCCTGGGACCTATGGGTTATAGATCCACCATATCTCTGTTGGGCACACTTTATCCATAAGTTTCTGCTCCCAAGTGACAGTGTTGTGAGCTCACGCAAGTAAGCGCCTGTCAATACAAAGCTCTGTTCTTTGACATGCTCCTTGTCAAAGACTCCTCCAATAATTCTGCAACAAATGTGGAATACTTCCCAATATGGAAGTGCTTCCAATCCATCATCAAAGATCAAGGAGATAGTGCCATCCCCTCTTCCTGCAACATCATACAAATTGTGAGAGAAAATCTGCCCTTGCTCTCCTAGGAACAAACCAAGCAACAAGACATTGTGTTGCCTCCCCATACCTCCATCATACAACTCATGTGATGAAGACACAATGAATGATATGAGTAACACATCAACACCATGCATCCATACTCTATGCTGCTCAATGATGCAAGTATCCATCCATCTTTTCCCCATCCTCCTACTCTTAGGAAAAGTGTTTGCCAAGTGATGGCCAAACTCTTTCAAGAGTAACCAGCGCAGCCAAGCCTCCTGCTGCCTGGTGTCATAGATCTGCAAGTAGCCTCCTAGCTCCTTGCTCATCAACCACATCCACTCAATCGCTTGTGGATGCCTTCTTCTTCTCCTCATCCTGGTATTCCTCCCATGAGGGCTACCATCCTCCCAAATCAAGTTTCTGACTTTGCACTTCATGGGATCTTGAAATATAAACTTCTCAAGGATCAATGAGACCCTATCAAGAATCAAATAGGTGGTAGGCAAAAACCTCCCATCATGATGTGTATGGCTCAAGGGATGTCCAACACAAGCATGAGAGATGTTATCCATCGTAAGATGTCCTCCATCTTCTATCCGCTCTTGTGAGAAGGGAATGAAAGCATTGCATTTCATGGTGTGAAGTGCATATCCAATGAGATCTCTCCTTGAGACCTCCCTCTCATCCATAGTCTTCCAAAACCAATGAGGTTTTGGATATGAAAGTAGAAGTTTCTCTTTGAGCTGAGAGGTGCTCATTGAGAAAGTGTCATCTTGAAGGGAGAAAGGATTTCTTACTCCAAGATGTCTACCATCCATCTTCAAGGCTTCAAACCCCAACCTCCAATGTAATGTACAATCCAACAATGGCTCATGAGAATGATGGTTCGATTCCTCCTTGAGTGTTTCCATGTTGCACAGCGCAGTGCAACCAGGCTGCTCTATAGTAGCAATGAGATTTGACCCTCGATCTACAAGAGTCCCATCCTCAACAGTGTTGGCTGCCCCAACTGTCGATGCATGTGGCTGCTCCTCCACAAGTGTGACAGTGTTTCCACAAGCATCCTCAAGAGGTGATGTGATCTCTTCTTCTCGAGTAGAATTGGAAGCGCATGGTACTTCCTCTTCTTTTTCTTCATTCTTCTTGACCTCCTCAAAGGTGGATGTATCTTTTCTAGATCTGAAAAAGAAATAACTATCCTTTTTCACCGTTCCGGTCCTCTTGGGCTTAGACTCACAGGGACTAGAGGATCCCTCATGCATGGGAAGAGGTGATCTCCCAGTAGTACGCTGCAAATCTGAACTCTGTATGCTAGAAACTCCATCCTCTCTGAGCTGACAGTAATCTTTGAAGGGCAAAATTGCTTTGAAGTCTTCCCTCATGGACTTCCATTCTCTGAAATAATCTTCAAGAGGTATACGACCATGTTGCCTCGGTACTTCAGGTAAGAATGTAGGCATTGTGATCCTCATATTTTCCATAGATAGCCAGCTCCACAGGCTGAGCCAGAACTATGCTCTGATACCACTGTAATATTCCCAATAGGGAATTTTCAGCAGATCATGTCTGAAAAACGCATTCTTCAGATATGATGGCTGTAGATACCATATAATAGTTCTGAAAATGATTAGCAACCAAAAGAAATAACAGCAGCAACCTTTACTCAGCTTTTAAGGGCAAAAAGGTGGGGAAAAGTGAGGATTTTGGCCCTAAAATGAGTGTATAAGAAAATCTGCGTAAAATGACGGGTCAAGGTTCTGGAATATGTTATAATAGGTCAAGAGGGACTTCCATGTCGAATTTCAGCTCAAACAAAGGCGTTTTGCTAAGTTAAACAGTTCCTCCTTCCCGACTAGTCAATAAAAACCCTGATTTCCCAAGACTTTGAATATGCAGAAATTTGCTGAAGCAAGGGCAGCGTATTTTCTGAAGGAATATGATGTATAACACTATGAATAATCAGAGAATGAGTTTGAGTACAAGGCATAGGCTTTCAGCAAGGTTAAATATCAATTTTATATAGAAAACCCCTCAAGATAGAGGTGCCGCAAGACAAGAAAATAATCCAAAAACCCTACAGCATTTTCTGCAGTAGCTGTGAGACAGAAGATGCATATATAGCCAATAATAATGTATAGCAGCGGAAGAGAGTAGAAATCTTGAGGAAACAACCTCTCACGAGAAGAAATGCAAGCCTCCACAACACATGTACATAAACATGAAAAGTACTGCTATTTCTGCACAAACCCAGGCTATGAAAAACGCTGTATATGATATAATGTTGCTCTAAAATAGTTTCAACACATGGATATGACAATAGATGGCCCAAATACAATAGGGGAGCAAAGCTCTAACCCTTATAAGCAAAAATATCTCAATCCTCCAAGGGATTGGCTGAAATGCACAATACGACAAAAATGTCGGAGTTGCTGGGCAGCTACTGCAACTCCAAACTCAAACCAAATAGAGAAGGCTGAATATGATGAGAAACTGAAATAGATCTCCTCCAATAGATCTCCAAAGTGGAAGGTTGATCCTTACACTTGAGATCTCACTCACAAACCAACCTGCAAACCCTCACTGCAAATATACCATGAAAATAACGCAGATACTGAGAGGGACTGCGCAGTAGAGGCATAATAACTATTGGCCTGATGCCAAGATCTGCAAATCAGCTCCAATATCTCCCAATATGATCCTCCAAAGGAAAGAGAGACTCTCCCTCTGAAAAACAAGAGAAGGAGGTGGTGTCGCAAAGCCACCACGGCAACACCCTACAACACAGTGTTACGTTGTTGCGGCAATAACGTTGTCCTGGAGGATGATGCTAAGAAAATAACCTTGCCCGAGCAGGCACTCGAAGTCCCCGAGGGCTAAGGGTGAGATCTCCGTACGGAGACACTCGGTGCACTAAACAGTGCAGTAGACGGGCTAAACAGCCAGCGTGCCAAAAAAAGACAAATGTCTCACTCAATAATCAATAATCCAAGAATCCAAGCATGAATCAAATGAGGAGGCTCCTCCAACTTTTATAGTGTTGGTTTCCCTCCAAAACCCAATGTAGCCTCTCTCTCTCCTCCACATCCTCATCCTTATCCACATTCTCATCCTTATCTGCGCAGAAGCTTGGAGAAACTTCTAGAGTGTACATAGGGCCCCTCCTCCACGTGGTGTTGGGTCCCCCCTTGACCCCCACTTAAGTCACAACGTTGTGCTACTAGGTGGATGTCTTATTTCATTTAAGTGAGTTTAGACCCTCTTTACTCACTTTTTATTTACTTACAAACTATAGGTGGAAAAATAAACAAAATAGAATATTCCAATTTGCTGTCGCAAATTAGGAATATTACAGTCCCCCCTGGAAAAATGTTGCTTGCCCTCAAGCAACTGCCTGAACAAGTCTCCTCCTAGCGGATGCTCTCCACCGATACTGCAAAATATGCCTGGGTCCCAGATGCGCCACTGAATCTCCCCTGTACTCTGCATCATCCTGATATGAAGGGATCTCTCAATGCCAGGATCCCAAACTGATCTCTCATGGTACCAGCCAACCAACAATCCGCCTGGATCCCATTGCCACCATGGCCAATAATAGCCCAAGTCCCATGGCTCGGACTGCTTACTGCCTCTGGCTATGACTGAAGACCATGACCGCTGCTATTCTGCATCTATGACTGTGTAAGCTGGCCCATCAACTGTGTACCAACTCATCACCTCTCTCCAATCAACTGCAAGGGTAGAACTGAAGAATCTCCACTCGAGGCATGGAGTTTGGAATGTAATGAGGAACATCTCCCTCATGTGGATCCTCCATCCCCAAGCAATCATCCAAACAAAATGAGCCACCTCCCAACAAGGCAACTCCTGAAAATCTCCTTCCACCTCAAGCTCCGGTAATGAAGGTGGGCTGAAAATCTGACCTTGGCAAGCATCATAGCTTACCCCATGTTGTCCTTCTCTCCACTCATGATAAGTGTAGAGTGTATGCTGATCCTGGGCTGCACAATCATTGCCCTCCAGTGGCAAAGTGAAGAAAAATCCTCCAATGAAGGTTCCTCCAACAATGAAGAACAAGCTGGCCCAAAACAATCCATCCATGAAGAATAGGACATGGTCATCATGGATCATCCTAATGAGATGTTTGCTGAAGGTTTTACATGATGATACATGATGCAAACAATCTCTCACAAGGATACAACGCGGTCTCATCCACTGCAACTTCAAAAATTACATGGCAAGCAATGTACAAGATCCATCACATCTACTAATGGATAGTAAATGGCTGAATATGACAACAACATAAGACCAAACACTTGCCCATGGCTATACAATGGATGACTATCAATCTCATGGCCCACCTCAAAATATAACGCATATGTAGTAGCAGTGGCCATGCCTCCTCTCATGCTCCCATTAGAACATATAGTGCATAAAATACTCAAAGACACATCCAGCTCATGTGTCTCTCTCATAATCAAGCCTCCCATACAAATCTGATCTATATCAGAAAATGGAGACATGATCAGTAGAAAAATGAAGGAAACTCTTAAGGTTACAAGTGATGCAAAGAGGTACCAACAGCTTCCCCAACAAGTACAGCACAGTTTTACAAGTTGCTGCTTGATGAAAGTACAAGGAAAAATTTTTCTTGTTACATAGTTAATCATGCATGTCTTTATATGATACATGCTATAGTGCAGCAAATGAACATACATGTAGTGATAAAACATTTGCCCAAGGCCACAAAAGAGATGGCTGCCTCCATCATGTAGATTGGCCCAATACAATTCATGGAGCAATGTGACAAGCTTGCCCCCTTGCGAAGCAATGCACTGCATAGGAATGGCAAGAGTGTGCAAATCAATGAATGTATAAACAAATCCCTCACCATATGCTGGAAGTAAGATGGTACATGGATCCATACATGAGTCCTCCATAGTGTTTTGGCATGCTATGAAGAAGAATGAACCATGTGCTACAAGAAGATAATCCTCCTTATGCTTGGAAATCCAAGTTAAGAAGAATATGCCATAGTGATAAATGTCTCTATCATCATTACCTCCTCTAAGTGCAACAAATATGAAGTGATCCTGGGACCTATGGGTTATAGATCCACCATATCTCTACTGGGCACACTTTATCCATAAGTTTCTGCTCCCAAGTGACAGTGCTGTGAGCTCACGCAATTAAGCGCCTGTCAATACAAAGCTCTGTTCTTTGACATGCTCCTTGTCAAAGACTCCTCCAATAATGCTGCAACAAATGTGGAATACTTCCCAAGATGGAAGTGCTTCCAAGCCATCATCAAAGATCAAGGAGATAGTGCCATCCCCTCTTCCTGCAACATCATACAAAGTGTGAGAGCAAATCTGCCCTTGCTCTCCTAGGAACAAACCAAGCAACAAGACATTGTGTTGCCTCCCCATACCTCCATCATACAACTCATGTGATGAAGACACAATGACTGATATGAGTAACACATCAACACCATGCATCCATACTCTATGCTGCTCAATGATGCAAGTATCCATCCATCTTTTCCCCATCCTTCTACTCTTAGGAAGAGTGTTTGCCAAGTGATGGCCAAACTCTTTCAAGAGTAACCAGCGCAGCCAAGCCTCCTGCTGCCTGGTGTCATAGATCTGCAAGTAGCCTCCTAGCTCCTTGCTCATCAACCACATCCACTAAATCACTTGTGGATGCCTTCTTCTTCTCCTCATCCTGGTATTCCTCCCATGAGGGCTACCATCCTCCCAAATCAAGTTTCTGACTTTGCACTTCATGGGATCTTGAAATATAAACTTCTCAAGGATCAATGAGACCCTATCAAGAATCAAATAGGTGGTAGGTAAAAACCTCCCATCATGATGTGTATGGCTCAAGGGATGTCCAACACAAGCATGAGAGATGTTATCCATCCTAAGATGTCCTCCATCTTCTATCTGCTCTTGTGAGAAGGGAAGAAATTCATTGCACCCCATGGTGTTTTGAAGTGCATCTCCAGTGAGATCTCTCCTTGAGACCTCCCTCTCATCCATAGTCTTCCAAAACCAATGAGGTCTTGGATCTGAAAGTAGAATTTTCTCTTTGAGCTGAGAGGAGCTCATTGAGAAAGTGTCATCTTGAAGGGAGAAAGGATTTCTTACTCCAAGATGTCTACCATCCATCTTCAAGGCTTCAAACCCCAACCTCCAATGTAATGTACAATCCAACAATGGCTCATGAGAATGATGGTTTGATTCCTCCTTGAGTGTTTCCATGTTGCACAGCACAGTGCAACTAGGCTGCTCTATAGTAGCAATGAGATTTGACCCTTGATCTACAAGAGTCCCATCCTTAAAAGTGTTGGCTGCCCCAACTGTCGATGCATGTGGCTGCTCCTCCACAAGTGTGACAGTGTTTCCACAAGCCTCCTCAAGAGGTGATGTGATCTCTTCTTCTTGATGAGCATTGGAATCGCATGGTACTCCCTCTTCTTTTTCTTCAACCTTCTTGACCTCCTCAACAGTGGATGCATCTTTTCTAGATCTGAAAAAGAAATAACTATCCTTTTTCACCGTTCCGGTCCTCTTGGGCTTAGACTCACAGGGACTAGTGGATCCCTCATGCATGGGAAGAGGTGATATCCCAATAGTATGCTGCAAATCTGAACTATGTATGCTAGAAACTCCATCCTCTCTGAGCTGACAGTAATTTTTGAAGGGCAAAATTGCTTTTAAGTCTTCCCCCATGGACTTCCATTCTCTGAAATAATATTCAAGAGGTATACGACCATGTTGCCTCGGTACTTCAGGTAATAATTTAGGCATTTTTATCCTCATATTTTCCATATATAGCCAACTCAACAGGCTGAGCCAGAACTATGCTCTGATACCACTGTAATATCCCCAAAAGGAAATTTCAGCAGATCATGTCTGAAAAATGCATTCTTCAGGTATGATGGCTGTATATACCATATAATAGTTCTAAAAATGATTAGAAACCAAAATAAATAACAGCAGCAACCTTTACTCAGCTTTTAAGGGAAAAAAGGTGGGGAAAAGTGAGGATTTTGGCCCTAAAATGAGTGTAAAAGAAAATCTGCGTAAAATGACGGGTCAAGGTTCTGTAATATGTTATAATAGGTCCATAGGGACTTCCATGTCGAATTTAACATCAAAAAAAGGCGTTTTTCTATATTAAACAGTTCCTCCTTCCCGACTAGTCAAATAAAACCCTGATTTCCCAAGACTTTGAGTATGCAGAAATTTTCTGAAGCAAGGGCAGCATATTTTCTGAAGGAATATGATTTATAACACTATAAATAATCATATAATTGGTTTGGGAGCATGGAATAGGCTTTCAGCAAGGATAAACAACAGTTTTATATAAAAAAACCCCTCAAGAATGATGTGCCGCAAGACAAGAGAATAAACCAGAAACCATACAGCGTTTTCTGCAGTAGATGTGAGACAAGAAGATGAATATATAGCCAATAATATATATCAGCAAGAGAGAGTACAAATATTGAGGAAGCAACCTCTCAAGAGAAGCAATACAAGCTCCAACAACACAAGTACATGATCATGAATAACACTGCTATTTCTGCATAAACCCGGACTATGAAAAACGCAGTCTATGATAGAATAATGCTGCAAACTGATGTCAACACATGGATATGACAATATAGGGCCCAAATACAATATGGGAGCAAAGCTCTAACCCTCACAAGCAATAATATCTCAATCCTGCAAGGGATTGGCTGAAATACACAAAATAACAAAAATACCGGAGTTGTTGGGCAGCTACTGCAACTCCAAACTGAATCCAAATAGAGAAGGCTGAATATGATGAGCAACTGAAGTATACCTCCTGCAATAGATCTTCAAGTGGAAGGCTGATCCTTACACTTGAGATCTTCCCCACAAATCAACCGGCAAACCCTCACTGCAGATATGCCATGAGAATAACGCAGTAACTGTGAGGGACTGCGCAGTAGTGGAATAAAACCCTTTGGCCAAGTGCCAAGATCTGCAAATCAGCTCCAAATTCTCCCAATCTAATCCTCCAAAGAGAAGAAAGACTCTCCCTCTGAAAAATAAGAGAAGGAGGTGGTGTCGCAAAGTCACCACGGCAGCACCCTACAACACAGAATTACGTTGCTGCAGCAATAATGCTGTCATGGAGGATGATGCTAAGGAAATAACCTTGCCCGAGCAGGCAATCGAAGTCCCCCGGGGCTTTGGGCGAGATCTCCGACCAGAGACACTCAGTGCACTAAACAGTGCAGCAGACGGGCTAAACAGCCAGCGTGCCAAAGAGAAGACAAATGTCTCACTCAATAATCAAAAATCCAAGAATCCAAGCATGAATGAAATGAAGAGGCTCCTTCATCTTTTATAGTGTTGGTTTCCCTCCAAAACCCAATGTAGCCTCTCTCTCTCCTCCACATCCTCATCTTTATCTCCACAGAAGCTTGGAGAAACTTCTAGAGTGTACATAGGCCCCCTCCACCACGTGGTGTTGGGTCCCCCCTTGACTCCCACTTAAGTCACAACGTTGTGCTACTAGGTGGATGTCTTATTTCATTTAAGTGAGTTTAGACCCTCTTTACTCAATTTTTATTTATTTATAAACTATAGACGGCAAAATAAACAAAATAGAATATTCCAATTTGTTGTCGCAAATTAGGAATATTACAGTCCCCCCCGGCAAAATGTTGCTTGCCCTCAACCAACTGCCTGAACTGGTCTCCTCCTAGCGGATGCTCTCCACCGATACTGCAAAATATGCCTGGGTCCCAGATGCGCCACTGAATCTCCCTAATACTCTGCATCATCCTGATATGAAGGGATCTCTCAATGCCAGGGTCCCAAACCGATCTCTCACAGTACCAGCCAACCAACAATCCTCCTGGATCCCATTGCCACCATGGCCAACAATAGCCCAAGTCCCATGGCTCGGACTGCGCACTGCCTCTGGCTATGACTGATGAATACCATGACCCCTACTGCTCTGCATCTATGACTATGTTAGTTGGCCCATCAACTGCGTACCAACTCATCACCTCTCTCCAATCAACTGCAAGGGTAGAACTGAAGAATATCCACTCGAGGCATGGAGTCTGGAATGTAATGAGGAACATCTCCCTCATGTGGATCCTCCATCCCCAATCATCCAAACAAAATGAGCCACCTCCCAACAAGGTAACTCCTAAAAATCTCCTTCCACCTCAAGCTCCGGTAATGAAGGTGGGCTGAAAATCTGACCTTGGAAAGCATCATAGCTTACCCCATGCTGTCCTTCTCTCCACTCATGATAAGTGTAGAGTGTATGCTGATCCTGGGCTGCACAATCATTGCCCTCCAGTGGCAAAGTGAAGAAAAATCCTCCAATGAAGGTTCCTCCAACCATGAAGAACAAGCTGGCCCAAAAAAATCCATCCATGAAGAATAGGACATGGTCATCATGGATCATCCTAATGAGATGCTTGCTGAAGGTTTTACATGATGATACATAATGCAAACAATCTCTCACAAGGATACAACGCAGTCTCATCCACTGCAACCTCAAAAAATTACATGGCAAGCAATGTACAAGATCCATCACATCTACTAATGGATAGTAAATGGCTGAATATGACAACAACATAAGACCAAACACTTGCCCATGGCTGTACAATGGATGACTATCAATCTCATGGCCCACCTCAAGAGAGAACACATATGTAGTAGTGGTGGCCATGCCTCCTCTCATGCTCCCATTAGAACATGTAGTGCAGAAAATACTCAAAGACACATCCAGCTCATGTGTCTCTCTCATAATCAAGCCTCCCATACAAATCTGATATATATCAGCAAATGGAGACATGCTCAATAGAAAAATGAAGGAAACGCTGAAGGTTACAAGTGATGCAAAGAGGTACCAACAGCTTCCCCAACAAGTCCAGCGCAGTTTTACAAGTTGCTGCTTGATGAAAGTGCAACGAAAAATGTTTCTTGTTACATAGTTAATCATGCATGTCTTTATATGATACATGATATAGTGTAGAAAATGAACATACATGTAGTGATAAAACATTTTCCCAAGGCCACAAAAGAGATGGTTGCCTCCATCATGTATATTGGCCCAATACAATTCATGGAGCAATGTGACAAGCTTGCCCCCTTGTGAAGCAATGCACTGCATAGGAATGGCAAGAGTGTGCAAATCAATGAATGTATAAACAAATCCATCACCATATGCTGGAAGTAAGATGGTACATGGATCCATACATGAGTCCTCCATAGTGTTTTGGCATGCTATGAAGAATAATGAACCATGTTCTACAAGAAAATAATCCTCCTTATGCTTGGAAATCCAAGTTAAGAAGAATATGCCATAGTGATAAATGTCTCTATCATCATTACCTCCTCTAAGTGCAACAAATATGAAGTGATCCTGGGACCTATGGGTTATAGATCCACCATATCTCTACTGGGCACACTTTATCCATAAGTTTCTGCTCCCAAATGACAGTGTTGTGAGCTCACGCAATTAAGCGCCTGCCAATACAAATCTCTGTTCTTTGACATGCTCCTTGTCAAAGACTCCTCCAATAATGCTGCAACAAATGTGGAATACTTCCCAAGATGGAAGTGCTTCCAAGCCATCATCAAAGATCAAGGAGATAGTGCCATCCCCTCTTCCTGCAACATCATACAAAGTGTGAGAGAAAATCTGCCCTTGCTCTCCTAGGAACAAACCAAGCAACAAGACATTGTGTTGCCTCCCCATACCTCCATCATACAACTCATGTGATGAAGACACAATGAATGATATGAGTAACACATCAACACCATGCCTCCATACTCTATGCTGCTCAATGATGCAAGTATCCATCCATCTTTTCCCCATCCTCCTACTCTTAGGAAGAGTGTTTGCCAAGTGATGGCCAAACTCTTTCAAGAGTAACCGGCGCAGCCAAGCCTCCTGCTGCCTGGTGTCATAGATCTGCAAGTAGCCTCCTAGCTCCTTGCTCATCATCCCCATCCACTCAATCACTTGTGGATGCCTCCTTCTCCTCATCCTGGTACTCCTCCCATGAGGGCTACCATCCTCCCAAATCAAATTTCTGACTTTGCACTTCATGGGATTTTGAAGTATAAACTTCTCAAGGATCAATGAGACCCTATCAAGAATCAAATAGGTGGTAGGCAAAAACCTCCCATCATGATGTGTATGGCTCAAGGGATGTCCAACACAAACATGAGAGATGTTATCCATCCTAAGATGTCCTCCATCTTCTATCTGCTCTTGTGAGAAGGGAATGAAAGCATTGCATTTCATGGTGTGAAGTGCATCTCCAATGAGATCTCTCCTTGAGACCTCCCTCTCATCCATAGTCTTCCAAAACCAATGAAGTCTTGGATCTGAAAGTAGAAGTTTCTCTTTGAGCTGAGAGGAGTTCATCGAGAAAGTGTAATCTTGAAGGGAGAAAGGATTTCTTACTCCAAGATGTCTACCATCCATCTTCAAGGCTTCAAACCCCAACCTCCAATGTAATGTACAATCCAACAATGGCTCATGAGAATGATGGTTCGATTCCTCCTTGAGTGTTTCCATGTTACACAGCACAGTGCAACCAGGCTGCTCTATAGTAGCAATGACATTTGACCCTTGGTCTACAAGAGTCCCATCCTCAAAAGTGTTGGCTGCCCCAACTGTCGATGCATGTGGCTGCTCCTCCACAAGTGTGACAGTGTTTCCACAAGCCTCCTCAAGAGGTGATGTGATCTCTTCTTCTCGATTAGAATTGGAATCACATGGTACTTCCTCTTCTTTTTCTTCATTCTTCTTGACCTCCTCAAAGGTGGATGTATCTTTTCTAGATCTGAAAAAGAAATAACTATCCTTTTTCACCATTCCGGTCCTCTTGGGCTTAGACTCACAGGGACTAGTGGATCCCTCATGCATGGGAAGAGGTGATATCCCAGTAGTACGCTGCAAATCTGAACTCTGTATGCTAGAAACTCCATCCTCTCTGAGCTGACAGTAATCTTTGAAGGGCAAAATTGCTTTTAAGTCTTCCCCCATGGACTTCCATTCTCTAAAATAATCTTCAAGAGGTATACGACCATGTTGCCTCGGTACTTCAGGTAAGAATGTAGGCATTGTGATCCTCATATTTTCCATAGATAGCCAGCTCCACAGGCTGAGCCAGAACTATGCTCTGATACCACTGTAATATTCCCAATAGGGAATTTTCAGCAGATCATGTCTGAAAAACGCATTCTTCAGATATGATGGCTGTAGATACCATATAATAGTTCTGAAAATGATTAGCAACCAAAAGAAATAACAGCAGCAACCTTTACTCAGCTTTTAAGGGCAAAAAGGTGGGGAAAAGTGAGGATTTTGGCCCTAAAATGAGTGTATAAGAAAATATGCGTAAAATTACGGGTCAAGGTTCTGGGATATGTTAGAATAGGTCAAGAGGGACTTCCATGTCGAATTTCAGCTCAAACAAAGGCGTTTTGCTATATTAACAGTTCCTCCTTCCCGACTAGTCAAATAAAACCCTGATTTCCCAAGACTTTGAGTATGCAGAAATTTGCTGAAGCAAGGGCAGCGTATTTTCTGAAGGAATATGATGTATAACACTATAAATAATCATAGAATGGGTTTGGGAGCATGGAATATGCTTTCAGCAAGTATAAACAATAGTTTTATATAGAAAACCCCTCAAGATAGAGGTGCCGCAAGACAAGAAAATAATCCAGAAACCCTACAGCGTTTTCTGCAGTAGCTGTGAGACAGAAGATGCATATATAGCCAATAATAATGTATAGCAGCATAAGAGAGTACAAATCTTGAGGAAACAACCTCTCAAGAGAAGAAATGCAAGCCTCCACAACACATGTACATAAACATGAAAAGTACTGCTATTCCTGCACAAACCCAGGCTATGAAAAACGCAGTCTAAGATAAAATGCTGCTCCAAAATAATGTCAACACATGGATATGACAATAGATGGCCCAAATACAATAGGGCAGAAAAGCTCTAACCCTTATAAGCAAAAATATCTGTGTCGGGGGAGCTACAGGTGAGAATACACAAAATAACTAAAATGCGAGTTGTTGAAGCATACGAAACTCCAAACTAAAACCAAAGAGAGAAGGTTGAAGATGATGAGAAACTGAAATAGACCTCCTCCAATAGATCTCCAAAGTGGAAGGCTGATCCTTACACTTGAGATCTTCCCCTCAAATCAACCGGCACACCCTCACTGCAAATACACCATGAAGATAACGCAGAAACTGAGAGGGACTGCGCAGTAGTGGAAATAAACACTTTGGCCAAGTGCCAAGATCTGCAAATCAGCTCCAATATCTCCCAATCTGATCCTCCAAAGGAAAGAGAGACTCTCCCTCTGAAAAACAAGAGAAGGAGGTGGTGTCGTAAAGTCACCACGGCAACACCCTACAACCCAATATTACGTTGTTGCAGCAATAACGCTGTCCTGGAGGATGATGCTAAGAAAGTAACCTTGCCCGAGCAGGCACTCGAAGTCCCCCGGGGCTAAGGGTGAGATTTCCGCACGGAGACACTCGGTGCACTAAACAGTGCAGCAGACGGGCTAAACAGCCAGCGTGCCAAAGAAAGACAAATGTCTCACTCAATAATCAATAATCCAAGAATCCAAGCATGCCTGAAATGAAGAGGCTCCTTCATCTTTTATAGTGTTGGTTTCCCTCCAAAACCCAATGTAGCCTCTCTCTCTCCTCCACATCCTCATCCTTATCTCCACAAAAGCTTGGAGAAACTTCTAGAGTGTACATAGGCCCCCTCCTCCACGTGGTGTTGGGTCCCCCCTTGACTCCCACTTAAGTCACAACGTTGTGCTACTAGGTGGATTTCTTATTTCATTTAAGTGAGTTTAGACCCTCTTTACTCACTTTTTATTTATTTATAAACTATAGACGGCAAAATAAACAAAATAGAATATTCCAATTTGATGTCGCAAATTAGGAATATTACAGACAACAAGATGACGAGTACATGGAGCTTATGCATATGGTATAGTAGGGTACAGGTGATTGGGATGTGGATTTTCATCTTAAAGCAGATGGTTTGGTAATATTTATGGACATACTATATGTGTCAAATGAAAATGGGCTCAAGAATATTATCTTACAAGATTTTCATGTGAAATCATATTCAGGTCACCCAGGATACCAAAAGACATGGACAACAGTAATAAAGTTCTATTATTTTCCAAATGTGAAGAAGGAAGTGGCAGAGCTTGTGGTGAGATGCTTGGATTGTCAACATGTAAAGGAAAAATGTAAGCATCTAGGTGGACTACTACATGCGATTTTGATTCCAGAGTGGAAGGGGGAGGTCATTTCTATAGATTTCATCACAGTTTTTCAGAGAACATCTAGACAACATGATTCCATCATGGTTGTGGCAGACAAGTTGAAAAAGGTAGTGTGCTTCATTCCAATAAAGTCTACGTAGTCAACTAATGATGTAGCACATGTCTTCATCAGAGATGTAGTGAGATTACATGGTGTTCCAAATAAGATCACATCATTAAGGGATGCTAAGTTCACTTCTAGGTTTTGGAAAGAGTTATTTGTAGGTTTGGGGACAAATTTGGCCTTCAGCACAATTTATCATCTGCAAATAGATGGACAGACATAGAGGTTCAATAGGATATTGGAGGAGATGTTGAGGATGTATGTGATGCATTAGCAGAGGCGATGGGAGGAGTGTCTTCCTTTGGTTGAGTTTTCTTACAACAATGGGTATCAGGAGTCACCAAGGATGAGTCCATTTGAGGCACTATAAGGGTGGAGTTGTAATACTCCCATCAGTTGGAGTGATCCAGTGAACAAGGTATTGATTGGACCAGACATGTTGACAGAGATGGAATAGGAAATGTAGGGAATTAAGAAGAATCTGAAGGCAACATAGGACATGCAGAAAAGTAATGCAAATCAGAATTGGATGTTTGAATTTCAATTTTTGGAACATGTGTACTTGTGCATCAATCCCAAGAAAAGCTCCTTGAGGATTGGATCATGTGCCAAGATGGCACCTCAATGTTAGTATGAAATCTTAATGCAAGTGTATGAAAAGAGATTACTTTAGATGCACTTGACAAATAGCCCTAACAACAAAGATGGCTTTCAAACTTCTTATATCTACAATAGACAGCCGAAACAAATGAAAAATAAACCCAGATCTATGCAAATAAAGTAGCTAAACAACAAAATGATATAAGAATTTCTCCAAAATATCCAATGGACAAGACAATAATTCTAAAGAAATTTTTGTATTATGTAACACCTAGGAAAAGAACTGATACAATCTCCCTCAATGGGATAGGTTCTTGGTTGTCCTCAAACGCTTTAGCTTCAGAGTTTCTCTCTCAATGGTGTAGAATACCCAAGACATGCAGAACTCAAAAGGAGCTCAATAAGAAAAAGGAAAATAAAAATAATCAAAGATAAACAATGATAAGAGGATCAAAGTTTGACCATGATAAAAGGATCAAAGGTAAGGAATGAATGGAAAACCCTCCTATTTATAACAAAATATTGAGTTATCCTTGATAATGGTGCATAATAAAATATTATTAACCAAGATCTAGACCTAACTGCTTGGAATATCTTATTATATTTTGTTGGAGGGAAAATGAATTTAAAATGGTTAAATCCATTTATTTAAAAACAATAAACAAATAAAATATTTATTTATCATTTCAAGGATAGGATCAAGGAATAATTTAACAAATAATGATTTATTTTATCATTCCTAAATGATTTAGTCAAATTTAACAAGGAATAATAATTAAATAATGATTTAATTAATTATTCCTAGAGAATAATATGATTAATAATGATTTATCAAATCATTTCTCATTAATTGGGTTAAATATGACCAGGAATATTATTAAACATAGGTTTAATTAATTATTCCTCACAGGGTTTTTGATGTGGACTAGAAATAACTTAATAAACTATGATTTATTAAATTATTTCTTAGTGAAAGCAATTTTACTATGGTAAAATTGGTCTTACATGGTGTATTTCGATCCATCTAATTATACATGGTTAGATGACCAAAAATTGGTGTAACACTCAGTTTTGTGAACCTTTCAAGATTCTTAAAAGAATTGGACCAGTAGCCTATCGACTTGCACTGCCTGTAACAGTGAAACTCCATGATGTTTTCCATGTGTCATTGCTTAAGAAGTATGTTAAAGATGTTGATCATGTGATTGGCTAGTTTTTATTGCAGGTGGAACCAAAAGCAAAATTCTAGCTGAAACCACATTGTACTTTGCAGAGAAATGTGCTCATTTTCTGGAACTAATAAATCGAGTAAGTTAAAGTGTAGTTGAAGCACTTTAGGCCCGATGAAGCTACATAGGAGATGGAGGATCATATGTAGGCTATGCATCCTTCTCTATTCATTGGTTGACCAAATTTTTTTTGTATGTGGTTTGGTATATATACATATGTATATGGATGTAAATACCTGCATGAGTTGTGTTATAAAGCTCCAATAAGTGGTATGGGTGTCATGTCATTATGGCTGTCATGTTTTTATGTTGTCATGTTGGTTTGCTTCTCAACAAGTTGATCATTGTAAATATTTCATCAAGCTAAGTTATAAATCTCCATGGGGCAGTATAATTTGCTTTCAACAGTCTTGTTGGTTGTGGATGTCATTGAACACTGAGGATAGGGTTCCCCCAAGGGGGGGGGGGGGGGTTCTATAACAGTCCTGGTGAAAATTCCATGTAATAAAAGTTAGTAAAGGAAAAATAATACCCAAGGTCATGGTACATGTATTCCAAGTTGAATGTTGGGCAAAAAAATCCTAGTGTGGATGTTCATTTGGTTCATTATGGCAAAGGAAATAGGAAAAGGAAATGGAAAAGGCTTTGGAAAGACAAAGTGGCATTAATTGGAAATTTGTTTATGAAAATACTAGAAAATAGGATAAAAGGAAGACGAAAGGTCACAGGTTGTATGTGAGGAGGAAAATGAAGGAAAATAATGGAAAATGAAGAAAATAGAGGCCTCATTAATAAAAATGATTATGAGGATCAGTTGGTACATTTTTGTTAGTCAAGACTTGGATCTCTCTCTCTATTCTCTCTCACACTCTTGGAAACTTAGTTTTTTTCTTGGAGCACTTCAGCATTGGATCAAGGAAAGCAAAGGAATGATAAAGAATGCAAAGGAAAGAAAATATCAAGCAAGGAAGAGCAGGATCAAGCAACTACAATGGGATTGCTTGCATGTATCAGTTTACATGTTTTTTATTTTCTTGCTAGATTTGGAATGCATGGTATATGCACGTGTGTATTTGCTTCTCTTGTTGCCAATGGAATGGAATTTTCCAGGTGTGACAGTGTTCTTCAACATTGACTTTCCATATCTAGATAACCATGGTGTGATGGGTCCTCTTGTATTTGGTTGAGCTGGATTATTGGATGGTTTCAACACTGAGTGAGGTGGTATCTGAAAGAAAAAACACATGGCCTAGGAATCCCTGGACCGAAAAAGGTGGAATTGCGATAAACTCATATTTTGAGTGCCTCAATAGGCCTGGGAATCATCGACCGGTGAATGGAGGGATATATGGTAAATCTTAGAGGTGTGTGCCTTTGATCAGGCTTAGGAATCCTTGACTATTGAATGATGCGATATATAGTAAAGCTTGGAGGGTGGAATCTCGATTAGGCCTAGGAATCCTCAACCGGTTAATGATGGGATATACGGTAAATCCTATAGAATAGGAGGAAGGAAAGTTCCTCACAGTGTAGGTGGAGAAATATGGTGTCATACATGTTTTTTTAGGGCCTAGTGATCCAATAGGGATTGTGGCAAAGCCTGAGGAAACCTGGTTTGGTTTGGTTTTGAGTCCCACATTCATGCTTGGAATATGGCACGAGGGTGATTGGTTGAAAGGAAGATCTGGTTCAGCCAATTTATGGTCACGTGGGTCATGGAAGTCCCATACCTGGTTGGCTTTTGCATTCATTAATAATAACGTATTCTCCTTGGTATTTCATGTGTAAATATATTGGCTTATATGTGGATTTTATGGTTGTTGTATCCTTGTTATTTTTGTTGGTTATATGTTGGTTATGAGTATGTTTCATGATAGAATTGATGTATGTTTTTCATGATGTTTTGATTATAAAATGAATGTACAATGAAACTATGACCTAATAGATGACAATGCATCTATTTTGATATGGCAACAATGCTTCTTTACGAATCTCAGATAAGTATGAGACTCTTGTGCTCAGATATGTTGTTATGACCTGTAGATTACATGTGTGACATGTTTGATGAAATGCTTGTCATAACTATTAGGGGTCAGATAAATTACTTGCACCAAATATTACATTAATATCTTTGTTTCAATGTTATTATTCATTTCTGGAAGTTTCATGAAGTTCTGGGAAGTAGCCTAAGACCTAGCCTTGGAAAAGTGGCTCAGAATCTAGGGTCGTTGGCACATAACTACCTGGAAAATTCCACATTCGCTAGCATACCTTGTTGTGGGAGTGACTGGAAGGCCTCAATAATGTGCATGGTTTATCATGGGAGTGGTTGAGGGTCCATATCAGTGAAATGTCAAGTTACCTTAGGGGTGGTCACCTAGAAGGGTTGGTTGGTTCTCGAAGGTTCTGTAGCATGTGTGGAAGGTCAAATTGGTTGTATCATATCGGTTCTACTTCCTTAACTATACCTAAGGAGTTTAATCACATCATACTAGCCTCTTGTCACATGTTTACCCCATTGGACTGGTTAACTTGGGTAAATGTGGGAGGAGGGTGTTACATTATGGTTAATTTTCCATAGTTTCTATTATGGTTATATGCATGGTTTTATGATGTTCTCTAGCTATGAGTCTCTCTCATGATTTGATAAGTTATTGAATGGTTGATGAATGCATGGACTAAAAAATGTTGTTGCATCTTGCTTGAGAGGGCATAGATCATTCTTGGTGATTCTTAGATTAATTTCATAAGTTTATGATCAAATATGCATTCATGACATGTAGCTTATATGTTTACTACATTTTTGAAAAAATGTCTATCATCTATTAGGCATGTCTAGGTCAATATCTTTCTCAAGTTTTTATTTTTAAACATTGTTATCATCATTGTTATTAGTCTATAAAGTTACATGCAATTTTGGGCAGTGGTCTGGAGGCTGGCCTGAAAAATGGCATAGATCTTGCGATCGCATGCACAGAACATAGGAAATTGGGTCATACTCGCATGGAGGCAAGCCTATGGGTGCGGTTATAGCCTCCCAACCGCATGCATGAATTTTGTGGATACGACTGGGAGTAAACCTAGTGAAAAATAGTTTTGGATCAAGGATTGATCACCTAGGGTGGTTGGTAGGCTCTTGAGTGATTTGTAGTCTCTCATATATGTCATTTTACTTCTGGTTTGTTATGGGTGCAGTTGGGGAGTAAACCTAGTGAAAAAGAGTTCCATCTTAGGGATTGTTCACCTGGGGTGGTTGGTAGGCTCCTGAGTGATTTGTAGTCTATGAGGGATGTCATTTTACTTCCAGTTTGTAGGCCCCACTTCCATAACTGGAACTTGGAGTTCCAATCATATCATAGTGACACTCAACTCGTGTTTACCCTGGAGATCTTGTAAAAGTGGGTAAATGTGGGAGGGGCGTTACAATTTCCACATCAACAACTCAACATTCGGTCATTCCCAAGCCCATCAAGCCTACCTTCAATTTATCTAGCACAACTCTGAATTTGCAAGAACTCCTCGCTCTTCCATATCGATTCACACCATCGACCTCACTCCATAGGAAAATGTGTCATTTAAATTCCTCCATTATATGTGTATGATTCAACACAAAATTCACCCTACTAGATAGCCATACACTAATTTTGAGCCACATTAAAAAGAAAAAAAGAAAAAACAAACTTGTCATTTTTTCATGTAGGAAGAATGGAAAGAGAATAAACCAAACAAAACCAAGCCCTTGCATGGACTAGAAACCTAACACTAATACTTGCTTCCATTTTATTTTGACAATAAATTCTTCTATGCAAATTATCGACCAATCACTGGAGGGAAATTTTGAATCGTATTCATGATGTCTAGTAAGTCCAAAACAACGACTTACCTCATTGGTAAATATTCTTGAATCTACACATTTGAAAACATTTCTCATTCACTGCAGGACTTGAGTTTTAACTAATAAATTGCAAAGTTTAATGGCATCACAAACAATTTCTCTTAATTAAGGGATGCTTAAAGTTTTCATAAATTTGAGGTTTCTAATTGATTTTTGATGCTACACATCTGATATACCCTAGCTATCTATTTTGCATTGTTTCTTCTGAATCAAGATGTACTAATAATCATTAATGTTTGGGCATTAAAATTGACGAAAAATTGGTTCACATTGCCTTATCTCAATACAAACAATTGCTTTTACTTCGAAACACTTGCATTGAACATATTTATGACAGTGTTTATAGTTTCAAAACTGGAGTGGTCCTTGCTATAAGCTATATTGTATTTTTATTCATGCAAGTGCTTTAAGCATCATTATTAACATTTCCCAATTCCATGGATGATTTTTTGATGACATTAATACTGAAAATATCATTTAGGGTATATTTGGATTGATATTAGTTTTTTTGGAATATGTATTACTTGCATTAGCATTTGAACAAATCTTACAACAAGAAATAGTTATTTGGAAAATTTGCAATTAGATCATGAGATGCTCTAATTTAATTTACACACATTGAATGATTAAATATTTAGTCTTTTGAATGGTTACTTGTTTCTATCTAAAATTAAATGAGTAGTGATGAAAATGATACAATAATCTCTTGGCTTGAGCTTGGTGCTTAAAATTTTGACATAATTGGTTCATGGTGTTGTGTTATGGAACTTTTATGAAAATGTCTCAATCACATTGAATTTTCACTTGGAAGATTTACTTTGATATATTCATCATTTGATTCAAGTATTTGTACTTCTAAATGGAATGAATGGTGATAATATATATGTTGAAGAACAAAAGCACATGATCACACTTCATACAAGTGCGCCTTCCAAGCAAGAAATCCCCTTAGAGATTGTAATATTCCCAATTAGCAATAGCTAATTCGAAATATTAATTTTGACTAATTTTGCCTTTATAAAGTTAAAATATAAATAAAGTGGGTGAAGGAGCACTTAGCTCACACTTAGGATAAAAGCATTCCCTAAAGTGATTAAGGAGACATATCGAATTAGCAAGGTGGGGCCTAGTGGCCAAGTGGCAGCGCAGAGATTGGTGGGGTCTGGGTGAGAGAGAGGCTTCCCAAGCATAAAAGGAAGAAGGGTCTCCTCATTCTCATTCGTTCTAATTATGCATCTTTGAGATTTTTCTTCTGACATTGAGCACACTTGTTGTTTAGCAAAGTCTGCATGTACTTTTCATTACATCAAGTGGCTCTGCTCGGAGATCCCAACCTCAGCCCTGGGGGACTTCGAGTGCCTGCTCGGGTGAGGATTTTCACCCTTGTTTTTCCAGAGAGAGTTACAGATACCACAGGAGGAGCATCCACTCAGAGAGACAGCGCAGTCAGTGAGAGGGAGGACGCAGTCTTGAGAGGAGGTGGTTCCAGATTGGGGATCTGTTGGTGGATTTAGCCCGAGATAGTGGGTAAGGGACCAACGCTTCCCTATTCCAGCATTTTGGTGGAGTCAGGGGCCATTATTTAGAGTAGATCATTCAGAGCCAACATCCCTCCTTGAGGAATAGGGTAGTGCCTCAAGGGAGCCATTTTCGGGGGTCGGCCATTTCTGAAAAGCTTTCTGGTTTTTCTGGGTTTTGGGAGTAGAGGCCATTCCCGAATTTTCAGAATTTTCCAAGGTGGGGAGAAGCCCCAAATATTCAATTCATTCCAGCAGTAGCAGCAACATAGTAGCAATAGCAGCAGCTTTGGAGATAACGCAATCCAGAGGGAGCAGCCATTCCGGGTCATTTCCTGAGAGTCTTTCTACGCTTGCCTAGTGCAAGCCGAGGTGCCATCATTCTGATCACCTCTGTACTCATTTCCATTTCTCAGAATTAATAAAATGGCTCAGCGTTCTCCATATTATTTGTTTTCCTTATGATTTGTCTCTATTTGTTGCATGTCTTTGTTTATGTGCTTGTATTGCTATTTATTTCCATTTGGGATATTATAGTGGTATCAGAGCTCATAGACTTGGCTCAGCCTGTGGAATGGATTTTCAATGACACCAGTAGGAAAACCACACATCACCTGTAGGGGAAGAAGTTATAAGGACCAGGAACGAATGTTAGAGCTCACTGTCGGGGAAGGTGACAGCATTCCGGTAGTGGACGCAGAGGAAGAAGAACCAATGGCGGAGGAAAAGGATGCCAGGAAGGATTTCAGGGAACTCCTCCTCAAGTCAGTACAGGATCTGTCAAAACGGATAGAAGAGATGGGGCAAAGGTTCACGGCAGAATCTAGATAGTGTGAGACTCCAAGGGGTTTTCACGTTGGAGAGGGCTCAGGCATGTCTCATCATTTACAGGAGCACCCCATAGCATAGCAGGTAGCATCACACACACACCCCCATTCCATGATGCCTACATTTCTTGCCGCAGACATTGGGGCAAAAGCACAGCAAGAGCAGGCGCTGGCACACATGGGGGATTACTTTGCTGAGTACCAATCATACGGTCAGGAGTTCAGAGATGCCATCACTTTCCATGATTTTTTTCAGCTCAAGCGAGACAGCAAACCCCACAACCATCACAACGGGAACAGGTATTCACATGATGGGGACTTACAACACACGATGGGCAGATTCCATTTACCGACATTTGATGGATCATCCAAGTGCTCGGAAAAAGAATGGGTGGAGAAGCTGGATATATATTTCTAGCTTAATCATATCGTAGAGCTAGAGGCCATCAAAGTAGCAGTGTTGCACCTAGAGGGCGAGGCGGACATGTACATATCAGAGTTTCTGAGACTTTCCATGATGGTACTAGATCTATCCACCGCCCGTATTATTTATATGTTCATAGATGGATTAGCAGAGCCTCTACAGGGATTGGTCATATCAACAAGCCCCACGACACTCCATGATTTAGTTGAGAGTACTCGGGATTTGTAGGATGCACTTCCCAGGACTAGAGCTCCTTTTCCCAAAGACCAGCATTCCAGCCGAAGGGGAGAGACGAGAGGGTTTCGCCTGCCAGGGGGAACCAAGGTAGAGGGTTTGGAGATGATGAGGCCAGGAGAGAATTGAAGTGGAAGAGATTGTGCTTCACATGCCAAGAGCCATGGGCACTAGGACATCATTGTGTCATGGGGAAGGCACATTACATCGAGGTCTTCTCCGACAATAGTGAGGAAGAAGACGAGTATAACACTGTTACCGATGAAATAGGTAACCTCATTGTTACCTACTTTTTGAAGTATCAAGAAAAACACCTGATTTTGAAAAAGTGGCAATGCATAATCAAGAAAAAAAATTGAACATGTTTTTGGCACTTTAAGTTTTTTTCATTTTTTTTTTTTTTTTTTTTATTAATTTTTTTTTTTTAATGTGATGTTTTTTATGTCGATTTTGAATAGTGGTGGTGTATCATCACCAACGTTTTTTTATAGGATTGATTTTGACACTATAGATTTTCTAATGTCTTCTTCTTCCGTGAGATGTTTATTTTTAAGTGCATTTATGTACTTGTGTTTTAAAAATAAAAAAATATTTTTTTTTTAAATAAAAACTTGTAATGATATCTTCACTTTTTCACATAGATAAAAGATGGAAAAAGGGTCAATATTCTAAAGTTTATATTTTCTACATGTTTATGTATTGTTAAATAATTTTTCAATGCACATCAAATAATTGTTGCTAAAAAACCAATATTTTGAACCATATGACAAAAAAATACAATTTTCCAATATAAATACAATGCAAAAAATACACTTTTACAGACTTTTTGTTGGAAAAAACATGTTAAATAAACTAATTTTTTGGAAGAATCTTAACAAAAAAACTCAAGAAAATAACATTTTTATTGAATTTTATGTCAAAAAATAATAGCAATCACATGTTTTTTGCAAAAAATAAGGGTTGTTCTCATAAAATATCAAATTCTAAACATTACAAGTAAAATTGATTAATAGTTCTCAAAAATAAGCTTTGTTTGCAAGCATAACTTAAACATCATCAACAATATCAACTAATACATCTTCAACATCATCTAGAACAGCATTGATGGCTTCTTCCACAACATTTTCTTCTTCATTTTGATCATTGTCGTCTTCTAATGGATCTTTCATGTCAACAAATCTTCCAAAGTGTCCCTTTCTAATCATTCCATATAATGGTGGTTGAGGTTCCTTTGCTTTTTTTGCCACACGTGATTCATTAAAATCTCCTTTCCTCAAACCAACTTCTTGCTTCGCGTCTGGAAGGAATTTAAGAGCGTTAATTCTTTGTTGAATAAATTTGCATTGAACTAGGTCTTTCTCAATGGCAATGCAATTTCTTCCTTTTAGTAGGCAACATGCTAGTGTTGTACCTAATCATCAAGCACAAAAGAAATAAGTAAGAAAATTAGTATGGAGACATAAAAAGTAAAAAAGACAATATTTAAATTTAAATTTGTATAATAAAACTTACCTGAACCTGAGATAAATCCAAAACCCATTCTCCTTCATTTAAACATAGATCTATAAGATAGTTAATCAATGCTTGTGGTTTTTTATAAATGTTAACTATATCTCCTTTTGCATCTTTATCCTCATATGTTAGTTTTCTTACAACTACATCATAAACCAATACTTGACTATGACTCTTCCCATCTACTCGATTCATAATAATATGCTTATAGCTATCTTCGTTTGTCCAAAATTAAACATGGATGAACTCATAATCATTTATAATAGGCTGATCTTCGAAAGAAAAAAAATTTGACTTTTGCCTGTAATATAACATAGTAAAAGTTCAATTAAATTTTACATGAATAAAAAAATTTAGGAGTAATCAAACATACAATTTCAAAGTCTTACCATGTAAGTTGCATCCTTGAGTTTGCTTTACCCTTGAAGCTTGTTAATAACATTGGAAACTTTGTGTCTGAATGAAATGTCACAAATCGCCAAAATGGTGATGTTGTCACTTCTTGAAAACCCGTAACCACTTTACTAAAAGCTTGATAAGTATATGGTTTTCTATCATATTCAATGTCTGGGAAATTGAAACCATGAGGAATATCTGCAATAACTAGGCCATATTCCCTTTTAGGTATTAGTGATGCAATGTCTTCACAATCACCTTGTATTATTTGATATTGGACACTGTCGAGCCCATTCCAAATGTAATGATTAAGAGTAGGATCAAGTTCAACATTCATAAGACGCTTCCTTCTCATGTTCTCCATCTTAATTTTTTCAATAAAGCTTTTGAAATTATCTAGTACTCCATTTCCATCCTTCTTCGACATCTTTAATGACATAATATATATATATATAAGTAATAAAATAAAAATAGGTTAAATATGAATAAAATGAATTTATAAATCAACATACCATATTGAATGCAATATAAAATTCTTTTAGTGTTGATGTAAAACTTGCTTCTGGGTAGTTGCGTACATTATCATCCCAACTATCTTCATTCAACATTTAAACCATGTGTTCTTGTATTTTCATAAAAAATTTCTGACTGAATAAATCAAGTTAAAAGCGTTAATGTACTGACATGTATAACAAATTCTACCAACATCATTATGTTTTATTTAAAAGAAAATTATAATGAAAGAAAAATAAGAAATAATTCAAGAAACTTACTTTTGAAATTCTGCACACATTTCTTCCATTGATAATTCACCCGACTACACACGGGCTAATACTGATTTGACTAATTTATCATCCTTCACACCTTGCATTGTTCTCCAAGGTGTGATATTCATATCCTCTGGAAGCTGCTTCATTTCAGGACTCGCCTTACTGTTGGTACATATTATGGGTTTACTCTTTTTAACCTTCTAATTTTTTATGGAAATATTCTCCCACCGATCAAAAATATCATCAATCAAATCCCATACCTCCCCAGTTCTAAATTCCAACTGAAAAATGTTATCTGTGCCTCTGAATAAATTTGTATTCAATTTTCCATCTTTTGTTTTTTTTTCATCAATTTGATAACCTATTTCCATTAAACATTCCTTTCAAAATGTTACACTAACTTGTGTCTTATCCCCACCACATTTTTCTATGAATTCATTATGAATAAATCTAACCCTTTGGATGAAATTCATTTTCATTCTGTACTCATTATCTGCATTATGATCCCATGCTAATAACTTTGATTCTATTTTTGTTAAGCCAGCGTAAATATTGCATTTCACTGTTTGAAAAAGATAGTTATTGGGATATTCTACAATTAATTGTCTCTTAGCCTCTATCGAATGGTTCCCTCCAATTACATAATATTTATAATCAAAACATTTTGTCTTTTCAAATGCTTGTTTGTTGGGAACCTGACGTGGATCGACAAGAACCACATAATCCACCACATGCGCATATGGATTGAACCTGAACAATATTTTCAGATTATGTACATGTAGGTGATGGGCCTTTCTAATTTGATATTGAGATTGTCCTTCATCTGGGCTATAAAATTGGTTAACATTAAGCTCAAATGTTTGGCCACCAAGAGTTAATTTATTCTTCCTCATCTCTTGTCGAATATCATTTTGTTTTGTTTTAATAATGCCATCATCTAACTTAGCACCTGGTGTTATGATTTCTCTGCTTCCATGAGAGCTTTCAATTTGTTCTTCACTACTGCTCACGACCTTTACAGGTTCACCAATATTTGATTTCCTAGTCTTATTGGATAACATATCAGTTTTTTTATAAACAAGCTCTCCTTCATGAGGTAAAAGAGAGACATCTTTGGCGATTTTTATTTTTGGTGTTTGATCTGTTTTCTCCTTTTGCACAACAGTTCTAATCTCCTCCTCACTAATTCTATCATAATTTTCTATTTCATGTTCGACACCTTCAAAAGAAACATGTTTAAGTTTACTAGATTGACCCACCTTAGTGACTCTTGGTTGATCCCCTCTTTGTACTATTGCAATGTCACGAGCTATTGATCTTTGCTTCAATCTCTTGTCCTCTACTTTGTCTTTGTGGAAAGTGTTGATCACATCCATAACATTTGGCACCAACATATAAATACCTTCAAACATGTTTGAAAGACTTGGAACAAAATCCTATGAAACAAAATAAAACATGTCAATGCTCAATCATTTATAAAAAATTGAATCATCCTTACAATAATGCATAGAGGAAATAAAAATAAGCATACTTACAATGTTATTTGCAATGTTGCTTGATACTTCTTCAGAAAATTTTGAAGATATTTCATCTGTGTCATACTTGATCATTAACAGACGATATCTAACCTTGTCACGTTTCGGAGCCTTCCTTGCAAAGAACATAAACAGTGTTTGTATTCGGGACCATACATATGTCTTGTACTCTGCCCATCACATCATATGCCTCATTTAATTCAATCATACCACAAAGCAGATAGATGTGTATATCAGCCTCTATTTCACTGTCTTCAAGATACCATGAGAAATCAGTTTTATCTATTTCCTCGGCGTTCTTCCAATCAGGAATAAGCTTTAATGAACCTGGTGCCCCACTTGCTTGACTTTTATTAGTGTGTCCAATAATGTCCTTATTGCGTCCTACAGTGTCCATAGTGCGTCCAGCTGCAACTTTAGATTTGGGAGTTGTATCCATAGTGCGTCGAGTTGCAGCTGTAGATTTGGGAGCTGCTGCCAAAGGTGCAGAAACATTCACAGAAATATTTTTTGATTCCATTTTCATGATTAAAATATATATATATATATTAGTTAATGGAAAATTAATGCGGATAAAATAAATTTAATAAACAAAATTTATTTCTAAAACTTATAATCTTTTAATATATTTTAAAATTTTAAAATTTAATTGTATATTACATAGCAATTGAATAAAAATAAACAAAACAAAATAAAAGAAAAATATATTTTACTTTACATAGCAATTAAATAAAAAATTATAAATTTAAAATTATAAAAAAATTAATATAAAAGTTTATAAATTTATATAATCTTTTAATATATTTGAAAATTACAAATTTCTATTTCACATTACATAGTAATTAAATAAAAATAAACAAAATAAAATAAAAGCAATTAAACAAAATAAAAGAAAAAATTAAATTTTTTATAATGTTGTTTTAATACTTAAATTTAAAAATAAAAAAAAATTAAAAAGAAGTTTAAATATTTAAATGTTAAAAACAAATGTTATAATATTATATTTTTTATTTTTTTAATTGTATTGTTATATAGTTTTTTTTTTTTAATTTATTGTATTCTTATATAAAAACAAATGTTTTTTTATTTATTTATTATATTGTATTGTTTTTTTTTAATTATATAATGTTTAAAAACAAAACATAATTGTTATTTAATAAATTGTTTTTTTTATATATATATTTGTTATATTTTGATATTTTCAACAGTTATTTTTTTAATTAAATAATTTTTTAATAATTATTTATTAATTATATTATATAACAATGTTTTTATTATATTATATAACAATATTTTTATTATTTTTATATATAACAATGTTTTTATTAATTTTTAATTGTTTTATTAAAACAAATTAAAAAAAAAAAGCTCCCGCGCTCTGCAACTTTCTCTGAGATTTGAAGTTCTGGTTGCTCGGCTCGGATTGCTGGGCTGCCGGAGAGGCGCTCAGGCCCGGCCCTGGTGCTTTCTTCCCGCCTCTTGGTCCTCATTTGCAGGTTTCGTTTTCTGGAGGCTCGCTCTTCTGCCTGCAGCTGTTCTATCCGGTGGTTTCATTGCCTTATTGCGCAGTGTTTTTGTTTTCTGGAGGCTCGATCTTCTGCCTGCAGCTGTTCTTTCCGTTGGTTTCATTGCCTTATTGCGCAGGGTTCGTGGATGGCCTCGTGACTGTCTCTGCGTCCCCAGCAAGGTCTGATCCGGGTGATCGTTCTCCATGGAGGCCATTGGGGAGTCTGTCTCCCCCCCTCTGCCTCCGGAGGTGCAGGCATTCAAATCCTTAGTTGCATCTGGAACAAAGAGACCTCCCTCTGAGTCTCTGAAGAAGTTTGTGAAGAAGATGGATTCAATCCCAACAGTAGCTCTCCCTGAAGAAGATACTTGCAGAGCTGCCCTGAATCTGGCTGAAAGAGGTCTCATAGGCCAGTTCACGGGCCTCTGGCCCTCGCCAAAATCGGTTGAGGAATGGACTCAAAGAAACTGGAAACCTCTCATTAAAGAGGGAGTCAAAAGCTACTTTGTCGGTAAGGGCTACTTTGTTTTTGTCTTCGAAAACTCAGATGATAAAGGATTAATTTTCAGAAATGGGCCTTATTTCATGGGCCCTCAGGGCTTATACCTAAACAAATGGTCCCCGGACTTTGACCCAACTCAGGACGTTCCTTCGGCTGTCCCGGTTTGGGTTCGGCTACCCCACCTGCCTCTCCATTGCTGGAACCACAAAACCCTGCAGATCATAGGAAATGCGTTGGGAAATTACATAGATCAAGCTGCTAGGAAGGATCAGTATTCATGTGCACGCATCTATGTTGAAGTAGATCTGGAAGAAGGGTTGCCAGAAGCAATTAAAATCACTGTAGCTGGGTGGACATATGTACAAGAGTTGGACTATGAGCAGCTGCCTTTTAAATGCAGACACTGCCATGGCCACGGCCACTTTGCCAAACACTGCAAGAAGAAGGCGGAGGAACAAGGTGACAAACAAAATGGGGACCAATGGATCTTAGTGCAGAAAAACGCAAACACAAAAAAAGGTTCAGGAAAAGGCAATAAGAATGGAGAAACCAGCAGACCCAAAAGAAATCAAGAAGAGGACGCAAATCCAAATGGTATAGAAAGTGAACAGCAGATCCACCAAGTTAACTCAACGCAGGAGAATGAGGAGCAAGAAGAAACAACACCTCCAATCAAAGAGGGAGTGGAAGCTGCCCAGAGAGAACCAAACCAAGACAGTCCAACAACCCTTTCATATGCTGATATAGCCAAGAAAAAACCAATGGAGAGCTCGGACACATCGGAGGACGAAACCTTCGAGCGTCAAGCAAAAAAAGCAGGAAGGAAATCCAGAAAGGAAAAGAGGGAGGAGGAGGCAGAAAGGCTCAAAACACAAGGAAGCCAGCCTACAATAGAAATGTCTATTGGGCGAAACACCAGACCAAGGCCTTCCAAGGGAGGCCACAACCAGCAAATCAATAAATAATGAAGCTAGTTTCTTGGAACTGTAGAGGACTGGGGAATCCCTCCAAAATTGAGGCTGTCAAAGACCTTTTGAAAGTTGAGCCCTCAGAAATTCTCATGCTCCAAGAGACAAAAATAGAAGGGCAAGCCCTTCTAGAGATCAGCAGATTAAAGTGGCATAAAAAAGCAGGAAATGCAGTTAGTGCAAGGGGCACCTCCGGGGGTTTGGCTACTCTTTGGAATGAAGACCAATTACAGCTGATCAACTCCCATGAAACCCAGCACTGGATCTTCACAGAATTGAAACACAAAGCAAGTAAGTTATCTATCTCCCTTTTTAATCTTTATGTACCAGTCTCTTACACAGAAAAAAGAGAGTGCTGGAGCAGCCTCTCTAATTTTTTAGAAACAACTTCTCCCAGCAATATTATTATAGCAGGGGATCTAAACATAGTATTGAAAGCAAAAGAGAAGAGGGGGGGAATTAGTAGCAGAGACCCCTTGCTGCCAATAGTGGAGGAGCTCTCTCAGACTTGGGATTTGATGGACTTTAACCCAGCTCGTGGCATTTATACCTGGTCCAATAACCGAACAGGATTAGAACACATCTCAGCTAGATTAGATCGCTTTCTGGTGCAAAGTTCCATTATGATGAACAATAAAATCATCATTACAAAAATTTTGCCAAAACTTACCTCTGACCATAAACCAATACAGCTCCTAATTGAAGAAGAAGAAGATCTTGGACCGATACCTTTCCGATTCAGCCCTCTTTGGATAGAGAGAGATGGCTTCTTAGACATTGTGAAAAAAGCTTGGTCCAAACCTATCTCCGGATCCACAAGCTATGTTTGGGAGCAGAAGCTGAAAGAGACAAAATATGCCTTGAAAGAATGGATCAAAAAGCCAACATATACTCCTCCTGAACAAAGAAAAGAGGCAGTTCACACATTGCAAGATCTGCAAAATGACATGGAAGACAAAGATATTACAACAGATTTGCTGGAAACAGAAATTCAAGTTCAACGAACAGCATATCAAGCCTTTCGAAGGGAAGAGGAATATTGGAGAATCAAGTCCAGAAGTCTGTGGTTGAAGGCTGGGGATCGGAATACACCATTCTTCCATAGGCAATACAGAGCAAGACTGTCACGAAACCATATATCAGAAATCAAAACAGCAGATGGACAACTTTGCAAAGGGTTCAAACAAGTCAAAGCAGCAGCTGAAGCTTACTTCAAAAGTCTTTACAATGCAGAAGTTCAGAACAATGAGGAGGAATCTGGGGATTTTCTTTCAAATATTCCTAACCTCATCAGCCCAGAAGAAAATGCAAATCTCTGCAGACCCATAACGGAGGAGGAAATCATAAATGTAATTTGGGCCATGGAGCCGGACAAGGCACCGGGACCTGATGGATTCACAATCCACTTCTTTCAAGCTTGCTGGCAGATAATAAAGGTGGACCTGCAGAAAATGATAAGAGGATGTATGGAAAAAGCAAAGATCGGTGGAGGAACCAATTCAACTTACTTAGCACTAATACCCAAAGACTCTAATCCGGAAAAAATTTCTAGGTACAGGCCTATTTCGCTGTGTAATGCATCATACAAAATTCTGGCAAAGTTGTTAGCAAACAGAATTAAACCACTGTTAAAAAGAGTGATCTCTTGCTCTCAAAGTGGGTTTGTGGAAGGTAGGCAAATCCTGGATAATGTAATCCAGGTTCAGGAAACAATACACTCCAGCAGACAGAGGAAAGAGAAAGGAATGGTGATTAAATTAGACATGGCAAATGCGTTTGATAGAGTGAATCGATCTTACCTCTGTAAAATACTGCTGTCCTTTGGCTTCTCGCCCGACTTTGTTCAACTTATCAAAGCCTGCATTGACTCCCCATGGATTGCACCACTAGTCAACGGTCGCCCAACATCCTTCTTCCAAGCCAAGAGAGGCATTAGGCGGGGATGCCCTCTCTCGCCCTACTTGTACATTCTAATGGCGGACTCTTTAAGCCGAAAGCTAAATGCTGAGAAAGCTGCTGGTAGCATTCCAGGCCTCAAATCATCAACAGTTGCAGACTCTTCGAATCATGCATTGTTTGCTGATGACTCTCTCCTCTTAGGAGGAGCTTCCACAAGAATCGCTCGAGCATTTGACACCGTCATCAGAAGTTATTGTAGAGTTTCTGGAGCTGCTGTGAATGAAAGCAAGAGTGAAGTGTATAGCTGGAACATTGCCCAACAAGAACTAGAAGCCATAACAACACTTCTTGGGTTTAAAGGTCAAGCAATCTGGGACATATTCAGGTATCTTGGCCTGCCCATTAACTCAGGAATCAACAAAAGAGATTTATGGAGTGATATAGTTTCGAAAATCAAAAGCAAGATAGCTGTATGGGGGGGTTACTGGTTGACCAAGGGAGGCAAAGTAATACTGATCAAATCAGTGTTGTCAGCGCTTCCCATATTCCAAGCTTCGTTCCTTTTGGCGCCCAGAAACGTAATGGAACAGATTTCCAAACTTCTCAGGCAATTTCTGTGGCAAGGAGGCAAAGGCAACGAAAATAAAATGCACCTGGTGAGTTGGGACGTTGTCAAAAGGCCAAAGGATGAAGGGGGACTGCAAATAAGGGATCCCTTGCTGGTAAACTATGCCTTAGGAGGGAAAATCTTGTGGAATCTTCTTCACGATCCCTCTCATCCTGTTAGCAGAACGCTGAGGTTAAAGTATGGGGTAAACAACGAGCTCAGCAACATATCAAACAGAATCACAAATAAGACCACGCAAGTCTGGAGCCTTTGCTGCAAGAGCAGCATTCAATTTTTAAAACAGGTGTACAGAATTCCAGGCAGCGGAAAACGCATACACCTGTGGAAAGATCGTATTATGGGAAACGCCCCACTTCAAGAAAACAGAGATATTGCAGAGATTAAAGATTGGATGGAATGCGCAGGAGTTAAACGCCTTTTCGAATTAGCTAAGTGGAATCACCGTGGGGAATGGGAGGGCTGGGACTTTCATGGAGTCCCAGATCGTTTGAGCCACCAGCAAGCACAGCTCGAAGACCTTCTGGAAGAGGCTGCTCCGGTTCACAAGGCCGCAAGAGACTGTTGGGGTTGGGGCCCAACAGGTCTATATTCCACAACACTCGGATATAAAGAATTGCAGGTTAATCGAAATAGCAACTACACTGCAGAAATCTGGAAAATCGTTTGGGATTCATTTGCCACTCCTAAAGTGAATTTTTTTATTTGGACTGTGATCCATAATAAAATTCTCACAGGAGATAATTTGGAGAAAAGAAACATTGCGGGGCCTCACAGGTGTGCGATGTGTAACAACAGCTCAGAGACAGTCCAGCACTTGCTCATAGGCTGCAGCGTGGCAAAGGATGTATGGAGGTTCATCCTAATGGATTTGCAGATCACTGTCCCAACCTTTAACTCAGCAGCCGAACTCTTTGCCTCTTGGAGGCAGCTCTACCCCCACCATATCCCTCAAAAATCTTTTTGGAGTAGAATCTGGACAGCATTACCTAAATATGTCTGTTGGCAGATTTGGCTGTCACGAAATCATCTTATCTTTAATGAGGAGAGGCATTCCCCGATGAAAATAGCTGCAAAAGCCAAAGCCTTCCTGATGGAAGTGGCCAAACAGCAGTACATAAAAGAAGACACTACTCTGCTGCAAGAAGAAAAGATATGGTTAGGGGACCTTGTGCCTTACCCGGGCAGAAATCCTCCTATTCCTCATAATGGAAAGCCGGGATGGCGCTTAAGAGAGGAAGAGGAAATCTTTCAAAGTTGGTGGAGATCACAAAACATACATACTATCTTCTTCGATGGGGCGTCAAAAGGGAACCCTGGGGCAGCTGGAGCGGGGGGAGTCATATATACAACAGATGGACTTTCCAAAGATTTATTCTTCTGGGGGTTAGGAAAGAAGACCAACAACCAAGCTGAGCTCTTCGGGCTTCTCAAAGCCTGCCAGATAGCTAGGGACAAAGGTGTTCAAAAACTACAAGTCTTTGGAGATTCTGAGCTTATTATAAAAAATTTAAACAAGGGAGATCGTTTCAACAACCCTAGCCTCAACAATATTGCGGATAGATTGAAAAGAGTGCTCCAAGAATTTGACAGCTGCAAATTTTACCACATCCTCAGGAAATTAAACAGTGAAGCGGACCAAATGGCAAATAAAGGCAGTGAACTCATGAAAGGCCTAATTTTTGTTAACAATGACAGCTATATACAAATGCCCTGAAATCTGTAATAGAGGAAACAGGCAGAATCTAGAAATCTGCATTGTACAAGGGGTTAGATTGGAAAAGAACCCACAATCTTTCAGATAAATAAAAAAAATCTATAACCGTTTTAGTTAAAAAAAAAAAAAACAAATTAAAAAAAAAAAAAAAATTAAAACAATTGGCCTCCGCCCAGCTGGGGGCCTGAGGCAGTCTGTGCAGCCCCCCGTGGCACCGCCCGGCTGGCCTCCGGCGCCCCGCGGGCGCAGTCACGGCCTTACGTCGTCCTCATTTTTTTTTATATTTTTTATTTATTTTGTTTTTTAATTTATTTTTTTTAATTTTTTTTAATAAATTTTTTTTTAATTTGTTTTAATAAAATAATTAAAAATTAATAAAAACATTGTTATATATAAAAATAATAAAAATATTGTTATATAATATAATAAAACGTTATTATATAAAAATAATAAAAACATTGTTATATAATATAATTAATAGATAATTATTAAAACATTATTTAATAAAAAAGAAAAAAATTATTAAAAATATCAAAATATAACAAATATATAAAAAAAGAAAAAAACAATTTATTAAATAACAATTATGTTTTGTTTTTAAACATTATATAATTAAAAAAAAAAACAATACAATATAATAAATAAATAAATAAAATATTTGTTTTAATATAACAATACAATAAGACCGTTGATCCCCTTCGCTCTTCGCTCAGCAGCCTGCCACCTCGTGCTCTTCTGTTGATACCCTCTCCATGCTTCCAGCCTCTGGAGGGGCGGGCACGGCCCCCCCTCCTCCCCCCGAAGCTTCTTCTGACAACAATGTAAGAACAGACTTTTCTGCCAAGTCTGGCAATATTCCCTTGGATGCTAACGAGTCCGTCCTGGACAGGAGCAATACGGCCACTGTAAACAAAGTCAGCAATCTGAATGACAGTGCCACAGCCGCTACAGACACGGTAGACAATCAGACTGAAAGCATTACGGTCGACATTGAAAAAGATTCTGACCAGAATGCGGCACCGACCAGGCCAAAAGCCTCCTCTGCAACATGCATTCCAAAAACCACCGAAAGAACCAAAATAGATCTGCCCAGTCACAGAATCAACGGCAAAATCCAATACATGAGGGATCACGCCCTCATCGGAAAGTTCGTAGGGCTCTGGCTGACTGAAAAGGCCCTGCAAGGGTGGATTGTCTCCAAGTGGAAGCCTAAAGGACAAGTTACCCTGCAGGTCGACCCCAAAGGCTTCTTCACGGCTATATTCAACTGTCTGGAAGACAGAACTCGAATCTTTGATGGAGGCCCGTATTTCTTCAACTCTGCTGGCCTGTACCTTCGTGAATGGGTAGAAAGATTCAACCCAGACAAATAAGATTTCAACTGGGCCCCTGTTTGGATCTGTATGTATTCTCTGCTTCTGGAGTATTGGGACGAGGATACCTTGAAGGACATCGGCAATGCCCTGGGGGTCTTTATCAAAGTTGCAGAGGAAACCAAAAATTGACGATACACCTCCTATGCTAGAATCTGTGTACATATGCACCTAGCAAAAGCCCTCACGGATTCGGTAAGTCTATTTCACGATGATTTTGAATGGGTCCAAACCATAGACTACGAACATGTCCCATTTTGCTGCAGGAAATGCCATGAACATGGCCATCTATTCAGGGACTGCCCCCTAAATCAACCAGCCAAAGCTCCAGTCATGAATAACAGCAAAGATGAGGAAGGCTTTACCAAATTTACCAGTCGCAGAAAGCATGCCAAGAAATCTCCAATTGTGTCAGAATCTCTCAAACATCCAAAAACTAGGAATAGCTTTGATATTCTTAACCCTCATCCCAACCTGGAAAGTTCACCCAATAACCCTTCAGCCTCTGCTCCTCCTCCCAATACTTCTACCCCCTTACCAAACCCTCAGATCATCCTACCGCCTCTGTCAAAACCCAATCCCTTGCTTCAACTTCCACTCCCACTTCAATTCCAGAGCCAGATCTCCAAGACTCCAACATGGAGACAGACTCTGCTCTTGCTCTCATGATCCATCAACAGCTGAATAATGAAGAACAAAATCAACCTATACATATGAAGGAGGAACCAGAAAGTATAGATCTGGGAGATCTGGATATTCTTGGCCTAGAAACCGCTTGTCGTCAAAGAGAATACAGCACAATAAACCCCAGGCAAATTGAAAGTCTTGAAGTGGTTTTAGCCAGAGCCCAGCGACACAAATATCTTGGCATTCAAGCTGGCAGCCCCTGGGATGGGAAAAAAATATTGAAAGAATCAAAAAAGAGAGGGCGCAAAACGGATCTGCAAAGAACCATAATCATTGGAGAATTGCTAGTTGAATCGGGAAGATTCCCTAAGCTGACCAAGTTCTTTAAAGCCCTCCCCCATGGTTCCTCATGAAGCTTATCTCTTGGAATACGCGAGGGCTCAATAGACCTGCAAAACAAAGAATCTTAAAAAACATGATACAGCAAGATAAGCCAACTTTGGTCTACCTTCAAGAAACAAAATGTAACAATACGGTTTTGGAAAAGATCCTAAACAAAATTTGGTCAGGCTGCAGATCAGTTTCTGTGGATGCTTCCGGGGCTTCAGGAGGGCTCGCCATCATCTGGAACCCACAAGTCCTTAATCTTCAGGATTTCCACGCCTCACACTTTGTTATTCAGGCTACCTTCCATCTTATAGGGACCAACATCCACGGTCACCTTTCGAATGTTTACTTCCCACAAGAGCTCCAGAATAAGCTGGATCTCTTGGATACTCTTACAGCTCTCAACTCTATCAGAACATTCCCTTTATGGATCTGCGGTGGGGACTTTAATATGATCACCGACTTAGAATAAAAAACAGGAGGGAGAATGAGGCTTGAAGGAGACAGCATTGGCTTCCGAAACTTCATCCACAGCAATCAGCTAATGGACCTCCAGACATCTAATGGCATTTTCACTTGGACCAACAAAAGGAGGGGACCACAGCATATCGCTTCCAGGCTGGACCGTTTCCTCATGTCGGATAATTCCATTCACATGGGTGGGGACTTTCATGCCTCAATCATGCCCCAGATGGGCTCTGACCACTGGCCCATCCTACCACAGTGGACGCGTCCAGGATCGACATGCAACAGACCTTTTCGCTTCGAATCATTCTGGATCTCCCATCCAAATTTCAAAGAAGTTGTAAAGGATGTTTTGAATTCTTTCCAACCCCCAACTGGCGCCAAAATGTTCCAATTTCAACAAAAACTCAAATTCCTCAAACAGGCCCTCAAAACTTGGAATCGCACTCACTTTGGCAACATTTTCGATCATCAGAGAATGCTGGAGCAGCAAATGCAAACATTGCAACAATGCATCATCTCTGAGGGGAGAACTGAAGACAACGCTCAACAGAAGCAAGTCCTTACAGCCAAACTCGAAGAACGGAGGCTACAAGAAGAGATCCTGTGGCGTCAAAAATCAAGAGTTAGATGGCTCAAGGAGGGGGAGAAAAATACGAAATTTTTTCACCGTTCCACTATTCAAAGGCGCATGCATAATAACATCGCCTTCATTAACAATCAGCAAGGGGCATGATTGGAGCGGCATGAAGAAATTGAACAGGAATTCAAAGAATACTTTCAGGAAATTCTACAGGAACCTCCGGGCTGGAGAAATCAGGCCATAAGATCAATCACTCAGCATATTCCAAAAATCATCACGGAGGATCAGAACAGCAAACTACTTCAACCTGTTTCTATGAAGGAAGTGGAAGATGCCATTTCCCAACTGAAGGATGGCAAAGCGCCAGGCCCAGATGGCTTCACAGCTAACTTTTTTCACACTTTTTGGGATCTTATCAAAACAGAGGTTTGGGAGCTGGTGGAAGAGTCGAGGTCGATGCATTGGATTCTTCCCTCCTTAAACACGACCTTCATTGCGCTTATACCCAAAGTGGAAGAATCTATCACCCCTGACAAATACAGGCCTATTGCGCTCTGTAATGTCATTTACAAGTTAATATCCAAGGTGCTAGCGAATAGGCTGAAACCTCTTCTACCTCTTCTCATCTCGCCAGAGCAGACAGGTTATGTTGAAGGCCGCCAGATTCTGGATGGTATCATTCTCTCCCACGAAGTGATCCACTCTCTCAAGCTTCTAAAAAAACCAGGTATGATTCTCAAGTTAGATCTTTCCAAAGCTTTCGATAAACTCAGTTGGAATTATATCTCTCAGGTTTTATTAGCTTTTGGATTCTGTGCTACTTGGACCCGTTGGATTATGAATCTTATTTCCTCCCCCAACTTCTCCATTCTCCTTAACGGCTCTCCCTCTTCGCCCTTCCGCCCCTCCTGTGGCATTCGTCAAGGTGATCATCTTTCCCCGTTCCTATTTGTTCTCATGGCTGAAGGTCTGAGTTGCCTTCTTCATGCTGCCATCTCCTCTCATGCCCTCAAAGGTCTTTCTCTTCATGGTCAACCCCCCATCTCTCATCAACAGTTTGTCGACGACAATATGCTCTTTGGCCATCCTTCGGTCCAAGAAGCCTCCTCCTTCAATTCCTTGCTCCACCTCTTCTCAGAAGCTTCTGGCACCTCCATTAACGCTTCTAAATCTCAGCTCTTTTTCTTCAATACTCCCAGTATCACTCAGAGAAATATTGCAAGGATCCTGGGCTTCCCTATAGCTGTGCTCCCTTCGAAATACCTTGGAGCTCCCCTTCTGGCCTCGGCCATCAAACATGCTTCCTGGAGAATCCTCCTTGATAAATTAGAAACCAAGCTTTCTTCTTGGACGTATCGATCGCTCAATATAGCTAGCAGGCTCATTCTCATCAAATCCATTCTCCAAGCTATGCCTCTTTACTTATTCTCCATTCTGGCAGCCCCTAAATGGGTTCTCAAACAGATTCGCAATCTTCAAAGAGCTTTTCTATGGGGTTCCTCAGGCCTTAAAAAAAAATGGGCACTTGTTAAATGGACCGAAGTCTGTCTTCTGAAGTTAAAAGGAGGTATTGGTCTTCGAGATCCCCTTCACAGCAACAACACCATGGGTGCCCGCATATGGTGGAACTGGATTTCCAATTCCTACACCCCTTGGGCTCATCTCTGGCATGCCAAATATTCTCTTGGAAGTCCTCCGGAGGCTCTCATCCGCATAAGCTCAACCACCCCTGGATCTCTAATTTGGAATGCAGCAAAACAACACAGTGCCTTCATTCAAGCGCACAGTTTTTGGGAAATCCACTCTAGAACCTAGGCAAGATTCTGGGAGGATTCTTGGCAACAATCTCCTAAACTAGCCACTCTCTTTCACAAACCAAAATGGCAGGCCACAATGCAGGATAATGGACAAATCCTAGTGCATCATTTTTGGCAACAGCAGCCCTCGCAAGGCTTTCATCTTTGGAGATCTGCTAAAACTTGGCAGGAAAATTGGCAAGAGGAAACTTATGAAGAAATAGATCAAGAGCTCAATCTCAGAAAAATCAAACTCTCTGACCAAAAGGACAAAGTTCGATGGGGCTATACTCCCAAAGGTATGTTCACAACCAAGGAAGCATACCAACTTCTCTATCAGCCCACACAGATTATAAAGGATCAACTATGGGATCAGATTTGGCATCCGAGCATCTGGCCTAAGGTTTCTACCTTCCTCTGGCTTCTCAGTAAACAAAGGATCCTTACTTGGGACAATCTACAAAAGAGAGGATTTATTGGCCCCTCCATGTGTCCTAATTGCAATCAGCATGTAGAAACCATTTCACACCTCCTGGACACTTTCCCACTGGCTAATCAACTCTGGGAGAGAACAGATCAGTGCAATCGAAAAACCGGTCGACATGTGGGTGACATTGTCAACACTATA
Organism: Pinus albicaulis; assembly: GCA_034641835.2. Lineage (NCBI taxonomy): Eukaryota > Viridiplantae > Streptophyta > Pinopsida > Pinales > Pinaceae > Pinus > Pinus albicaulis. Next base: position 970,523,130 of record CM076580.1, on the reverse strand, counting down.
AGGAATTGGCCACAGAATCCCTTCCAAAGTCTATTTCTCAACTCGCTCTGGTTGCTTCTACCAGGTTTTGTCTATTGGATTATTTGGAAGGAGCGCAACAACAGGATTTTTAAAAATAAAATCTCCACTCCTGACATCCTTTCGCTTCATCTCACTCAGTCTCTTCAAGAAACTCTTGCCTTAAGACAATGGCAAGACACGGACATGCCCTCTTCTCCCCAGGACTGCCTTATTTTGAAATCCTGGAATTTTAATTTCAACTTTACAGCGCAATTCAAGCCCAGACCCTCTGTCCATCAAGATTCCCCACAATCATGGTCCCCTCCCTGCCCTCTCTCTTTCAAATTGAATTTCGATGGGGCTGCCAAGGGAAATCCTGGTCCTGCTGGGTTCGGCGGCATTTTCAGAGATGCGGAAGGTACTGCCTTGTACAATTACCATGGAGCATTAGGAAGAGAGTCGAATAATGCAGCTGAACTGGAAGGATTGTGGAAAGGAATTTGCATAGCAGAAAACAAAAATTTCTTCCCTCTAACAATAGAAGGGGATTCTCAAATTTTAATAGAGGCAGCGACTAGAATTCAATCTGGCACCTCTGCAGCAAAGATTGCATCCATTTGGCGTCTTCTAAGTAGACTGGAACAAATTGAAGAGTGGCTCCGTATTCCCCGCAGTATAGACTTCAAACACGTCCGGCAAACAGCTAACAAAGTCGTAGACTGGTTGGCTAATCAGGGTGCCAATCAGCAGCTCCCTTTCTTCTCCGGCCCTCTGAGCAGTTCTAATGACTTACAACTTCAACATGACTGCACTCTCCTGGTGCAACAAGATCTCTCTATCCCGGATGCGGGTGACTCTCGAGGTGACAACTGAGAGGGCGGATTGGAGGTATGGCGCGTGGGTTATATCCACCGCCAATCCACTTCGCTTGCTATGGGTGTTTATTACACCTGTCCAGAATGTAAATGCTGCGTTAATGCAGCCCATCTCCCCAGGTTCTCTCGAGCATTCTAGTGCCATGGCGCCCTTTCGGATTATTCATTGCGTTCCTCCTCTGAGTTCCCACTACTCCCAAGCTGATGCTGATCCCTGTTCACGCACCAGCACAGGGAAGCGTTGCACTCTATTTTGCTATGTCGATCTCTCGTCTGGCATTCACATTACCCACAGTCCCTTATGCAATTTCAGTCGCTTGTCCTCGACTCATATCTGGACTAATCAGCAAGCAGAATCCAGGTTCCACTCGGCTGATACCTCTGCCTTCTCTGCACTCCAAATTATGACGCGTTTGCGCCCAAGGATGCGCTGTAGAATAGGCTCCTCTCGAGGGCAATTGATTCGCCATTCCGCCTCCTCCACTTCTACCTCCCCATCCGACTCCTCCGACTTCGACCCTGCTCACCCTCCTGCTGCCAGGCAGGGACGTGGGTGAGGACGAGGTCTTCCCAATCCTCCTGCCTTCTTCCGCCTCTCTTCTCCTGCCCATTCTCATTCTGCCCGCCTTCATTATCCCTGCACCTTCAACAATCACACTTTCCTCGCCTCTGTCACCATCAAGCTTCGAGAAGTCTCTGCCGGTCTCGTCATGGCTTCTCCGGATGTGGTTCTTGAGCCTGGAGCGGGCTCCCCTCAGATGAATATCAGGTCGGATGTTTAGGAAGGCCAAGGCACTCAGCAAGCGAGCCAGCAAGCTGGACCCAGCGTCCCTCCGGTTGGTGGCCCTTCAGGCTTGGATGATCCTCCCCCAGCGGTCAATGATCCTTATCAGTATGCATATCTCATTGTCGAGGAAGAGCCTTCGCCTCCTAATGTAGCCTAATTAGGTTTGCGTCCTCTGGCTTTTGTTTACAGGCAGCAAGGAGAAGCTCATTTCCCTCCTTTTTTACAGTCAAATGATTATCTATTTTGCTCCAGTTCATATGTTTTCTTTTTGTCTTTCTACTGGACTCCCCTGTGTGGGAGGCATTCAGCTGATTGATCCAGTTTCACAATGGGTCTGTTTTGGTTATGTCGTTTGTATAATTCATGTCGTTATGTTTGAGCCTCCGGCAAGTTACGGGCAGTGTCTGTTTGTGCCCTGTCAGCTTGCTTGGTGCTTGGATATGTTTTGGGTGGCTTGGCTATGTATGTGCCAGGTGTATGTATGTGCCAGGAGTATGGCTTGGTTATGTATGTGCCTCTGGACAATTCAAAGTTGGATCACAGGTGTTTATAAGTCGGACAAAGTCATGGTCTCCAACACTCTTTCAGTCAGTTTCCAGCTCGTAATGCCTGTCAGCAGGCATCATTGTAATGTGGGGAGGCTTCAAAGTCCCTTTTGAGGCACCAGCCTTTTTGTAAATTTATTTGTATCAATATAGTAGTAGTCATATTCAGAAAAAAAAAAAAAAAAAAAAAAACAATACAATACAATAAATTTAAAAAAAAAAAATATATATATATATATATATATATATATATATATATATATATATAAAATTAAAAATTTCTCAAATAAAACCAAAAAAAAACATTTTAAATAATGAAACCACTGATATATTTATGATAAAAAAAACAAATAAAAAATGTTATAATATTATTGTTATTTTTTATGTGCATGGTCGTTTTATGGATTTTTCTGTCTAGATGAACCTATAAGTCTTAAAAAAAAAAAAAAAAATTCTAAATTTTTGTCCTTAAAACCCTAAAAAAAATATTTCTTTTTTCATTTTCTTCACTAAAAAAATATAAAAAAATTATGGTTTTTGAACCTAAAAACCTTTAAAAAATAATTTTGGGACACAAAAAACTATAGAAAAACAGATTTTCCCCAAAATCGTCTTTAAATTGACAGAATAGAAGGAAAACTAACCTTTGAAATGCAAAAAATTGTTGTCACCAATGCCAACACAACGCCTCCACAAAATTACGAATAGCAACACAACGCCTTCAATGCCAATGCAATGCCTTCACGAAGTTACCAATGCCAATGCAACACCTCCACAAAATTACGAATAGCAACACAACGCCTCCAATGTCAATGCAATGCCTCCACGAAGTTACTAATGCCAACGCAACACCTCCAGAAATTTTCTCTAACAAATACCAGAAAACTTGATGTGATGTGATGAATAGAAACAATCATTCTTATTATATAGCGAATATTGTCTAGTTGGTTTACTGTTTAACGAATGTGGGATTAAAATTTCAAATTTAAAATATTTACATTTAGTTTATTATAGTTCATACTATAGTTAAAATACTTAATATTTTCATGTAGTTATTATAGTTAATATTTTATTTAATATTTACATGTACTGAATGTTGAATAATTCAAATATAATCTCAGATTAAAAATTAAAATATGAAACACTTACATCTAGTTAATTATAGTTAATATTGTAGATAAAATAGTTAATATTTACATGTACTCAATGTTTAAAATCATGGGATTAAATTTTAAAATCTAAAATATTTACATGTAGTTAATTATAGTTAATATTATAGTTTAAATAGTTAATATTTACATGTTATTTTTGTAAATATTTACATGTAGTCAATCTTAAACCATTCAAATAAGAAAAATATTTTAGTTTTGAAGGCATGCATGAAAAGAATATTTTGTGGATATTTTGAATAGAAAGTATGGTGAAATATTTGAAGACCAACAGTTTATTAATAAATTTTGAAATATATTTTAGATGAATATAACGTAAGTTTAAAATTTAAAATTTAAAATATTTACATGTAGTCATTATAGTTAAAACAGTTAATATTTGCATGTAGGTATTATATTAATATTATAGTTAATACTTACATCTAATCAATGTTAAATCATTGAAATAAAAACATTATTTTAGTTTGGAAGGCATCCATGATAGAAATATTTTGTGGATATTTTGAATATAAATATCGGTAAAATATTTCAACACAAACAGTTTATTAAAAAAATGTTAAATACATTTTTTGACTAATATTTGTATCAAATATTTGAAATGAAAATTTTGGAGGGAAAGTTTTTCGCGAAATTTTTTGGAGGGAAATTTTTTCGCGAATTTTTTTGGAGGGAAATTTTCAGTCTTTAAGCTATATATTGTAAGTGGGAGAGGAATTTGTATCATTCAACCTATTCTTGTTGAAAGCCATGGTTTCTTCTGATAGCGAAGTTTTTCTTTGTACAACATCAACATCTTCGTCACGCAACAACTCTATTCAGAGTGATGAATATAACAGGTGTTCGTTCACCATGAATAGAGAGTCAAAAAATCGACTTGGTCGTAATCCTAAAGATGATGAGAACAAAATTGATGAGGCGTAGCAAAATGAAATTTTTGTAAATCGAGCGCCAGTTATACCACTTACGCTTAATCCTAAGGATTATGAAAGCAACAGTGATGAAGGGCATGCTGAAGAATTTCCAGAGTCAAAAGTTTCACTTCGTCCTAATCCCAAGGATTATGAGGACACCATTGATGAAGAGGGAGATGAAGAATATCCACTTCAGCTTAATCCTAAGGATTATGCGAGAAAAATAGATAAACAGGGGAATGAAGAATCTGTAGAGTCAAAATATCCACTCTGTCCTAATCCTGAGGAGTATGCCAGCACCACTGATGAAAAGGGAGATGTGAAATTTCTAGAGTCAAAATATCAAATTCGTCCTAATCATAAGGATTATGCGAGCACCACTGATGAAGAGGGGAATGATAATGTTTCAGAATCAAAACATCCACTTCGTCCCAATCCTAAGGATTATGACAGCGCCACTGATGAAGAGGGAAATGAAAAATTTACAGCGTCAAAATATCCACTCCGTCCTAATCCTAAGGATTATGCAAGCACCACTGATGAAGAGGGGGATGAAAAATTTCCAGAGTCAAAATTTCCACTTCGTCTTAATCTTAAGGATTATGTCAGCACCACAGATGAAGAGGGGAATGAAGAATTTGCAGAGTCAAAATATCCACTTCGTCCTAATCCTAAGTATTATGTCAGCACCACTAAGGAAGAGGGGAATGAAGAATTTGCAGCGTCAAAATATCCACTTCGTCCTAATCCTAAGGATTATGCCAGCACCACTAATGAAGACGAGGATGAATTTCCAAAGCTAAAATTTTCACTTCATCCTAATCATAACGATTATAATTTAACCACTGATGAAGAGGGGGATGAATAATTTCCAATAAATATAGATTCAAGGCATTCACTTATTCCTAATCCTAAGGATTATGAGAGCATCAGTGAGGAAAGGGAGGGGCGGGATGAATAAATTCTAGTGAATACAAATTCAAAACTTCCACTTATGCCTAATCCCAAGGATTATGAGAGCACCACTGAGGAAGGGGAGGATGAAGAGTTTCTTGCAAATAATAATTTTAGAGGCATAGATCTAAATATTGCATTTTTTCCAAGTGACCATTTCAAAGACACTCATGGTGATGAAGAATTGAATCCTCCCAGGGAATAATTTGAAAGCATGGGTCAAGATGGTGAAGAATTTCTTTTGAGTCGGGGTTACAAAAGTGCCGATGATTCTTGTGAAATGTTTTCTTCAACTGATGATGGTAAAGAAAATTTTCCAGACAATGATGTTGATGAATTTCTTAACTATGTTGAGGATGATTATAGTGGGGATAATATTCCTCCTAATGGTGATGAAACTACTTTTACAAAGGATGATGGAATGATGAAGCCGTTGCAAGCAAATATTGCAACTAGGAGTAGGAGTAGACCTTTTCATATCAATCCAAAGCATTCCAGTTATACAAGGGTGAGGACAAAATATCTCACAAAAAGAAGTTCTATCGTTCATTTGATTTCAAGTGAATGTTGTCGAAGGGATTGCTTGAAAAATATGGATTTCAACTTTGTTTTGGAGAAAAGGAAAACATATATGTCAATGAATAAAAGCATGCAAAATTCATATTTAGTGGGTTGCATGCAATCTACACTAGCAGGTTATGATTATCATATTGGAAATGTATTGCTTTGCAGAAAGGCATTCAAAATGTTGCATTCAATTGGTAAGTGTCGTTTGTCAAGAATCCAGGATAGATTGGAAAGGGATCCCACATATTATTCAGAAACACGTTATAAACGGGAGGTGGGGCCGTTTGAAAATACTGCTAAGACATGGATGAAAGACTTATTTTCAAATCATTGAGAGTGTATGCCAAATAAATACACAATACATATTCCAGATAATTTCTCGAGACAAGAAATATTCATGTTATACAAAGATTATGCAGAAGATGTTGAAGGAATTGGTAATTTTATTACATATTCTTATTTTACAAGGATATGGAAAATTGAATTCAACAATGTTTGTATTCCTAAGAAGACAAGGATGGGGATTTGCAGCACATGTGCTTCTCTTAAAGCAAAAAGAGATAAATGTCAAGGGGCAGAAAGAGGTATGTGTTCAAAACATTGTTTTTTAAAATTTGATACTTATCAACTATGAAAATATATTTATTCATATGTTTCTTTTATTTTATGTACAGATTCCATTGTCAAAGAACTTCAAGACCATTGCAATCAGCAAACAAGTGAAAGACAAAAGTTGTATAAACATCGAAAGAAGTGTTATGATCATCCAAATAAATATCTGGGATTGATAATTGATGGTATGGACCAAAAGAAAACACTTCTTCCACATCTTGTCCGCACGCCAAAAAAATTATAGGAGGAAAATTTCATTCAGTTTCACTTGGTTGGTTGTATGGTATTTAATGAGAAGATGTTTCCAAGAGTTTTCTTCACAACTCCAAATATTCACAATGATGCAAATCTGACCATAACTATAATCCATGATGTGGTTACTCATTGGTCTAGGATTCTTCCTAAAGTATTGTATTTAAAATTAGACAACACAATTTGTGAGAACAAAAATCAAGTTCTTTTTGGGTATCTAAACATGCTCGTTGAATTGGGAATTTTTAAAAAGATAAAGGTCGGTTTCCTTCTTGTTGGGCATACTCATGATCATATTGATCAAATTTTCAGTCGTTTTTCAGTAACATTGAGGAGGAAAGGTGTTGGGAGCCTACCATCATTAATTGAATGTATTAAGAAATCGTACATTCCAGAGCCTGTTTTTCATGTGTTGGAAGAAACTATTGACATGTGAAGGCTTATTTTTGGATCGCATGGTGAGGAGAAATGCATTGAAAAACTTAACGACATTAGCTTCCAGCATCAATTTCGTATCAAAAAAATTGATGGGATAGCACTTATATGGGGCAAGAAGTATTCAACTGTTGAAGAATGGGGACCATCATCAAGTTTAGCATTTTTGAAGTTCATTCCAGAGCATCCAATATTTTCATCAAAGATATTGTTATTACAGTCAATTGCTGGACTCCATAATGCACAAAGGTAGAAGAGAGACATAAATTATTCTAAATGTCTAGAGGAAATTAAAAGATGTATTAGAGATACATATGAGTACTTTGATGTTGTTGATTCAGTTTGGTGGGAGTCTTTTTTCAATACTCAAAGTGATATTATTTCAAGATCAATAAATGTGGATACGCTTTTGAAGACTCCTTTTTTTTTGCCACAAAATATGCCAAATGAAAATGAACATCAGGAAACACACAATGTTGAACAACAACAGCCTCAAGCTATTATTAATTCCCCATAGGTAGAGGAAAGAGAAATTTATATTGGTTCTATAAGATCACGTGCACAACGTGAAGCCATAGAAGACCTTTACAAGGGTTCTCTGCAGGGTCTTAAGAAGGGTTGCATGATAGCAGTATTAGCAGATGAAAATCCACTTGGATATCCATTCTGGATTGCCAACGTTATAAAGTTCATTAATGAAAATGAAGAGATTACAGCAGTTGATGTACACTGGTATGCCACAAGTACCCACCCTTTCAATGGTGTGTACAAGCCAGAGATGGTAGTGGAAAAAAGAATTGGCAGAAAGAGAAAAAGAAAGGGCACAAATATAAATCGTCTCTGCACAGATGTCTTAAAATTGGAGGATGTTGACATACTTATGTATGACTTCAATTTGACAAAGAGATGAACTCTTCGGTTGCAAACCATAAATATTTTGAAGAAATTTCTACCAGAACAATTACTGTTGAGATGGAACTCTGCAGAATGTAGACGTAGATCTACAAGACTTTTGAACTCTGAAATGGTGGGCATGCATGTTGACTCAGATGGAGCACTAGTTGATGAAAGAGAAGAATATGGATCATTTTCATCTGCATTGAGTCATTCATCTAAAGATGTAGGTTATGATGGTGTGCGAGAACCTATGGTTGATTTTGAATAACTATCTAACACACTTTTATGTAATTGATATTTGCATGGTAACTTGAAATAAAAATTTTGACTTCCATCTCATTTTTCATGAAGTTATGAGACATTTCTATGTTTGTTGGATTATATGTTTTAATTATGAAGAATTCATCTCTTTAGAATATCGACAATGCAACAATGAATTACAAAAATAATTTATGTCATATTCAATGTACCAATGTTGATATTTTAATTATAAGTAAAACAGAAAATAGAAACTAATGTTGAATTTATAGATTATGCAGTGATATTACCATGATATTATGTATTGTTACCATTTGGTATAAGATACTTTTAAAACTTTTAATAATTATATGCGTCATTGAAAGGGAACACTTTGTTTTGATGCTTGATTTTAGGTTTTGGTTGAAATTAGATTTAAATTTGTCTTATGCTAAGATTTGAAAAAAGATAATTTTTTCATTTACTTGTTCATTTTTTTAAATTGTTTGAGTCTTATAATTTCTCTATAATTTCATTGTTCAAGTATGTTGAAAACTTTAGATTTATAACTTGTCATTAAGGTTTTTATGAGCTACCAAATTTTATCTTTAATGTTATGGTTGACAATAATTACGATTTTGGGGTTGTTTAAAGTCAAGATATTTTATGTTTAACAACATGGATGAAAATTGTTCGAAATGATAAGCCCTTCAGACATGTATTTTTTTATCTTTAACATCATCTATAAAAAATGTTAGAAATTTACGATTTTAAAAAATGTCCTAATATGTTGTCTTTAATTCCATTGTTACAAGTGTCAAAATTATGACACAATTTTTTTTTTTGTTATTCCAGCATCAACTGGTTTTGTTTTGAGGGTGTTTTTTCAATCCCTTTTTCAACAAACAATTTTGTTTTTAGCATAATTTTATAAAATGTTGAAATTTGACCTTAAAAAAAAACCAAGTGCGTTCTGGAAGACACACTTTTTGTTTTTGGGGTGTTTTTTCATGTTTTTTGAGACTTTTTGGGCTATAGTTCTCGTTTTGAGGTCAGGTTACCTATTTCATCGGTAACAGTGTTGTATGAGGATGTGGAGACTAGACGCAGCAATACAGCACAGAGAGAGGATCATCTGCCACCTCCACCACCAAGAGCAGGAGGTGCAGCTTTTGCACCTACTGGGGGAGCCCTTGCAGCCTTGCGGGGAGTTCCCAAGTACTTGACATTGCGTCTCTGAGGCACAGTACGAGGGAAGCGCGTGTCGGTGTTGGTAGACAGTGGGGCTACCCACAATTTCATTAATGCCTAGCTGGTAGAGCGGAGGGGCATATAGATAGAGACTTTTGATGGGTTTTCGGTACTGGTTCCAGGGGACCGAACCATGTAGTGTGCCAGGTATATGCCAGCCTTGGCAATGACGATGGGGACATACACCCTGACAGATCATTTCTTCATGGTGGACAATCTGGACACCAATGTGATACTTTGGGTACAGTGGCTTATCACACTGGGGAAGGTCACCACTGATCGGAAGACCTTGGAGATGGAGTGGATGGACAAGAAGACTGGGAGGCATGAGAAGATTCGGGGTATGCACACCTATCCACCCCAGATAGTTTTAGCACACCAGATGGAGGAAGATTTTCGGAAGAGAGATATAGAGTGGGCAGTGGAGTTGCGTGTGTTGGAGGTAGGATCTACAGGGCAGAGCATACATCTAGATGTATAGTCCATTCTCGACAGGTATGCTACGGTATTTGGGGAGATACCACCAAGACAGCCACCAGATCAAGGGTTTGAGCACACAATTGAGCTAGTGCAGGGCATCCAGGTTATTATCACTACACCCTATAGGCATCCCAAAGCCTATCGGGATGAGATTGAGAGGGCTATCCATAATCTCCTAGCTCTTGGACACATCTGTCCTAGCACTAGCCCCTTTGCTTCTTCAGTATTACTTGTGAAGAAGAAGGACGGCACATTGAGGATGTGCATTGATTATAGGGCCCTGAACAAGAAGACCATGAAGAACCAGTACCCCATCCCACGGATCGATGAGTTGATGGGTGAGCTGAGGGGGGCCAAGTTTTTCTCAAAGATTGATTTGAGATCCGGGTACCATTAGATTCGCGTGAGGGAGCAGGGCATTCCCAAGACCGCTTTCAGGTGTCATTACGACCATTTTGAGCTTTTGGTGATGCCTTTTGGGCTAACCAATGCCCTGCCCACTTTCTAGTCATGCATGAACTACATCTTCCGCTATCACTTGAGGAAGTGTGTGCTAGTGTTTTTTGACGACATATTGATCTACAGCCGGATATGGGAGGAGCATCTCCAACATCCAAAGGCTGTACTACGCATTTTGGAAGAGTAACAATTTTATGCTAAGCTCTCCAGGTGCAAGTTTGGGTTGACCGAGATGCTCTACTTGGGGCACATCATCGGGGTGGATGGAGTAAAGGTACACGAGGAGAAGATCAGGGCCATCAGGGAATCGCCGGAGCCGAAGAATGTGACGGAACTTTAGGGATTTGTGGGGATCTACACCTACTACCAGAAGTTCATCAAGGGATTTTCCCAACTTGCTACACCCCTTACAGATTTCACCAAGAAAGGGGCATTCAGTTGGTCAAATATAGCGCAGAGGGCTTTTGACAAGCTCAAGGAGGTGATGAGTAGCTGCCCTGTGTTAGCATTACCAGATTTTACCCAGTCCTTTGTCTTGGAGTGTGATGCATTGGGGGAAGAGATAGGTGTCGTGTTGATGCAGGGAGGCCTCCCCATAGCTTTCGAGAGCAGGAAGCTATTGCCACATGAGAAGTTGTATGCTATATACGACAATGAGATGTTGGCCATCATGCATGCATTGGCCAAGTTTCGGCAGTACCTGGTGGGGAACAGGTTCAGGGTGAGGACGAACCACAACAGCATCCGGTTTTTTCTAGAGCAGAAACAATTGCAGGAGACGCAGCAAAAGTGGGTCAGTAAGATCCAGACTTATGACTTTGACATCGAGTATGTCAAAGGGAAGAACAACATTGTGGCAGACGCGCTTTCACGCAGGCCAGCAACGTTGTCCTTGATGAGTTTGGACATGGATTGGAGGGCTCGCCTGTTGGTAGAGTACTCCAAGGACCGTTTTTCCTGCGAGATTTTGGATGGGTAGGTGACAGATGACAGGTATAGAGTGATGGACAAGGTGATCTATTACAGGGACAAGATCTTCTTCACTGAGGGCTCCCAGCTCAAGAATAAGATATTGCATGCCTCACATGATTCACCATTATCAGGGCACCAGGGGTTTACCAAAACCTACAGGGCCATCAGGGAGAGGTTCCCTTGGAAGGGCCTCAAGGAGGACGTGCTCCAATATGTCAGGGAGTGCGGGGTTTGCCAGCGCAACAAAGGAGAGATGAACCATCTAGCAGGATTATTGCAACCTCTTCCCATACCTGAGGGGAAATGAAAGAGTATCTCGATGGACTTCATTACAAGGTTGCTCATGGTACAGGGCAAGGATTTCATATTTGTAGTTGTTGACCCACTAACTAAATATGCTCATTTTTTCGCCATATTGGCACATTACATGGCAGCCCAGGTAGTAGATTTGTTCTTCAGGGACATTTTCAGATTGCATGGTCTTCTGAAGACCATTGTCAGTGATAGAGATAGTCGCTTCATAGGCGGATTCTAGCAGGAGCTTTTCCGTTTGGTGGGCACTGAGTTGACACTGAGTACCAGTTACCACCCCCAGACGGATGGACAAACTGAGATAGTGAACAAGTGGCTGGAGAGTTACTTGCATAACCATGTCAGTGGGCAGCAAAAGGCACGGTTGAAGTGGTTGCACTTGGGGGAGTATTGCTACAACAACACTCATCACATGTCTATTGGTATGTCTCCGTTTTATGCATTGTATGGATATCATGCTTTATCTTTTGTTGACATGATGTTTAGCGCTTGCAAGGCTCCTAGAGCCAAGGACTGGATCCAGGAGAGCCAGGGTATTCTCCGAGCTCTCAAGGATAACATGGCTACAACGCAAACCAGCAGAAGATGTAAGCTGATAGGGGACGGGTTGAGAGGCAGTTCGAGGTAGGAGACTTGGTCTACCTACGGTTGCAGCCATATCGACAGTCCACTTTGAAGTAGAAGGGGGCTGAAAAGCTCAAGCACCGCTTCTATGGACCCTACACAGGGTGATACGCAGAGTGGGACAGGTTGCATATGAGTTGGAGCTACCCTAGGGTAGCAAGATTCATAACGTTTTTCACGTATCATGTCTGAAGAAGGCATTGGGGCAGCAAGTCACTGCAATAGAGGAGCTTCTACCTACAGATGATGAGGGGCACTTGGTGCTACAACCGGAGGCCATTATTGACACTAGGGAGAGGCAGTTAAGGAGCAGAATAGTTAGGGAGTACCTACTGAGATGGAGGAATTTACTAGATGAGGATGCCACTTGGGAGAGTGAAAAGATTCTGCAGCGTCCATCATTACAGTGGCTTGAGGACAAGCAACGTTTTGCCGAGAAAAACTGTAATATTCCCAATTAGCAATAGTTAATTGGAAATATTAATTTTGACTAATTTTGCATTTATAAAGTTAAAATATAAATAAAGTGGGTGAAGGAGCACTTAGCTCACACTTAGGATAAAAGCATTCCCTAAAGTCACTAAGGAGACATATTGAATTAGCAAGGTGGGGCCTAGTGGCCAAGTGGTAGCGCAAAGATTGGTGGGGCCTAGGTGAGAGAGAGGCTCCCCAAGCATAAAAGGAGGAAGGGTCTCCTCATTCTCATTCGCTCTGATTATGCATCTTTGAGATTTGTCTTCTGACATTTAGCACGCTTGCTGTTTAGCAAAGCCCGCACGTACTGTTCAGTACATCGGGTGTCTCTGCTCAAAGATCCCAACCTTAGCCCCAGGGGACTTCGAGTGCTTGCTCGGGTGAGGAGTTTTACCCTTGTTTTTTCGGAGAGAGTTGTAGCTACCACAGGAGGATCATCCACTCAGAGAGACAACGCAGTCAGTGAGAGGGAGGACGCAATCTTGTGGTTTCGGATTGGGGATTTGTTGGTGGATTCAGCCCAGGATAGTGGGTAAGGGACCAGCCCTTCCCTATTCCAACATTTTGGTGGAGTCAGTGTTGAAAATGCAACAAGATGATGGAGCTTAGTGAAATGAAGTCGCCTTCACTAAGTGGGCTCGCAGGCTATTTTTGGCACAAAGTCTATTTTTAGACTATGTCTATTTTTATACATATGGAGCATGGTCTAGGAGTTGCAGTATGATATTCTTGGATGATTGGTCGAGTTGGTAAAAATAGATGGACCTCTATTTTTAGAGATACAGGTCGAAGTCTATTTTTAGACTGCCTGTCTAAAAATAGGTCAGTCAAATATTATTAGCCCTTAATAATATTTGGACTATAAACTTCAGTTTATTCTCTTGCAGCACTTCAGTTGGAGCTACGGATGTGGCCCATGCACCTGACAGAAGGAATTACGCTATTCCTAGGGGTTTGGTGAGCTCATGCATGGTTGACTTCAGTTAGAACTCAAGTGGCGGAGTTTGGTGGAGTTGATGAGACAGTTGGTGGAGTTGTGTTTTGTTTAACTTAGTTGAACTAGTTGTATTTAGTTTAACTAGCTAATACACTAGAGATGAGTGGAGTGAATTAAATATTATTTAATTCACTAATTATTAACTCATCATTCAACTCAAGAACACATTAGTTGACTGCAGTGCATGGACAGTTCAGTGAAGACCACTGGAAGAGGTAGATGAAAGGGTGAGTTTGCTATTAGTTGTGACATCAGTTGTGCATGGGACTTGCACAAGCATTGGAGGAGATTGCCCATGAGGATTGCGCAGTTGAAGCCAAGGAGATTCGAACTTGGATCTCTCATTACACCAACTTGGATTGTGCAATAGAGGCAGGCAAATAGTGGATGAGTTTTGAACCTGTGACTTGTTCAAAACTGAGCTAGTTTGTGTGTAACTTTTGGAGACAGTACTGAGTACTTGTGAGGAGTATTGTACCGAGATTGTTACATGTTCTCTTCTATTATAATATAAAAAATAGCTGGGGGTTTTCAGCTATAAGCTTTCCCCATTACATATTGTGTTTATGTGCGCATGCGACTGTTTCTATTTCCGCATATTGATGATCAATTGTAGAAGAGGTTATGTGTTATGCATGAATTCAAATTAGTGTATGACCAGGATAATCTCAAAGGATAAATCTTCATTATTCAGCAAATTTCTACGTGGTATCAAAGCAAATTGATCATCGGGATCTATTACAGTGATTACAATTATTTCGGTAGACAGAGTCTGTAACGGGCCAGGTAGCCTCTGGATCCATCCTTTCTTTGAAAGGTGATATATCCAGTAAATGCCCCTACAGTCGATCTCTGTGCTAGAAATAATTTAATTTCGCGCATCCGGCTCTGAGTTTTGAGCTTGACCTAATTTTGCAAAGCAGCTTTGTTTTCTTGGTGCCTGAGTTGAAATGTCTTTCAACGGTTTACGACTCGAATATGCTCTTGAAGGCAGTTCAAATTATGTTGCATGGAAATATCGGATGGAGTAAATATTAGAAGATAATGGGCTAAAGGAGTTCGTAGATATGGATGTCCAAAAGCCTAATGATCCTGCTGAAGTTGAGGCTTGGCAAAAGAAGATGGCGAAATGTCGAAGGATTCTGTTGGAGGGCGTAAAGGATCACATTGTATCCAGCCTGCATGGAAAAGCTTCTCCATACTTGATGTGGAAAGTGTTGACAGATCTATTCCAGAGCAAGAGTGACCAAAGGAAGCTGGCGCTCAAGGATAAACTCAGAAACATTAAGATGGAGAAAGGCGACAGTATCGCCAAGTACCTCACGAAGTTCACTCAATGCAGAGATGAGATGGGAAGTGTGGGGGTGACTGTCGATGAAGAGGACTTGGTGGACCTGGCTCTCCTTGGTCTTCCGAAGGCTTGGCATTCCTATCAGGACTTTGTCAATGGTCGGGAGAAGTTGCTGGGATGGGAGCGACTTTGGGCGGATCTCATGCAAGAGGAGATAAGGAGGACTACCAGGGACGGATCTTCATCAAAGGTATCTGATGAAGAAAATTGTGCTTTGGCTACCAAAGCAAAGAAGGGGAAGAGAAAGAAGGATTCTTAGTCTGGTGCGAAAGGAAAGAAGCAAGGCATGTCCAAGGTGAAGTGTTTTCACTGTCACCAGCACGGACACTATGCCACAAATTGTCCGCAGAAGAAAATAAGAAGGTCGCCGGATCTCAGCCGGGAGAGGCATTGGCCTCCCGGGCCTCCGAATCGGATTTTCACCGATCGCATGCTTGGTCTCAAGTGTGATGGGATCGCGTGGTTTCTTTGGATGCTGGTGCCTCATTTCATGATAGGATATCGGGATTTGTTTTCGTATCCTGGAGGAAAAGATCTTGGAGTGCACATCGAGATGGGCGATGATGGTAGATACAGTGCGACCGGTATCGGTACCATTTCCTTTGAGAGGGAGTCTAGTAAACCCTTCGTATTGAAGGAAGTATTGCATGTTCCAGGATTGATGAAGAATCTGATCTCTGTGGCGATGTTGGAAGACAAGGGATATGATGTGGTCTTCAGCGAAGGAAAGGCTTTCCTGCGCAGTAAGACAACTGGAGAGACCCGAAAGATAGGGGTTCGAGTCAAGAACCTTTATCAGTTGCAAGTAGATAGCTGCGTAGCAATGGCATGAAAGGCGGAAGCAGTGGTGAGCCGAGATGATGAGGGTGAGCTGTGGCACAGGAGATTGGGCCACCTTCACCATGGCGCTTTGAAGATACTGCAACAGATTTCTACTGGGCTTCCTAAGGGCACTCTTGCGTAGTCAGATCAGTGCAAGGGGTGTACCTTGGGAAAATATGTGAAAACCACCTTTCACGAGAAGGATAGTCGCGCTACGTCGATCCTTGAGAGAGTCGCGATCCTTGAGAGAGTTCACACGTACGTGTGTGGTCCTTTCCAAGAGCTTCGACAACAAAGCACAAGTACTATGTGATCTTTGTTGATGATTTCTCTCGGAAGTGCTAGATCTTCTTCATGCAGAAGAAGAGCGAGACATATTCAAAGTTCTGTGAATTCAAGGCGCTGGTTGAGAAGGAATCGGGAAAGCATGTGAAGGCTCTTAGGAGCGACAATGGTGGTTAATTCATCTCTGCTGAATTCAAGGACTTTTGCAGTGCAGAAGGGATTCGGAGAGAGCTCATCGCACCCCATAACCCACAGTGGAACGGAGTTGCTGAGCGGAAGAACAAAACGATCTTGGGTGTTGCACGGGCGATGTTGCATGATCAGGGCCTACCCCTTCACTTGTGGGCTGAGGCATGCAACACTGCAGTGTATGTGCAGAACCGTTGTCCTCACAAGATACTTGGCATGAGTACACCGGAGGAGGCATTTTCTGGCAAGAGCCCTGACATTTCTCATTTGAGGATTTGTGGCTCACCTGTCAACGTGCATGTGACGAAGGATGCCAGAAAGAAGCTGGATCCGACCGCAGAGGTTGGAATATTTGTGGGGTACACTGATACGCCCCACAACTATCGTGTGTATTTTCCAGACAGTCGCAAGACTGTTGTGCGACGGGTATCAAATTTCAGGAGAAGAAAGCCATGAAGTGTTCACTTGAGAGGGAGCCACACTTGCATGCAGATGAGGAGCTATTAGTTCCTAAGGAGGAGCTTCCTGCTGTGGATCAGCCACAAGAGGAAGTTCATGAGGTGGAAGAGACCACTCATGCAGCGCCAAGCATCAGAGGGCGAAAGCGCACTACAGAAGCTAAGCCACTGGCTCGAGATGCAGAGAAGGTTGTAGGACCACCTACAGCACAACGCAAACAGAGACAGTGACCGGACCGGTACACTGGATACATGGCTCTTGTGAGAAAATGTGTCGTGACAGAGCCATCCTCTTTCGAGGAAGCTGTGGAGGAACCCGCATGAGTAGATGCCATGGTGGAAGAGTATGATTCGATTGTCAGAAACAATGCATGGGAGATTGTCCCGCGACCGGAGGGGAAATCAGTGGTGGGTTCGCGATGGATCTACAAAGTGAAGCAGGCGGCTGACGGGAGTGTGGAGAAGTGCAAGGCAAGATTTGTTGCCCGTGGCTTCTCACAGATCGAGGGGATCGATTATGAGGAGACCTTTGCACCTGTCGCAAGGTACTCTTCCATACGGAGGATCCTAGCTCTCTCAGCGCAGATGGGATGGCACATCCATCAGATGGATGTGAAGACTGCGTTCCTCAACGGACTCATTGAGGAGGAGGTGTACATAGAGCAGCCCGAAGGTTTCGAGATCTTCAGCAGTGAGTCGCATGTTTTCCGACTCAAGAGAGCACTGTACGGGCTGAAGCAAGCACCTCGTGCTTGGTACACACGAATAGACAGTTACTTCACCGGACTTGGATTCTCCAAGAGTGAGGCGGATCCTAACCTGTACCAGATTGTGGTGGAGGGGAAGTTGTTGATCATTGTATTGTATGTAGATGATCTGATTTTGACGGGTGATGAGCTGTTGATACTTTCATGCAAGGAGGACCTTGCTAGAGAGTTTGAGATGAAGGACTTGGGCCTCCTTCATTATTTCCTGGGATTGGAGATTTGGCAGCGCAGTGGTGGACTGTTTGTTTCTCAGGGTAAGTATGCCTGGGAGATACTGGAGAGGTTCAACATGCATGGCTGCAAGCTTGTTGATACTCCTCTTCCCGGTGGTTGGAGGAAGGAGGATGCTACTTCAGCGGAGGTAGTGGATGCCACTGTCTATCGACAGTTGGTGGGGTCGCTTATGTATCTGTTCAATACACGACCCGATACATGCTATGCTGTTAACCAGCTTTCGCAAGCTATGGTTAAGCCTACCAAGCTCTTCTGGAAGGTAGGCAAGCATGTATTGTGTTATCTTAGTGGCACATCGGGATATGGTCTGTGGTACAGACAGGAGGTTGGAGCGAAGCTTAGCGGCTTCACTGATGCAGATTGGGCAGGGAGCCCAACGGACCGAAAGAGCACATCTGGAGGAGTTTTCAGTATCGGGTTGACAACAGTTTCCTGGTACAGCAGGAAGCAGAGATCCGTGGCACTCAGTTCAGCAGAGGCCGAGTACATGGCAGCAAGCTTGGCTGCATGCGAGGCTATTTGGATGAGGAAGATCCTCGTTGGATTGTTCGGGTTGCATTTGGAGCCTACAGTGATTTACTGTGATAACCACAGTTGCATTAAACTCTCGACTAATCCAGTATTTCATGATAGATCCAAACACATCGACATCAGGTACCATCATATCAGAGATTGTGTTCAGCGGAGAATCATGATGCTTTCATATGTTCCCACAGAGGATCAGGATGCCGACATTCTGACGAAGGCGCTCACCAGGAGCAAGTTCGAATTCCACAGAGGCAGGATAGGGGTTGCAGATAATCCATATCTTGCTGAGAGGGAGTGTTGAAAATGCAGCAAGATGATGGAACTTAGTGAAATGAAGTCGCCTTCACTAAGTGGGCCCGCAGGCTATTTTTGGCGCAAAGTCTATTTTTAGACTATGTCTATTTTTAGACATATGGAGCATGGTCTAGGAGTTGCAGTATGCTATTCTTGGATGATTGGTCGAGTTGGTAAAAATAGATGGACCTCTATTTTTAGACATACAAGTCGAAGTCTATTTTTAGACTGCCTGTCTAAAAATAGGTCAGTCAAATATTATTAGCCCTTAATAATATTTGGACTATAAACTTCAGTTTATCCTCTTGCAGCACTTCAGTTGGAGCTACGGATGTGGCCCATGCACCTGACAAAAGGAATTACGCTATTCCTAGGGGTTTTGTGAGCTCATGCATGGTTGACTTCAGTTAGAACTCAAGTGGTGGAGTTTGGTGGAGTTGATGAGACAGTTGGTGGAGTTGTGTTCTGCTTAACTTAGTTGAACTAGTTGTATTTAGTTTAACTAGCTAATACACTAGAGATGAGTGGAGTGAATTAAATATTATTTAATTCACTAATTATTAACTCATCATTCAACTCAAGAACACATCAGTTGACTGCAGTGCATGGACAGTTCAGTGAAGACCAGTGGAAGAGGTAGATGAAAGGGTGAGTTTGCTATTAGTTGCGACATCAGTTGTGCATGGGACTTGCACAAGCATTGGAGGAGATTGCCCATGAGGATTGCGCAGTTGAAGCCAAGGAGATTCGAACTTGGATCTCTCATTACACCAACTTGGATTGCGCAATAGAGGCAGGCAAATAGTGGATGAGTTTTGAACTTGTGACTTGTTCAAAACTGAGCTAGTTTGTGTGTAACTTTTGGAGACAGTACTGAGTACTTGTGAGGAGTATTGTACTGAGATTGTTACATGTTCTCTTCTATTATAATATACAAAATAGCTGGGGTTTTTCAGCTATAAGCTTTCCCCATTACATATTGTGTTTATGTGCGCATGCGACTGTTTCTATTTCCGCAAATTGATGATAAATTGTAGAAGAGGTTATGTGTTATGCATGAATTCGAATTAGTGTGTGACCAGGATAATCTCAGTGGATAAATCTTCATTATTCAGCAAATTTCTACAGTCAGGGACCATTATTTGGCGCAGATCATTCAAAGCCAGCATCCCTCCTTGAGGAATAGGGTAGTGCCTCAAGGGAGCCATTTTCAGGGGTCGGCGATTTCTAAAAATCTTTCTGGGTTTCTCTGGGTTTTGGGAGTAGAGGCCATTCCCGAATTTTCAGAATTTTCCGAGGTGGGGAGCAGCCCCAAAGATTCAGTTCATTCCAACAGTAGCAACAACATAGTAGCAGTAGCAACAGCTTTGGAGATAATGCAGTCCAGAGAGAGCAGCCATTCCGGGTCATTTCTTGAGAGTCTTTCTACGCTTGCCTAGTGCAAGCCGAGGTGCCATCATTCTGATCACCTTTGTACTCATTTTCATTTCTCAGAATTAATAAAATGGCTCAGCGTTCTCCATATTTTTTGTTTTCCTTATGATTTGTCTCTAGTTGCTGCATGTCTTTATTTATGTGCTTGTATTGTTGTTTATTTCCATTTGGGATATTACAGAGATCTATGCTAAAGACATGCAATAGTGTCTATAAATAACAAGAAGATTTGTCATTAGGTGGGTAAGACTACGACTTGGGATTCATACACCGAGAGAAACCCCATGAATTCAAGAGACTACTCAGAGCTTAAGGCTCACCCTGTTGGAGGTCCAAGTTACTCATGTTGCTCCCTGTTCAAGCAATATCACATTAGACAAGACAGAACACAAACATCACTTCCAAATACCTCGAGTATATCAGAATTCCCCACTAGGTCAACTCCCAAAACCAACCATTCACCCGTGTTGATTGTTATAGTGTGTCAAAAATATCATTCGAGGAGATTACTCTCTCGTACAAGCCTCATGTTAGTATATTTGATGGTTATAGCACTAGGCACACCCATTCTACAAGAAATTTCTTGTTCATGAACCATTTATGTTAATTTGTTACTTAATTGAGCATTTACTCTTTAATCATGGGATTGAATAAACGTACTTTTTATTATGTTGCAATTTTATCTGATTGAAATATATGGTTGATTTTTATTTGGAAGAATTGTTAAACAAGTTATCATCATATCACAACTTTAAGGAAGCATAAGCAATCCAATCCAAGTCATACTATCACTCATAGATAATGACAAGCTTAGAATTATGTAGGGAACCCCCCCAAGGCTAGGAAAACCACATATTCAAAACCTAGAAGTGAGGGGCAAGGCCGTCGAGGTGATAGTATACTATCACTCATAGATAATGACAAGCTTAGAATTATGTAGGGAACCCCCCCAAGGCTAGGAAAACCACATATTCAAAACCTAGAAGTGAGGGGCAAGGCCGTCGAGGTGATAGTGGGTGGCTTGCTTGTTAGTATCCTTCGGTTATCGCCCTTGGTGAGTTTGGGATTTTATTCTCTAGGGAGAATCCTAGTGATAACCATGCATAATAATTTTGTTGATGCTCGCAACATTGCTTTGATGACCATCATTTCTCAAGGTGTTGTAAGTGGTGATATAACAACCTTCGCTATTGGTTTCTCTTTCTATGATTCATAACCATGTGGTTCCTTTGAGGAATGTAGCTTTGTAGATTCTTCAATATTATGTCATTCCTAGGGCTCTCCTTTAGGTGCTTCTATGGACTCTTTCTCAAATTCAACCTTAGACTCTTCATTTGATATATCTATAAGTATTGCAAGTGGTTTCCCCACAAAGACTTTTTTATGTGCAACCTTGGGAGCCTACTATTTAATAAAAGCAATATCATATATTGTGAGGTGGAAGGAAAGTAAGTTTTTAATTAAATTTTTCATTTTTGTTATTTGGTTTTTATTTTAATCAATTTTTTATACTTGGCTATTAGATTTTTGTTTTAATCATTTTTTTTTAGGTTTTGGATTTTTTTTTTAGAATTTGGTGACAAAAATTGTGAGAGAGATTGTGATATTTGGTTGTTTAAAATGTATTTTTGATATATAAATAGATTGAACACACTAAAAACCCTCTCAAACACTTGTATAACTCAAACTTGTAATTTTAACAAATATCTACCAAATTTTAAATAAATTGATAATAAAATATGCCTAAAAAACACTCTAAGTCTAAAATAATTAGACTACCACTTTTCATAAATATCTCTGTAAAAATTTTATAATAAAAATTTTCATAAATATATTTATAAAAAAATTCCTAAAATTTACATGCCACAAAGATCTCACTGGAACTTTTATAGAAAAGTAATAATGACCACCATAATAGACTCAGATTGGTCGATTTAACAACTCAAATCATGACAAAAAAATCTCACGTTCAAGCTTGTACAGAAAAAGGGAAGATTTCATGGATTCAGCGATTTTCTGGATTCAACCATGGACTCAAGAGATTTTGTTGATTTATTAGTACTCAAATCATGATTAAAAAAATAAAGTAAAAACCTTAATCCATGATTAAAAAAATTCAATGAAAACTTAATCCATAAACTTTCAAAGACTCAAACACCCTTTGGTGTAAAACTTCCAAACACTTCCAACAATTTTTCATGATTTTATCTCTGAAAGTTTTTCCCTTGAATAAGAATCCCTATCCACATGTAAAGAATTTCAATGATTCAGAATTCTTGGAAGATTTACCTGTTCTTCCAGTACTGTATTTTCAGAGAAACTGATGTTTTTTTAAGTGCCCGCCAAAGTTTCAACCCGTTGAGGATGGAAAATTTTACTTTCGGGAATCACAACATGAGAAAAAAGAAAAAAGAAAAAACTTTCAATCTAATTTTGTGAAAAACACAAAAGTAAAATTCGAAGTTCTAACACAACTTTTTTCAAGGGATTTTCCAGAACTTTAAAATTCTCAGCAGAAAAAGTTGCTTGGTTTGCTTTACACTATTATCAGCAGCAGCTTCACTGCCTCTTGTGATAAATTCCAACTTCGGTAATGGCTGTTGCTTGAAATTTTATTGGAACGGCCGAGTGTGAATGGCAAGCAGGCGTTGCCTTTCTCTCTATACAGCACTCAGCCACCTTCTCATTTCAAAAATTATTATTCATAGACACCATATGATTCCTGAGCTTCGAGTCCCCTGTTGAAAGTTGTGGGAGGCCCTGATTTCTCACGCGCCCTTCGGCCGCGCCCGAGACTCGAACTCATGACCTGCAACCTAGAGATTGTCATTTGTTGAGATGCAGGGCGCCGCCGAGAAAAACATTTCTCACCAGATTAGCGGCTCCCAAGAACTCGGGATGGGGAGAGAGCGGCGTGTACATGCCGGGCTGATGATGACTGGACATATATTTGTGCACCTCTCTTGCAACCATATCCCGCATCAGCGCCAGCAGGTCGCTGCTCACGGCCGGTGGGTTGAAGCCACGTGGCGACGAGTTCAGAACAGGGGTTAGCATGCTTGCCACCGTGGCCTTGACGGCGGTGCTGAGTCGCTCCACCGCCTCGTCTGCTCTCATGTATTCCACCACCGGCGGGGTAGGAATATTGTTATCATCTGTGCTATTGTTGTGACAGTCCTTTTGAGAGGGGATCACGGGATCGAGTCCCGGCAGCGACAAGCTCAGCGAGGTCGGCGGATCGACACCGACTGCGCCGGCGCCGGCCCCCGTTTCCTGTAGATTCGCAACGGTTTTCCCGAATGAACCGAAAAAAGACGCGACCGGCACGGGCCTGTACAGCACGCGTCCCGGGTTGGTGTCGCTCCGGTCCGAAACCTCGACCTCGGCTTCAACCTCGGGGCCCTGCTCTGTACTTCCCAGTTCCCCTAATCTCTTCAGCCGCTTGGAATCCACTTCCCAGCTGCTGCAACCGTTGTCCTCCAGCGCACTGCTGCCATCGTGGGAGAAAGCATCGCTGCTCCGCTTCCGAGCGGCGTCTAAGCTGCTGATTTCGTCGTCAAGGTGAACAACGATTCCCTTCTCGGGGTCCCGGCAGCAGCGCCTCCGAAGCGTGGAGTTCCAGTGGTTCTTGATAGCGTTGTCGGTGCGACCGGGCAACGAGCGGGCAATCGTTGCCCATTTGTTGCCGTGCAGCGCGTGGGCCTGCAGAATAGCCGCATCCTCAGAGGGGGTAAAAGGTCTGTGCTCCACCTGAGGGCTCAGCTGATTGCACCACCGTAGCCTGCACGATTTCCCGGATCGCCCCGGGATTCCTTTACTTATCAGGGTCCAGTTCCTCGGCCCGTATTTCTGAACAAGCCTCTGCAGCGACGCGTCCTCCTCGGGGCTCCACGGCCCCTTTATCCTATCCAAATCTTCAGACAATCTCCCATTGCTCATCGCCATAGCTATGCCAGTTTTTCAGAATCAATACACAAAACTTTCACCTTTCACCCCCAACGAGATTCGAACTCCAGATCCCGGGGTACACTAACACTACCACTTTAGTCCGCCATTTCTGAACCAGAGAAGCTACGCCAGCTCAAATATTTGAACCGACCACAATGCAGATCGATTCGAGTTTCGGCAGCACAACAGCCCCGTTTGCTTCTCTGCAACGCGACGCCATCCAGGCTACTTGTATCCAGCCCACACCCCCCCGACGCCCGCGGACAACCGGCCGCGCCCGTCGTATTCTACCGGCCTGACCAGTGGCGCTTGTAACATCGATTTTAGCAGGCGCCGCCCCGGCAAACAGCTGGTGAGCAGCACACGTGTTTGTCGTCGGTTGCCCCCAACGACTGATGTTGACTTTTACAGCCTGGATTCCATATAACTGGCGCATCGACGTTGACCTGACCACCACACTTACTCTCTGTTTTGGAATTTTCTACCGCAGATGTGCCACGCTGTAAATATTTGAATTCACTGATTTATGGTAACGACAGTGACTGCCGGAATAGGCGATTCGTTTAGCAAATTACCCGTTGCGCTGGCCAGCCTGTCAATTGCGCGCCGTCCGATGCTTAACGCCAGCCTGTACAGAGAAGACCGGACCATTTAATCGTTAAAATCTGGATTTATTTATTAATATTTCGTCCCATTTTTCAAGATCTACGTAAATTCGAGATTAAGTAAATTAAAAGTTTAAAAATTAGCAAATCGTCATTGCATGCATGAAGCTTAGATTATAATTAAATTAAATTATGTCCATATCTAATTGCTTTTGTCAAATTTGTAATTAGAAAAAAGATTCTTCTGTTGCCAGAGTAGCTTAATCCTGAATGACCTGTCCATTCTGTAACGGAACTCGTTATCCCGCCGTTAAGGCCGTTGTAAGCTAAATCCCGCGCATCTTACATGGATCCGACGAACCTTGTCCCCTGTTGGAATTCATGAATCATCCGCCGCCATTGGATCCTATCGCCGACATTGTGGAGCAGCCTTGTCATGCACGCTACTGTACGTGGATAAGCTTCAGCCGTTACAATTTGCATTATTATAATAAATTTGAAGAGCGACAAGTCAAAAGTAAGTGCGTGTGTGGTTTTTATCGAGTGTCGTGTTCGATTCCTCGTGTATAATCCCTTTGCGTTGATATCAAATAAATCAGTCTAAGTTCTAACCTCGCCTGGGTCCCACCTAACTTTGTTAGGTTTAGACTCTAACTTTAAAAAAATGGTGATTTGATCCATTATTCATTTCAATAGCTCCTTGATACTTATCATAAAATTGAATGATTAAAGCATTTAAATACATTTTTTAACCTCTTCTTGTCATGTTTAACTTGTGTGGTATACATGTCCCATGATTGAACATCAAGGGGTTGTAACCCATCAGGCCTAATGTGCAACCATCATTGGAGAAAAATAAAAACAATGATGACGTGTCATGGATAGCACTATGGCTTATTCTCTCTCAAATTCGGAATGTTCTCCACCAAAGAATGATGCGCAACTAGGTTAGTGAAGGTGGAGAATCTCAAACAATTATGGGCGAGGGTGTTACTTACAAACTTAATGGTGGACCAAACGTCACTCATACGTATCAACAAAAAATACACTATAACTATATGTTAGTTTACGCCATTCAACTTAATATTTTTTTATTTTTTATTTAAAAATAATAATAATTTAATTTTTTTAATTGTAATTTATTATTAGAATTGCATTTTTGAATGTGTAAATAAATTAAACACCTTTAAAAATTTAGTATATAGTTTTTTATTGTTCATAATTTGATAATGATGAGGATTTATGGATAACTATGTGATCTCATTGAAATGTCTCTTTTAGTGACCACTTCACCCATGTTAAGCTTCATGTCCTTACTGAAGTGTTTACGCGAAATGTAGTATATCTCAATGAGAATACACAATTATCATCATCTATCTTAAAAACTTTTATTATATTAAATTGTACAATTTCAACAATCAATATATGCAACTTCAATATTTTCTTCTTAATTTTTAATCAAATTTAAAATTTAAAAATAATAAATAATGATAAGAAAAATTCAAAATCATAAAATATTTAAATTCTATGTTTTAATCCTACAAAATTAGTTTTGGTTTCTTTTACCCATTATTCAATAATACTAAACATTAAATAAAAGCATAGTCTAAACATGTGAAGATGTCACCTAGAAAAGAATGGGTTTTCTAACAAGATTTTGATGAAATATGGCTGAATTTTTTGGAAATCTAGGTTACAGTTGTCAAGTTCAAAAATTTTAGGTGTTCTAGAGATTTTTTAGGGTGTTGAATCCATTTCCTCCATTAAAAAAATGATTCAAACACTTCTAGTCCCATATTTTTTGGAAAAAAAAGACATAGATTCTAACCAAATTGTCCTCTGGACAAAATTGCCACCTACTTAGATAAATCCTTAGATAAATTTCTAGCCTTATTAAAGAGATGAAAGTGCTTCATTGATAAATTTGTACACATGTACAAGTTATTTTTAATTTGTTAAAATAGATATCTTTACTTTCTCACTTTGTGTGTTCATAGTAAATATAATAAATGTTAAATGTTTTAAAGTATTAATGACATTTTTTAATGTGGAATCTTATATATTCAATTTGTTAAGTGTTAGTATCAATTTCTAGGTTGGTAAATATCATAAGATTTTGTCTTTTATCTTGTTGTTATCAACTTTAGACTATTTTATTAATATAAAGTGATGTGACAAAAATGAAAACATTATTCTATTGATCTAAAGTGATGTGACAAAAAAAACATTATTTTAATGTATAGCAAAAATTGTGTACAATCTAGTCCCTACCTTTTTATATGACATGTTGATAGAACTCAAAAAGCCTAATTAATCTCTAAATACATAATAATATGTGACTATAATTCTTCTCTTTAGTTTTTTATATTAAATATATCTTAACTACTAGTCTTAGGGTAATTCAAGTCTTTGGGTAAAATAGTCCAAAATAATTTTATATATAAATTGGGTTTAATTTGGTTGGTTAAGTAGAAAAATTGTTACTTCTCATGTCTAATTTCAAATCTTGCTTATGAAATGATGTTTATGTCTTGTAGATTGATTATGCCTTACAATTTTCCAATAAACGCATTCATTGAAATACTTGAGGGTGGGAAAGAATTTTCCATGCATTTATGTCGAAGGGGTTAGCTTAACTGGATGTTGCCGATGTTATTAGGAATTTTCTTAGTTCTCTGCTAGCAAGTGCCTAGTTCAAAGCTCCCTTGGTTAGGAAATTTAGTCTACACTCACAGTTTATTAGTAATGGCATCCACAAATATGGGTATGTGGTGGTTTAAATAGAAATGGGTACAAATCCCTTGATTTAACTAAGTTGTAAGCTAAAAAAATGAACAATTGTGAGATTTGGGACAATCACAAAAGTTATGAAACAATAGCTAAGTGGAAGGTAAGCATGAGTACGAATAATTTATGATTCAACTATACTAGCATTTTTCAAATGCAAATAAATAGGAGTAATCAATGATACTTATGTTAATGTTTGATGAAAAAGAAAAAGAATATGTATCACCTTGATGAAATAAATGGTAGAAAGCAGGCTCCAAAGATCTCTAAGGGGTGAGTGACTTTTCTTCCCTAAGTGCTCTATATAACTCCAATAAATGAATAATATTTGGTTATTTGATGAAATAATACAAGAAAACATGAGAAAAATGGATGATATAGATGAAAGCGAGAGATGTATGATTTCCAAATTCATTCCTTTACCATAACTTTGCAATGTTTTTCTTCTTTGAAATATAGCCCCATAGCTTTTATTGTTTTGGAGAAATTTGAGCTCTAATGATGGACAAGCTTTAATGTGAATGCTTATCATCTAAGTGGGGTCCCATGTTCTTGATTAATCCCCTTTGGAGACTAAAGGACCACGCATTCATGAATTGGAAGCTTGAACTAGTATAACAATCCATGCTAACACCACTTTACCAGGTCTTTCACCATTAATATTTGTTAGCCTCCTACCTTTAATCCATATTGGATCATTATATTGTTTTCCATCCATCTTGATGCTTTCAAAATGGAAGAGGCAGATGAATTAGCTCATGGGATCATTTTTACAGGCGAGTCTTAGTTTGGTGAATTGGGGTTGTTGTGGCCCTATAATTTACAAGATTGGAAAGAATAAACGATAGAGGACAACATCAAACCATTTTGGAGTCTAGGACCTAGCCTTCCTAGACTCAGAGAGGGCTCTCTTTGTTTTTATGATTTAGCTTGATAATTATAAATGTCGATATTATGTTAGTTATAGAAATTATGAGGGTTGTTTGTTTTGATTGATTGGGTGGTTGGAAAAATAGAGCTATGAAACTTAATCCATTAGGCTATGGAGTCATAAAAGGCTGAAATGTGCATAAACTTTTCAAGGGCATTCACAGGGAAAGCTAACTATGCAGACTGGATCCTACTGGCAGTGTGAATATGAGATGAAGGAAAGCAGTGAGCTCAGTAATATCTAAAGAGAAGTTAAGAATTATTTAACTATACTTCAGAAGAAAACATCAAGATAGTAAACACAAACAGAATTAAGGTGCTCTCTCAGCAAATCTTAATCTAAATTTTATGTTTTACAATCAGATAAAGTGATTCACAACATGAAAGACAGAGAAAAAACATTTAACATAGAAGAAGAAACATGACCATTAACATAGCTCGAGAATCATGTGGATGGTCTTTTATTATTGATGCTTAGCAAAAACTACAGTGCTTCAATATAATGATATTTTACAACGTAGATTCTTACAAGGTCCAACCCTTCAGAATGAAAATACAAGCAGTATTTAATTGCGACTATGCTGGCTGCCCTAATCTACTTCGGTAGTCTACATTAACTACAAAATTAATTAAAATTTGACAATTGTGGCCATGCAAGGCCCGAACAAAAAATATCCCTGGCAAACCGACTGTAACATTAACTTCTGAAGGTAACATTAAATTCAAAAACTCTTCATAAACAAAAAAAGTAGGTTGAAGGTGGCTGAGGTGGTCACGAAAAGGAAACACTGGTGGCCTTGACATCTGGCTATGTTGTTCAGGTCACCGCTGCTGAATTATTTAATATGACTCGATGTTGGCTTTTCAGATCAATCGGTGGATGCACTGACGTGTCCATCGTGTCCTCTCAGTCCTGGTACATGCAATGTTTGACCCACTCCTTCTTGTTTGGAATCCTTATACCTATGCCCTGTCTGTACACTTCATCCACCTCTGCATATTTTCTAAAAGTGGGCCTCGTGAGGAAGACATGCTTCAGCCCATGTTGAATGAAAATATCGTTGCTCAGGAGATCCAAAACAACTTTCTCGGTCACGTTTCCTTTAATGTTGGAAAACTTAGTGGTATCCTTAGCCACTTCCCTAAGCTTGGTCATGTAATCTCCCTTTTGAGCCAACTTATTATTGATCACATACAGTGAGGACAGTCCTTTGGCCCTCAGTGGATCAATCTTTTTCAGGAATCTTCCAATGGCCAAGTCCAATTCATGGCATTTCTCTTCCAATTGCCTCACTAAATTCCTTTTAGTGAGGAATTTTCTTACCTTTAGGATGGTTTATGTCTTGTCCTGTACATCAAGCTCTTCCAGCTCAAAACTAGTTTTTGAGTTCAGAAATTTTATGATCTTGGGGGCTATTGTTGGCATATTTTCCAACTCCTAATTGGCTTTCTTGATAACCACCTTGCATCTGTCAAGTAGCTCCTGTTGTTCAAAAATAATGTGGATGGAATGCCACATTCCATCCACTGTCTCTATGATGCTTCCCCAAACTATAAGTTTCATTTGAACCAATATGTTCCTGGCAGAGAAATATTTTTCTACCTTCTCCAACCTTTCTATTTGTTTCTTGGCTATCTCATGGGTAGTCATTGATCTGGCCTTTTGATCCCCTAAGATTCCAATTTGTGCCTCTAATTTCTTGATCTACTGTGTTTGTAGGGTCATGCTCTCCATTGATTTGAACAACTGATTTGTCCCACTGGATGCTCCAGCAGTTGCTGGAACAACTGATGGAATGGATGAGATGGGGAAAACTTCCAAGGGGATGAGTGTCCCTTGGGTTGCTTCTTCTTCTTCCTTCAGTAATTTCTCCATCTCAGTCTATGCTTGCTTGATTTGGGCAAAATGTTCAATCACTAGCTTCATCAATTCTGCCTTCTGCACCTCATCTTCCTCAGTGCCCTTAGCTAAGGGATATTCTGTCACTGGAATCTTTAGTTGTTTCCTGAGGGTTGCTATGTCAACATTATTTTTCTTTATCAACTCTTCCATAGCCTGAATATTGTTTGGGTCATGCCCAAGCTTCACTATTATGTCTTCCAAAGTCTCGATATTTGAGTCTCTGGCCATGGAAGATATCCTCTCCATCTTGAGCTATGATTGGGTGGTGGATAAAGACACCTACAATTTGGACAAGCTCATAGCAATACTTGTTAATGTCGAGGCTACCATCTCACCGGTCTGCTTCTGTAATTCCATCTGGTTAATTAGATGGATGTCCTTAGCACTAAACTCAAACAATGCTTTCCTATAATCCCCTGCTCCTTGAGGTTGTGGGACCAAGGCTTCTAGGAATGTCATCTGCATCCTCCCCTTTTTAGTGTCAAAAGCAGACAGTAGCTTGCTTTGTGAACTTGAAGTTTTCTTCTAGACTTGGTTGTAGGTATTTCTCTTCAACACTTCATTCCTCATCTTTATCTCTTTGAATGTCTCAAAGACAGACTTCTCTTGTCCTTCTATAGTGGGTCTGGAAGCATATGCTTGTAGACCTTGTTGCTGATTAGATACTGTGGCTGATGATGTAGGTGAGGCCATTGTCTCTCCACCTATTGATTAGGACTTGGGATTGTCCATGATGTGAATCACTGTTTGCTATCCTGATTCATCTTCCTGAAAAATCTCCATATGAATTCAGGCCCTTTTTCTATATTTCAGATTGAAATATTTTCTAGAGGTATCAGTCACTGAAGGTGACTGATCCTCTCTAGGAATCTTGCTCCCTATCTCCTTCTCTCGTTATTTCCCTTTGTCTTCTTTTTCTTTTACAATCCTCCTTTATTGTGGTGTTGGAGTCTGAATACCTGAAGTGGAGATTACTTGCTCCTCTTCTTCTTGGAGGGTGTTGGCCACCCACTCTGTTTGGTTGGCATATTGTTGAATGGCAGGTCTATGTGTATGAACATAGGGTGTGGATCTTTTTTCCACCCTTTTCTTGGACATAATCCTTGTAGGGTCATAGGACCAGGTGAAACTATGATTGAAACCCATTCCCTTCAATATTTTATCTGCGTCTTCTCCTGCTGCTCTGTTGTTGCAAATGAAAGGCCCAAATTGAGTCTTGATCTTGAACTGAGCCTTCTTCTTTGAAGAAATGAAATGAAGCTCATCTACATCTTTCATCTGCCTTATGTAATCCAATGCAAATACCCTCATGGAGAGGAACTTTGGCAATTTGTAAGGGGCTAGCTCACTTCCAGAAACTCAAATTTCTGTATAATTTTGGTACAAGTACCAATATGCTATCTTCACTTGCTCTGTCAACTACATGGTTTTCCTAATCTCTTCACTTATCCTAGGCTCTATTGTACTGCTAAGTGTGTTGATGGCTAGGTGCACAAACAAATCTACGAAGTCCTTATATGTATGTTCTTCTATTCTTTAAACAACAGGGTGGTCCAGAAAATGATGGACTAGGGCTCTGCATCTTCATTCACCTTGGTCATCTGGAACTGAAACCGATTGGACTGGAAATACAAAAACATATATACTAACACAGAGGTGTATTTGAAAACGTCCTCTATGTGAAACCTTAAGAACTGTTCATGTATAGTATCTGCTAGGAACTGGGAAAAATTACACATGATGGAGGGCTTAGCTTCAGATGAGAGAGTGGACAAAAATATTATCACATCTTCATCAACCCATTGATTAGAATGGTAGCCTAATAGATAGGATAAGATAGTCACAATTTGTTTGGTTCTCTCAGGAAAACTAGATGTAGGATAGGGTGGGTTTTTGACAGGCATTGGTGCATCAGTTGGCATGAAAAGTTGCAGAGTTTTGGCTCTGCTGGAAAAATCAATCCTCTAGTAAATTTCCCTAAGGGCTTCATAAGAAAAGGGGACTGATTGTTTAGGTTTGGGTCCCTACATCATTTGCTGAATAGATTGGGCATTAATGGTGAACATGATTTCTCCTATTGGGGTGACTATGGTCCTCTGATTTCTGTCATAGCAGGCATGGCATTTTTTGATGAATTCGGGGAAAATACGAATCTTGGGGAAAATGTACAGAGAAATTGGGTCTCCCATAGGTTGATAGCATCAACTTCATTGAGAAATTTGTCCTTGAGCCGGCAGTAGACATCAAAAAAGTCGAAGTCTGACTCCGTCTCGTGGATTTTGTAGTCTCGGTCTACCAAGGTTGTATGGCCTTGAATGGTTCTTGGTCCTTCTTAGGAGGCATGGTTACTTCTTCTGTAATTTTTTTACAATCTGTAATGGAGAAAGGGATATAAGAAAAAGGGAGTAGAGAGGGGAAAATTTGATACTGTGGAGGGGAAATGAAAAATAGGACCACGATCAAAATGCTTTAACTACGCAAATTGTGACCTGGTTGGCCAAGAGTAGTTGATACCTTTGGTGGCCACGGGTTCCCTTGCCACAATTCCCTTAACCTGTGATCTTTTCCTGAAAATATTCGGCAAATTCGATATCTGCAAATTTTCAATTATAATAACACAGTAAACTATGTAGAAATTATGAATTTTGCTTTTAACTTGGTGATTGGTGGGACATTGGGGTGGCACGGGTCTATTGGACAATGACCTGACCATTCATGGCGCAATGGCCACCTTGGCGGGAATGAATGTGATTGGACAGGTTAGCATGGACGTGGCGTGGTGGGAGTGGGCAACAAACAATCCAACGGTCCAATGGGGAGGTGGTTTTGTATGGAGGTAGAAACCATTTTCGGAGGGGAGGGGGGGGGGTAGGCGGTAAGTTGTATTGGCGGGGAGGGTGTGAACAGCCCCAAGACACGACATGTAGTGGGCTGGGTGGTATTGGTTACCACCCATTTCGGACACACCCCCCCATTGTTAACATTTAGAAGGTGGGGGGGGGGGGCGGAATGAAATGTGGACCGTTGGATGAATGGAAGATGCGCAGAGATGAAGTGAGCTGTGGGGTGTGTTAGTGCAGGTGGGGATGGGTGACATGGGGTATGACAAGATAGGTGATGTGATGGTGGGGTCAAATTATGAGCATCGGGGGGTAAGTGAAACTTAGGATAAGGAAAAATGCGAGGGGTGAGGTAGAAAAGGAGTACATGTGGTCAGGACCTAAGGGTAAAAATTATATCATAAGGTCCCGAATTTTTATAAAACACGCCTATTTTGGACCTTTAGAGTACAAATTTCTCACTTTCACTTGGATTTCTCCTTGTTTGATTTATTCCTCTGTTATTATAGGAAAATACTAAAGCAATTTTTTAGACTTGCTTATTCACAGAATGAACCATACCTTGTTTCCCTTTCACTTTTCCAACAGATCTACCTACCCAAACTACAACTTAACCATTTTCTTCTCTTAAGGGTGCATTTAGACATGCAGACCCTGAAATATTTTTTCCTTTTTTAACAATCTCTTTTCTTTTTCTTTTTTGTTTCTTTTTAACTTCATTGAAAATACATTTGAATATTGAAAAATATGTACAATATGAAAATTTGCAAATAAGACATACACTGTCACCTTGTGATACTGTAAATTATAGGACTCTAACAGGGGTCTGAGACCTTGTAGAAACATATTGAGGCATCAAACGACATGATCCAGGTGGATATTGGTGGCCACCCACCTATTCCACCTAGTCATTTCATCAGTTTTCCTATTTACTATTTTTAGCAGTTTTTTAGGTCATAAACTTCTAGAGCCATTTTGAGGCCCTAAATGGTGTATTTCTCAGAGAGATATTTCCAACGAGGTATCATACACACCAAACGGAGATACTATGACCAAGTTACGACCCCGGGAAGTTGACTACCCAATTAACCCCAACGAGGTGGATAAACTCTTCATGTTACATCTCCTCCAGCTATGGTTTTGGTTTTTTAGGGTTTTATCTTATTTTTCAATAATAAAAAGGCCCTTGAGCCTCATTGTAACACATTTCAAAGGCATGTAGCTTCCACATCTCTTCTCAGATATAAGCTACCATCGCCCTAGCTAATTTATGTCCATTCTGTCTATAAGCATATTTCAGCGATTTGATATTAATGAAATGAAGTTTTATTTCTAATACATCTTTGTGTTTATGTTTATTTCTATATTGTATTACCTTCTTGCATAAATCCATATCCAGGTTACGACTCCATGAGGGTTTAAAACATATTTCAGTTTCAAAGTTTTGCAGTAATATTCAATAAACTTCATGCATGTGCCAAGGTCTCCATATATCATATTAGAAAGTGAAAAATATCTCATTTGAAATTATTTTTTATTTTCTCAATTGGGTTTTTTACGAAATTTGATTTTGTTTCCTGGTTTGAGAGATATGAGCAATTTAAGTTACACCTACCTGGAACATTGCACCGTCGCGCGTCCTATGACTTTGTGGAATCATATTATCACCCCACAAGTCATAAAATTTCAAGTGTCTTATATCACTATAAATATCTATTCAATACCTCAAATGGGTCTTTGATGGAATTTTATTTCATCACCTATAGCAGAAGTTATTAGTAAAGTTGCAGCAAGAGGTCCATTTCAACCAAGATCTAGATCAGTGGTATCATAGAGTTCTACTCTTTCTCAATATTTCTTTGCATGTCCCCAATGAGGTCGGGGTATAAGGCATTAGGGCTCTATATGGTTTAACAATTGCAAGATAATCCTCACAAACTTCTATGACCTCCCATGACCAAAGAAAATAAAATTGAGAGAGCAGAAGATCCTATCAAAATATTGCTTGAGGAGGCCCTATAGAAACAAAGGAACACGATGATGGATAACTTTGCCCAGTTCCTTCAACAACTTCCCACCAGCGGTGCATCTGCATCCAGAAGCCACTCTAGAGGCACCATTCCTTTCAAGGTACAAGTCACCTTCGACATTCCTATATTTGAAGGCTAGATAGATGCAGACGTCATAAATAGATGGTTGGATTTTCTAGAAGGGTATTTTTCGATCCATGATTTCTCTAACCAAGAAAATATTATTTTTACAGTCCTCAAATATGCCCCCCATGTCAAAGACTTATGGGAAACCTACTGTGAGAAAAAGGACGAGAGGGAACCCTCTATGTTCTCACCCGCACCCACTTATAATTTGTTCCGAGATGGCATCAAGGAACAATATTACCCCATGGGGAGCTATGAGAACAAGTTCATCCACTGGACCACATTGCAGTATCAAAGGGATCAAGATGTGCATGAGTTGATGAATTTGTTCCATACCCTACGCACAAAGTTGGGTATTAATGATTCAGAGATACATTTGGTGCTTAAGTACTGCAGTTGTTTGCACAGATACATTCAGGAGGAAATGGAGTTCCTTGTCATTACGTCGCTTGGCTCGGAATATCGATATGCCACCAAGATCGAGCATAAATTTAAGCAGAAGAAGCAAGACTTTGGATCTGTGAATCTGAAGCTAGGGAAAGGCACCCCCGAACCACAGAACAAGGGGCAAAGCCAAAGCGGGGTGACTTAGAACAACACCACAAAACCAAAGAAGGACACTGGGAAGTGGTGTGAATTTCATAACAAATCCACTCACAATACAATCGATTGTCGGACCAAATAGTCACTAGTGGCTGAACTTAAGGCATTTGAATCAGATGCATGTTCTTATTCTGAGTCAAAACCAGACAAGGGGAATAACAAAGGGAAGTAGATCATTGATGCAGATCCCAGTGACATTGTTTCCACCACCAAGCTCCAGAGGGAGGATCCTGAGGATCCAAAGGAGGGAGAATGCCTCTTCCATTCAAAGATGTGGGTGAAGGGTTCTCCACTACAATTACTTGTTGATAGCGGAAGCCAAAATAACCTCATTTCAGTAGAGGTCATGAAGCGGCTTGGCCTACCGATCTCAACACACCCGCAATCATTTAACATCAGGTGGCTTCACCAAGGAAGAGATCTCTACGTTAGCTAACAGTGTCGCCTTCCATACAACATCAAGCCCTTCACGGATGAGGTACCGTGTGATATTGCTCCTCTTGATGTGTCTTATGCATTATTGGGCCAACCATGCTTGTGGAAGCAACATGATGTGTATGAGTCTAGGCCTTGTTTTTTATTATTAATTTGGGAAATAATTTGTACATGATACCAGAGGTAGTACTACCTCCCACTATCTCTTTGATTATTGCAAAGAAAGGCAGTAATATTTTCCCAAACCAAGAACTTTTTTTTCTTACAATTCGCCCACAGTGCAAGAAGAATATTATGGCCACAAGCTCCAAACAGGGCTCCCTTGCATGACAACAACAAATGGAAAAAGTTGTGGAGGAATACAAGGACATTTTATCCTCACCCACAGAGGTTACTCTACATTTTCAGGTCAAGCACTCCATTGATATGACCCCAGGCATGTCTCTACATGATGTTTCCATACCTCATGCGACCACACAGACATAATCCACACGTGTATTACCTAACATCTGCTAGCAGGTCCACGACATATTGGAGAAATCCAATGCCAAGTACAAGCAGCGCCATGATCAAAATCGAGTGCCACACAAGTTCCAGGTGGGCGACACATTCTGGTTACATTTGTAGAAGAAATGCCTCTTTGGACCCCATTGTAAGCTATGCCCACTTCAAAGCAGGCCAAATCCTTCACCATGTTGTCAAAGCAGGCCAACTCCTTCACCATGTTGTCAAAGCAGACCAACTCCTTCACCAAGGAAAGTGGTTCACCAGGGACCAGGTTCAACAAAAATTCCCCCACCTCATGGAGGTTATTCACGCAATGGGAACCATTGCTTCCTAAGGGGGGAGGAATGATCCAAGTGGATATTGGTGGCCACCTAGCTATTACAGCTAGTCAATTTCATCATTTTTATTATTTACTATTTTTAGTAGTTTTTTGGGTCATGAAATTTCGGAGCTATTTTGAGGCCCTAAATGGCATATTTCTTGAAGAGATCTTTCCAACGAAATATCATATGCACCAAACGGAGATACTATGACCAAGTTACGACCCCGGGAAGTTGGATGCCCAACTAAACCCAACGAGGCCCATAAACTTTTGGTGTTACATATCCTCGGGTTAGGGTTTTGGTTTTTTAGGGTTTTCTATTATTTTTCAATAATAAAAGGCCCTTGAACCTCATTGTAACACAGTTTAGAGGCATGCAGCCGCCACATATCTTCTCAGAGATAAGGTACCATTGCCCTAGCTAGTTTATGTCATTCTATTTGTAAGCATATTTCAGTCATTTGATATTAATGAAATGAAGTTTTATTTCTAATACATATTTTTTTTTATGTTTATTTCTATATTTTATTTCGTTCCTTCATAAATCGATATTCAAGTTTCGGCTCCATGAGGGTTTGAAACACATTTCAGTTTCAATGTTTTGCAGTAATCTTCAGTAAAATTCATTCATGTTCCATGGTTTCCATGGATCATATTAGAGAGGGAAAAATATCTCATTTGAAATAATAATTTATTATCTCAAATGGGTATTTTACGGAATTTGATTTCGTTTCCCGATTTGAGAGATATGAGCAATTGAAGTTACACCTGTCTAGAACATTGCACTGTCACACGTCCTATGAGTTTGTGGAATCATTTTCTCACCCCACAGGTTATCAAATTTCAAGTGTCTTATACCACTATAAATATCTATTCAATACCTCAAATGGGTCTTTGAAGGAATTTGATTTCATCACCTATAGTATAAGTTATCAGTAAAGTTGCAGCAAGAGGTCCATTTCAACCAAGATCTGGATCACGACATTTCCTGGAGGATAAAACTTTTTTTCTTAAGTGTACACCCCCTAGCTCTATTTTACACACATAAATATTTCCAATGGTGTAAGAATTAGCTCAATTATATTCCATATGCAAAATTTATGCCACTTGGAAGTTGACCTTCCTGTTTTAACCACCATGGTTCAAGGGGATGTCACATCAACCCCCATTATTCATGGAAAAAGGGGTTAGCCATGTGATCATGATGAATAAGACTCTAGAAGAGTTGATACTGTAACTTTTGTTATTATTTGAAGGATTTAAACTTAACCACTAGTAGACTATCGGGTTATGTTATAACTAAGCCAGAAGGACGAAAAGGGATTCCATTCTATTCGAGTGCATTTAGTTCAATAAATTAACAGAGTAGCCAAGGGTGGATAGGGAGAGAGAAAATATAGAGAATTTGTGCACTGTAGTAGACCACATATAGGACTTGTGCATTGTAGCAGCCTAGAGGCCATAGGTCTCACTTCATTGTACGTGCATCCATTTCCATTCAAAGAAAGAGAGAGCAAAGCAGCCTCATATTTTAGTTGTGTTTCCTTTGAAAAGGGTTTCCCATGTCATATCTTGTGTTATTTTGGTCAGTGATTGAATTTTCTACTCATTCTCTATT
The DNA here is from genome assembly GCA_034641835.2 of Pinus albicaulis. Lineage (NCBI taxonomy): Eukaryota > Viridiplantae > Streptophyta > Pinopsida > Pinales > Pinaceae > Pinus > Pinus albicaulis. The sequence goes on along the minus strand of CM076580.1, from coordinate 970,484,304 downwards.
TTTTGGATTTTTTGTAATGCATCCTTAAAAAAGTAATTAAGAAATCCATAAATCTAATAAAAAACTAAAATTCATAGTGTATTTTTTGGATTTACATATATATTTTAGTTGATTTGTTGGGATGAATTTCCAAGTGGAATATCCACAATAATTTATGAATCATATTGGTATCATAGTAGGTTTCTTTGGTTATTTTGTGAGAAGTTGCAGGGAATCAAGATTGTTTTAAGTAGAAAGTCATAAAACTCCAACCATATGTTAGCACCATAATGTCAATCAGGTTGACTTCAATAGGTTAATAAGCTTGTGCATGATGATCAGGTGGATGCAGAGGTTGTTGAGGCTTTTACAGGTCCTGGAGAAGTGTTGTAGAAGGTTTAAAGACAAGTGGTAGAGTTCTAGGTAGATAAAGTGTTATTTTTCTTAGTTTAGAGGAGTGTCATAGTCTCTGAACTGTCACAATGAAGCACTAGGTCAGTGCCTCTTCCTTCCCATTTTATGCATACAAAGATTAGTGTCAGACTGCTAGTTCTATGTTAGCGTAGATGCTTGTAGGTGAAGAAAACAAAAAAAAAACAAGGGCCAATCAATTGAATTACCCAAGGTAAAGTTTGTAGTCAATTTTTAACAAATACCATCAAACAAATATAAGGTATTATCTTGTGGTAATCGAAGTGGAGAGATATTATAAATTAGGAAGACATTATATCATGGAAGATGGAATTGAGGAAATCCAATATGGATCTGTTGCTCATCAAATATATTTTTAGTTTCTTTGCATTGTTCTGGCATAGGTGTTGTTGAAATATGGAATGAACATGTGTATGGAGTGAGTATCGCAGTGAAATTTGAGGAGTGTTAACATGATGCATGGTTGCCCTATAAACCAATGTGTGCATGCAGAAAAACTGAGGATAGTTGAAATGCATGTGAATTGAAATAGATTTGGTAGACATATGGATGTTACATGAGTATTGATGCAATGTGTAGAATGTGAAGGTCAAAGTACGTATGTAACAACCCTGGTAAAAAATCCTTGTAAAATTTAATAAAGGTAAAATAAGACCTTGGTCATGGGACACGTATTCCAAGATGAATGTTGGGAAAAACATCCTAGTGTGGGTGTTCATTTTTTTATTAATGGCTATGGAAATTGGTGAAGGCAATGACAAAAGCTTTAGAAAGGCAAAGTGGCATTTATTGGCATTTATTTATGAAAATAATTGAAAATAGGAGAAAAGGGAGGTGAAAGGTCACAGGTTGCATGTGAGGAGGAAAATGAAAGAAAATACTGGAAAATTGAAGAAAATAGAGGCATCATTAATAAAAAGGCTTATGTGGATTAGTTCACAGAGTTTTTCCAGTTCAATTTTGGAGCTCTCATTATATTCTCTCTCTCTCTCATACTCATGGATGCTTAGAGTTTTCTTGGAGCACTCTTGGAGGAGTATGGAATATTTTGGATTTGGAGCAAGAAGGAAAAGGAAAAGTAGGAAAGTGCAAAAGGACATCATGATCAACAACTACAATGGGTTTTGCTTGCTATTACCAAGTTGCATGTATGATTCTCTTACTAGTTTTGGCATGCATGGAATATGCATGTGTTTATTTGGTTATGATTTGTCATTAGCATGGGTTTTTCCTAGCCTTTCCATTTCCTGGATAGTCATGGTGTTGCGGGTTTTACTTTTTTTTTCTAGTTGGTTTTCATGTGCCTTTGGTTGTGGGTTGAGTTATTAGTTCCTAGAAGCCTTGGTTGGAAAAACACTCTAGAAGCCCTTGGTGGGTTGAGTTACTAGTACTGAAAGCCCTGGTTAGACAAATGCTATGGAAGCCCGGCGATAGTTGTGGGTTGAGTTACTAGTCCTAGAAGTCTTGGTTGGAGCAAATGATATAGAGCCCAGGACAACTTAGGTAGAGACCAATATGGTGATGGTTAGTGATGTATGACCATGAGGTGGAATCATTGGTTTAGGGTTGAGGTGGTTTGGCCTCTAGAAGATTTGGTTTGGTTTTGATTGATTTTTTTTATGAGATCCCACATTCATTCTTGGAATATGGCATGAGGGTGATTGGATGAATGAAAGATTTGGTTTAGCCTAGTCTATGGTTAGGTGGTTTGTGGAAATCCCATACTTGGAAAGCCTATGCAATCATCAATGAAAGCTATTTCTCCTTGGTATTTTATGGGTAAATATGCTTGTTTATGTGGTTGTTACATCCTTGATATTTTTTTTGGTTATATGTTGGTTATGATTGAGTTTTATAACAATGATAATGTATGACTCTAATCATGTTTTGATTAATCATTGAATGTATGGATTAATATATGGTAATACAATTATTAACTTATTGTGATGAGACATCAATGATTCTTAGTGATTCTCAAATAAGTATGAGACCCCTATACTCATATATGTTGTTTAAACCTACAGAATGCATATTTGTGACATGTTTGATGAAATGTTTGTCCTGCCTAGTAGGGGTCCAGTCAAGTCCTTGTTCAAGTATTTTCCTTCGTATCATTATTTTGATCTTACTTTTCATTTATGGAAGTTTCATGGAGTTTTGGGCAGTGGCCTAAATCCTAGCTCTGAAAAAGTGGCATAGAATCTGGAGTCACTGGCACAAAACTACTTGGAAAAGTCCCCAGTCACAGGATGCCTTGTTGTGGGAGCGATTGGAGGGTCCCAGTCGCATGCGTGCCCATGTCAAGGGAGTGAATGAGGCTTTAATGCATAAAACTATCAGTTTGTCTCAGGGGATGGTCACCTTGATGGGTTGGATGGATCTTGGGGATTCTGTTGCATGTGTAGAAGGTCAGGTTGGTTGTATTCTGTCAGTTCCACTTCCTTAACTGATATATAGGGATTTGAATCATATCATAGTAACTCTTCATCTCATTTTTACCTCAGTTGGCCAGTTACTTAGGTATATGTGGGAGGAGGGTGTTACAGAGTGCTTTTAGAGCATGGTTCTATTCTCCTTGGGTGATGTTTAGTTTCCATTTCCCTTGGATGAATGTGTTTTCGTATGTACATGTCGGTTGTATATAGGTCCTTGTGCTTGTGGTCTATGTGATTGTTGTGTATGTATGGCATTGGTCATGATTGCAGTGGTGTCATCATATGAAATTTGATGGTGCTATTTTTGAATGTATTTGTTGTGAGTGTATGTCGGTCATGCATTAGTTATGCGTGTCATTTTTTATATGTTGTTATGCATACATTGGTTGGATGATGGTCATTGTGCATGAAGTTGTGGTATGGGGGTAGCATAGTCATGCATTGATAATAGGATAAGGGATGAAAATATGCTTATATGTTGATATGATTATGTTTATATATTTCTGGTCTTGTAGACGAGACATCCTCCCCGAAATACAATAAGGTACATTGTTTTGTTAATGATTTGGTTTATTTGACATAATATACCTTGTAGGAAGAAGAGATCAAATATGACTAGCAAGATGGCATATTACAAATATTCTCCCTATGAATCATATGAGCAGTGTGGTGTTGGGCACTCTTTTGAATTAGCAAACACAATGAGGATTTTGAAGGAAGAAATAAGGAGTTGAAAAGAAGATAATGACAAAATCATGCAGGCACAGGAGAAACAAGAAGAAGTCAATGTAGTAATTCTTCAGAGTTTATCAGAGCAAAGACATGGACCACTTTGGATTATCTATAGACATGAAGATATGAATAATGGGGCCTATGGTAGTAGATCTCACAGTGGGCATTGGTAAGATAGATATGACATGTTTAGGGATGGAAGGACCTTGGATACAACAGACAAGAGAGGTGATGGACATAGGTACTATTTTAGTTCTTGTTTTGATAGGTATCATGGTCATCATCATTATCATCCATAAAAGAGGAGTGATAGGGGATATTGTTTGGATGAGTTCAAGAAAGAAAAGCCACCTACATTCAATGGGGAAATGAAGAAAACACAGGGTGCAGAAGCATGGTTACTTGGAATGAATAAGTTCTTTAGATTGCATGATTACTCAGAGAAGATGAATGCCATAATAACTACATTTAGTCTTAAAGGTAAAGAATATACCTAGTGGGAAGATGTAAAGAACGTCAGAGATATTTATGAGGAGGAGTTGACTTTAAGTGAATTCGAGAGACTATTCAGGAAGAAGCATCTATCAGAGAGATACTATGATGACAATAAAAAAGAATTCTATGAGCTAAAGATGGGGTCTATGACTGATGAGGAGTACACTAGCTTATTTTTGGAGTTGTTGAGAGATGTGCCTTTCCTCAAGGAGGAAAAGGCCAAGATTCAAAGATTCATCAGCAGGTTGCTGATAACATTTAAAAACAGGATTGATTTTGATGAACCTAGATAATTGGAGGAGACCATCCGGAAGCTAAAGCATTTTTATGAGCAATCAAAGCTCAAATCTGAGACTAAACTGGAATGGAAAGGTAATGAAAGGAATAAAGAGAAATGGGACAAGAAATGAGCAAGGCCTATGGACATAGGTAATAAAGAGAATGCAATAGTGCAAAAGGAGTTCAATGCATTTGACAAAGGGTGGGGATTTCAGTTTGAGGAGAAAAAAAAGGGTGTAGGCTGGAAGCCTATACAGTGTTGGACTTGTGGCAAAGATCATCACAGGAGAGATTTTCCACAACATCAGGGTGGTATACTACAGATCTATATTGCTCAGGAAGCATAGACAATGGGGGATTTTGGATAGAGTGTTCCTCATATCTATCCAACATTGGATAACATGCAGGAAGATCACCACGCGTCTATTATCGAGATGGATGATAATATTTTTTATTAAGTTGTTTATATTTTGATGGAACCCAGATCTAATTATAGTTATTTTAAACCTGAACTGGTGGATAAGTGTGTTTTGAATAAATAAGTGCATGCATATTCTTGGTTATTGTTGTTGGCTACAATTACAAAGAATTGAGTTCATCATTGGGTAAGAGCTTGTGCTTTGAGTTCAATGGTATCTCTACATCAATACATTTGAATGTATTTTCATTGGGATTATATAGTATGATATTGGGCATGGACTGAATATATATGTTAGGAAACCAACTCCAAAAATATAAGAAAAGAGAGATCAACGCCTTAGAAATAAGCCACTTCGAGGGGGTAACCTCCAATACATTACATAAATGAACAATTATTGGATGATACATATGAAAAAAACTCCTTTCTATATATAGGAGTCCATGGGGCCATAATGTAATCCTAGCCAACCTAACAATAATAATGTAATGGCACAATAATAAAAATATGGGGGTTATAGGGGTACAACAACAACAATAACAATAAGGGGGTTACACTAACAACAATAAGGAACTATACTAGTAATATAGGGACCTAACATGCTCCTCTCCTTCAAAAAAGTGTTTTCCTCAACGCTTGAGTAGCTCCGAGTGCTTCTGTATAAAATTCTCATCCTCCCATGTAGAATCTTCAATGGGTAAGTTCTTCCATTTGACAAGATACTCTGAAATTGATTGATTTTGTAGCTGTCGAGTTCTTGTTTTTGTGACTGCTTCAGGTTCCAATATGGTTTTTCCTTCCTCATAAAGTTCTGGAAATTTTGTTTGAACTAGAAGTTTGTGCCCTACAACCTTCTTTAAACATGAAACATGGAAAACTGGATGCACTTGCGAAGAAGCAGGAAGCTCCAATTTGTATGCCACAGTACCAATATTTTGCAACACCTTGTAAGAACCATAGTACTTTTGTGATAACTTATTATCCTTCTTAGTTTTCTTGAGGGAATTTTGTTTGTATGGTTGTAGCTATAAAAATACCCAGTCTCCTACATCAAACATTCTCCCACTATGATGTTGGTCTACCTGTTGTTTCATTCAATTTTGTGCCAAATTTCGGTTATCCTTTAAGAGTTGGAGAAATTCTTGTTGATGCTTGATGTGATCTTCCACTTCCTGAACCCTAGAATTTTCCCTTAAAGAAGATGTGATGGATGGTGGATGATATCCATAAAGTGCCATAAATGGGGTGATTTTTTCTGTAGTATGGAAGGAAGTGTTATACCACCATTCATCAAGAGGTAACCACTTGACCCATTGTGCTAGGTTGTCAGATACAAAAAAATGAAGATATCCTTCCAAACATTTATTCACTATCTCTGTTTGACCATCAGATTGAGGATGATAATATGAGCTATGAGCTAGTTGAGTACCCAAACAAGAAAATAATTCCATCCAAAAATTTCCTGTAAAAATGGGATCTCTATCACTTACAGTAATCTTTGGGTTTCCACGTAGCTTTTGAATTGTTTCCATAAATGCAGTAGCAATTGTACTTGCTTTAAATGGATGAGATAATGCACAAAAGTGTGCATACTTGGTAAGTCTATCAACTACCACCATGATGACACTCCTTCATTCGGACTTAGCTAAACTTGTGATAAAATCCATTGAAATCTCCTCCCAACGTTGACTTGGAATGGATAAAGGTTGTAGAAGACCCGAGGTCTTAATTGTCTCAACTTTATTTTGTTGGCAAACCAAACATTCCACCACAAAATTTTGAGTATCATATTTAAGGCCATCCCAAAAAAATTATTTCTTCACCATGTGGTAAGTTTTTAAAAATACCGAGTGTCCTCCTAAAGGAGAACTGTGAAATTCCGAAAAAATCTTTTGTTTTAGTTTGGAATTCTTGCAAATATATAAGCGATCTTTGTACCATAAGGAATCATTGTTCCAACTAAATATATCAGATGTACTAGGATCTTGCTGCAACTTTTGAATGAGTTTCCACACTTCTTCATCCTTCTTCCATTCATCCCTTGCTTCAGTTATCTAATCTGGTTGGATAATAGAAATGGCACAAAGCAATGTTTCCACCTCTTAATCCTTTCTTGAGAGTGCATCTGCAAAAACATTTAGCTTCCCTTTTTTGTAGATGATTTCAAAGTCATAACCCAACATCTTTGTGACCCATTTTTGCTACTCTTCTAAAGATAGTCTTTGTTCCAAAAGGTGTTTAAGACTATCATGGTCTGTTTTTACCTTGTAGTGTCTTCCCATTAGGTAAGGTCTCCATTTCTTTAGTGCATGTAGTATTGCCAACATTTCCTTCTCATAAATAGCCTTTTTGTAAATAATTTCCTTTGATTGGAGGACTTTCAAAAGCAATGGGTCTTCCTTCTTGCATTAAAACAACACCAATTCCATTTCCTGAGACATCGCATTCCATAATAAAGGTTTTTGTGAAGTCTGGCGTAGCTAAGACTGGTGTTAGGCACATTACCTCTTTAAGATGTTCAAAGGCCTTAGTTGCTTCAGGAGTCCATGAAAATGCATCTTTCTTCAATAATGTTGTTCAAGGTACTACTATTCTCCCATAATTCTTAAAAAAATTGCAATAATACCCTGTTAACCCGAGAAATCTGTGCAAATGCTTGTCTATTTTTTTGATGATATACTAATCTACAACAGGTCTTGGAAGGATCATGTTCAACATGTTGACAGGGTGCTCAAACTATTGGAGGAGAAACAATTATATGCAAAAAAATCCAAATGTTTCTTTGGAGTAGAAGAGGTGGAATATCTTAGTCATATTGTATCGCACAAGGGTGTTAAGGTAGACCCTAACAAAATTAAAGCCATTAAGGAATGGAAAGTCCCCACAACCATAAAGCAGTTGCGAGGATTTCTGGGGTTTACTGGGTATTATCACAAGTTTGTTAAGAATTATGGGAGAATAGCAGCACCTCTAACAACATTATTGAAGAAATATGCATTTTCATGGACTCCTGAAGCAACTAAGGCCTTTGAACATCTTAAAGAGGAAATGTGCCTAACACTGGTCTTAGCTACGCCAGATTTCACAAAAACCCTTATTGTGGAATGTGATGCCTCAAGAAATGGAATTGGTGTTGTTTTAATGCAAGAAGGAAGACCCATTACTTTTGAAAGTCGTCCTATCAAAGGAAAGTATTTATAGAAAGCTATTTATGAGAAGGAAATGTTGGAAATACTACATGCACTAAAGAAATGGCGACCTTACCTAATGGGAAGACACTTCAAGGTAAAAACTGATCATGATATCTTAAATACTTTTTGGAACAAAGACTATCTTCAGAAGAATAGCAAAAATGGGTCACAAAGATGTTGGGTTATGACTTTGAAATCATCTACAAAAAAGGGAAGTTAAATGTTTTTGCAGAAGCGCTCTCAAGAAAGGATGAGGAGGTGGAAGCATTGCTTTGTGCCATTTCTATTATCCAACCAAATTGGATAACAGAAGCAAGGGATGAATGGAAGAAGGAAAAAGAAGTGTGAACACTCATTCAAAATTTGCAGCAAGATCCTAGTACATCTGATACATTTAGTTGGAAAAATGATTCCTTATGTTACAAATATCGCTTATATATTTGTAAGAATTCCCAACTAAAACAAAATATTATTTTGGAATTGCACACTTTTCCTTTAGGAGGAAACTCGGGATTTTTAAAAACTTACCACAGGGTGAAGAAAGAATTTTTTTGGGATGGCCTTAAATCTGATATTCAAAAGTTTGTGGCAGAATGTTTGGTTTTCCAACAAAATAAAGTTGAGACAATTAAGACCCCGGGTCTTCTACAACCTTTATCCATTCCAAGTCAACGTTGGGAGGAGATTTCAATGGATCTTATCACACGTTTACCTAAGTTCGAAAGAAAGAGTGTCATCATGGTGGTAGCAGATAGACTTACCAAGTAGGCACAATTTTGTGCATTATCTCATCCATTTAAAGAAAGTATAGTTTCTACTGCATTTATGGAAACAATTCAAAAGCTACATGGAAACCCAAAGATTATTGTAAGTGACAGGGATCCCGTTTTTACTAAAAAAATTTAGACGGAATTATTTTCTTGTTTGGGTACTCAACTAGCTCATAGCTCATCTTATCATCCTCAATCTGATGGTCAAATTGAGATAGAGAATAAATGTTTGGAAGGATATCTTTGTTGTTTTGTATCTGATAAGAAAACACAATGGGTCAAGTGGTTACCTCTCACTGAATGGTGGTATAACACTTCCTTCCATATTGCAACAAAAATGACCCTATTTATAGCACTTTATGGATATGATCCACTGTCCATCACATCATATTTAAGAGAAAATTATAAGGTTCAAGCAGTGGAAGATCACATTGAGCATCAACAAGAAGTTCTCCAACTATTAAAGGATAACCTTATTTGGCACAAAATCGAATGGAAAAACAGGCAGATCAACATCGCAGCGAGAGAATTTTTGATGCAGGAGACTGGGTATTTTTAAGGCTACAACCATACAAAAAAATGTCCCTCAAGCAAGCTAAGAAGGATAATAAATTATTGCCAAAGTACTATGGTCCTTACAAGGTGTTGCAAAATATTGGTACTATGGCAAATTGGAGCTTCCTGCTTCTTCGCGAGTTTATCTAGTTTTCCATGTTTCATGCTTAAAGAAGGTTATAGGTGGAAAAATTCCAGTCCAAACAATATTACTAGAACTTGATGAGGAATGTTAGGAAACCAGCTCAAAAAATAGAAGAAAAGAGAGATCAACGCCTTATAAATAAGCCACTTTGAGGGGGCAACCTCCAATACATTACATAAATGAACAATTCTTGGATGATACAAATGAAAAATCCTCCTTTCTATATATAGGAGTCCATGGGGCCACAATGTAATCCTAGCTGACCTAACAATAATAATGTAATGGTACAATAATAACAATATGGGTGTTACATGGGTACACCAATAACAATAAGGGGTTACACTAACATCAATAAGGTACTATAATAGTAATATAGGGACCTAACAATATATTCACAGGACCAAAGTGGATTTTTATGACAAAGCCATTAAGTGTTTGGATGATAATGGAATACAGAGAGTCTTGTAGGGTATGAAGAAAGAAGCATCAGTTAGAATGGTGATAATTATGTAGGTGAAGCGCAGTTGTAGAAAAGGATGTGTGTTATTTTCAGTACATATTTCCATTGACAGAGGTAAGGAAGTTGGAGATGCATAGGTATTGAGAAGGTACCTATTTTTACAACAATTTAAGGATGTGTTTCCAACAGATATTTCAAAATTACCGCCTCATAGGGAAGTAGAATTCTCTATTAAGTTGGTACTAGGGGAAGCACCAACATCAAAGGAACCATACAGGATGAGCACTCCAGATTTGGTAGAGCTAAACTTGAAGTTAAATGAAATGCTTGACAGGGGATACAATAGGCCAAGTATATCACCATGAGGCACACCGGTATTTTCTTTAAGAAGAAGGATGGTACCCTTAGGTTATGCATTGATTATAGGAAATTGAACAAGGTGACCATTAAGAACAAGTATCTATTGTTGAGGATTGATGATTTATTCGATCGTTGAAGGGAGAAGCAATGTTCTCAAAGATTGATATGAGATCAGGATATCATTAGGTACGCATTAAAGAAGATGACATTCACAAGACAACTTTATGGACCAGGTACACACATTATGAGTTTGTTGCAGTTACTTTCGTTTTGACTAATGCTCCAACTACTTTTATGTGCTTGATGAATAGTGTGTTATGTCCTTATTTGAATAATATTTTTATCGTATTCATTGATTATATACTGGTATATTCTAAGAATGAGGAAGAGCATGCCAAACATTTAGCAGCAGTGTTGATATTTCTAAGAGAGCATCAATTTTATGCTAAGCTTAGCAAATGAAGTTTCTTTTAGACAAAGGTACATTACTTTGGGCATGTAGTCTCCAAGTAAGGTATAGCAGTGGGCCCAAAGAAGGTAAGGGATATCATGGAGTGGGAAGCTCATAGGAATGTGGATGAGGTAAGGTACTTTATTATGTTAGTAGGTTATTAAAGGAGGTTCATTAAGAACTTCTCACATATTGCATATCCCATCACTTTATTGCGAAGGAAAGGTAAGAAGTTTTAATGGATAGAGGAATGCACAAAAAGTTTTGGGAAGTTGAAAAAATTGTTGAAACATGCTCCAATGCTAAATATTGCAGATCTGGACAAAGAATTTGTAGTATGCACAGATGCTTGAAAAGAGGACTTAGTGGAGTTCTTATGAAGGAAGGATAGGTAGTGTGCTATGAGTCACAAAAATCGAATGAGCATGAGAAGAATTATCTAACACATGATCTTGAGTTGGCAGTGATCATCCATGCATTAAAGATGTGGAGGCATTATCTTCTTGGAAGGATGTTTGTACTGATGAGTGATCACAGTGGACTAAGGTATCTATTTGACCAACCGAATTTGAACGTCAGGAAAATTAGATGGTTGGCCATGATCAGCAAGTTTGACTTTGAGATCAAGTACATTATAGGTAAAGATAACATGGTTGCAAATTATCTTAGCAGTCAAATACATGTGAACCACATAATAGCTATGAGTTCTTATGGGACAAATTTACAGGCTCGGATCTAACAGGAAGGTCAGCAGGATAACAAGTACATGGATCTCATGCACAGATTACAACAAAGAATAGGTACAGGCACAAGTACAGATATAGTTAAAGGTACACATGCAGGTACTGGTGCACAGGATGTGGACTATCATCTAACAACATATGGATTGTTTAGATTTAGGGATAAGATATATGTGTTAGATGACAATGAGATCAAAAATTTTATCTTAAGAGAGTCTCATGCGAAACCATATTTAGGTCACCCAAGATATTAGAATACATTGACAAAAGTGAAGAAGTTATACTATTATAAGAACTTGAAGAAAGAAGTGGTTGAGTTTGTGGCGATATGCTTGGATTTTCAATAGGTAAAGGCAAAGTGTAAGCATCTAGGTCGATTACTACAATATATCTTGATTCCAAAGTGGAAATGGGAGGTCAATTCCATTGAATTCATCACAGGTTTGTCAAGGAAATATAGACAACATGAATCGATTATGGTCATGGCTGGCATGTTGAAAAAGGTAGCACACTTAATACCAGTGAAGTCTACTTATTCAACCAATGATGTAGCAAAGGTTTCCATTAGATATGTAGTGAGGTTGCATGGTGTCCCAAACAATATTGTGTCAAACATGGATGCTAAGTTCACTTCTATATTTTAGAAAGAGTTATTTGCAGGTTTGGGTATAGAGTTTCCCTTCAGCACAACTTATCATCCATAGAAAAATGGACAGAGAGAGAGGATCAATAGGATATTGGAGGGCATGTTGAAGATGTATGTGATGCATCGACAATGAAAGTGGGAAGAGTACATTTTGTTGGTTGATTTTTCTTATAATAATGGTTACTAGGAATCATTGAGGATGAGTCTGTTTGAGGCATTGTATGGGCGGAGTTGTAATACTCCTATTAGTTGGAGTGATCTAGTCAATAGGGTATTGATAGGAATGAATATGTTGGCAGAGATAGAACATGAAATGTAGGTAATCAAGAAGAATGTAAAGGAAGCACAAGATAGAAATTTTTTTTATGTGGATCAGAACAATTTTTTTAAGGAGTCTCAGGTTGGGGAACATGTGTACTTGTGCATCAATCCCAAGAAGAGATCCTTGAGGATTGGATCATGTGCCAAGTTGGCACCTTGATTTTGTGGACCTTTCAATATTCTTGAAAGGATTAAACCAATATCCTATCAACTTGCAGTGCCTTTGAGAGTGAAATTCCATGACATTTTCCATGTGTCATTGCTTAAGAAGTATGTTAAAGATGTTGACCACGTGATTGACTAGTTTCTATTGCAGGTAGAGCCAGAAGATGAATTCTAGCCGGAACCTCAGTGCATTTTGCAGAGAAAGATGCTCATGCCTTAAAACCGATCAATCAAGTAGGTTAAAGTGCAATGGAAGGACTTTGGGCCCAATGAAGCTACATGGGAGATGGAAGATTATATGTGGGCTATGTATCCTTATCTATTCATTAGTTGAGCAAATGTCTTTGGTATACGTTTTGGTACATGATTTGGTATGATGTTTTGGTATATGTACATATGTATATGAATGTAAATATCACCATGAGTTGTGTTATAAAGCTCTATTAAGTGGTATGATTTCATGTCATTATGGTTGTCATTTTGTTTTGTTTCCATATTGGTTTGCTTCTCAGCAGGTTGATCATTTTAAAAATTGCAACGAGTTAAGTTATAACGCTCCATGGGAAATATGATTTTCTTTCAACATTCTTGTTGGTTGAATGTATCATTGAACACCGAGCATGATGTTACCCCAAGGGGGAGGGTTTTGTAACAACCATGGTAAAAAATCCATGTAAAATTTAATAAAGGTAAAAAAATACCTTGGTCATGGGAGATGTATTCCAAGTTGAATGTTGGGCAAAACATCATAGTGTGGGTGTTCATTTGGTTTATTAATCACCATGGAAATTGACAAAGTGTTACAGGTCAATTTGGGCATCATCCCCCAAGACATGGTCAAATTGGGCATCATCCCCCAAGACCAATGAATAGGGTCTATCATCCCCTAATTCAGTTGCTATATGCCCTAAGAAAATTCATTCCTTTGATGGCTTCAATTGTGAGATTTACAAGGTTTAAATTATAGATTATATGACCCATTGACTCATCAAAGCTCCTCTACATGGGCCTAACTACATTGTAGTGCACTTACCTCCATGCAAAGGTGCATTGCAGTGCACTTCCCGACATTCAAGGGTGTGTTGGTCTCCTGGGAGCGAAATCATCATTGTTCCGAGAATCTCCACATGTCTAGTGCCTTCTAGAAGAGCTCATAGGTGTCATACTTTGAATACAAGTGTTCATCCATCACCTCTAAAGTTGGAAACATGTCTCGCCTATTATTATAAAGCCATTCAATTCCATTTATTGAGAAACTACCTTCAATTTCCCTATAAATTGAGCACTCATCTAAGTGCTAGGGAGGGAGAAATTTGTGTTTGTTGGATTCTTAATTGATGAGAGCTGGAAGTACTGTTATGCTACTGAGATGATGCTTGGTGTGATGAGGATGGAATGAAGTTGGAGAAGGTTGACAATGAATCGATCTATTGGTTGTAATATTCTCCTCCTACTTTCTTAATAAAGATATCTGTTCATTTTCTCATATGTATGCTTATATCTTGTGAATTGCATTCCCAATTGTGTATGTATTCTCAGATCTAATCAGTTTGATTTGGTTAAGATAAGTAGATACTTGTATATTTGTATGTTGTTTGTTGTTCTCTGTCTTTGATTGCATGAATCGATCTAGTGGCTTTAATTGGATTGAGAGCGACGACAACAAAGACAGAAGGAGAAAGAGAACGAAAGGATCACAAGTAGGTTTAATTCAATTCTGTCTATATATTTGTCTTAGAGAGAAGAATAATTGTCTTTCTTCTATTGTTCTGAGTGAAGGAACACCACACTCAGGGAATCTAGTTTATCCATAGATTAGAATTTCCTATAAAAAATTGGCAACTCCGCTGGGGAAAAATCCATTATTCCTGGTGTTTATGTCTCTACTTACCATCATCAGTAGACTCTACTTTATTTTATCAGTCATTTGAATGAAATTTTTTTCTTAGAAGTCTGTTTAACCTGCTTGTTTTCAAAACATAGCGGTGCCCAATGCACTGTTGGTCGGGGTATAGTGCACTGCAGTGCACTATCTCCCTTTCAGGAGTGCACTGCAACGCACTGTCTGCCCTTACAGGATGCATTGCCCCCTCAGCCAGCCAAATTCCATCAAAATTTTTCTTTGCATTCAGTTTCAGCCAATTTTTTGTTGTATTCTTATATGTCTGATTACTCTTAGAGACCAGTAAACATTGCTTATTCTTCCCCCTTTGAAAATTTATTTGTTCAATGTTTCATTAGTTTTTTTCTTTATCATTGGAAAATTAAATTCAAAGTAGTTAATTTTTGCATTAAGATCAATTCTTTTTTTGAAAAGGAAATTGTTGTTTCATTCCTCATTTCCTATAGGAAAATTGTTGTTTCATTCTTCATTTTCCTAAGAGAAATTGTTGTTTCATTCCTCGTTTCTCTAAAGAAAACATTTGTTTGATTGATTTTTGCATTTAGTTTCTTTAACTCATTCACATTAAAAGAAACTGAAAAGAAAAACATGCATGTGAATTTAGAGATTGTGTGTTTTGCATAGGAACATATTAGAGAAATTTGCATTTATTTTGTGCTCTTTTTTGTATGTTCAAAATCTGATTGCTTTTATCCCTTAGTAGTGAAGATTTTCATTGAAAAATTGAATTGAAAATTTTTCTTCTCATTCATTTTGCAATTTAGGAATTTCCCATTACATCACGCAGTGAACCTCAAAGATAAACTTTTAAACAAGATCAACATAAAATTCACCTCAATCAACCTAAGAAAGCATTGTAACATTAACGATAACACTTAGAAGGTCTAGGCTAGAGACATGTTCCGACGTCGTTAAACATAGCAGTTGTCCCTAAATGTCTGTGATACATTTCGAGTGTGAAATCCCACTCCACGTACGTAAGTATATCAGAGATCTTCCACATACCTTCAAGTATATAAGGCGGTGTTCTAGTACGAAAGGTATAAGGGGGTGCTCTCACTGTGCTGTTTCACATTAGACGGTTCTAATATGGACTTGGGACTCCACGTGACTTCGGGTATATTTGGGAGGAAAAATTTAGGTTTCTTACCATCCATAGGTAACCGAGTCAACCGCCTTCTAACTTGTGATACACCAAACACAACATTCGGGGAGATTTCCTACCCGTACTTCTTGGTTCGCTAGGAGGTATTATGCAATTCACAATTACTTGGTAAAATTTTTTCCTAGTATCACCATTTTATTTGTTTATTTGTTTTTGCAGTAAAATCAATCGTTCATCGTGGAAGAAGAACATCCCTTTCCCCATTGTTCACGTATAATAGCACTTAAACCACCTTTACCACCATAAACCATTTCTGGTCGTTGAAGGTGACCTCGTTATATCAAAACCAGTACCATCAATACCTCTGGTGTGTCATTTTCATCACATCTACCAGATTAATCTCGAGTCGTTATACACATCCTGGTTTTTCTACTGTCGTCCAAAAGGAGTCCTCACAGCTACCTGTGGACACTGCACATCCAATTAGTAGAACCATACCTCCAGAACCCAATGTTGTTCAACTGGAAGTTTATTTGGATCCCATCGTTGTTTTACCAGAACATCTAGTTCCCGAAGTTGAACAACTGGAAGTTGTTCCTGTATCGGTCGCTCCTTAGTTGATCGTAGCCATTGAGTCTTCCCTTTCGCACAATCAACCACCTGAAATATATCTCAGGCCTGATGGAAAAATTCTTCCACCTGGTTTGATTTCGATTGAGGAAGAACCTTAACAAGAAACATTCCCTTCCACTCCAATTCATTATTGATCAGGGCTTTATCTTTACGAGTCTATTCCTCGGTTGACTTACACTACTTATTTTGATCCTATTTTAATTCAAGTTCTCGTAGATCCTATAGGGTACACACTGTGTCATTTGACCATGGATGAGTCAAAATCTCCGGCTGCACCATCTATTACAATTGTGAAAACATCCACTATTTCTACTCCGTCTATGTTTGCCACATCACCAGAGTCACATCTTTATGGTGGTCCTTCCATCCCACTAGGTTACCAATCATTATCTCGAACCTACTATGGTGCATCCTCAAATCCATGGACTTAAGCCATGTCATCTTCTGGTATTTTATCTTATACATCTCTAATGAGTATTGAATGGCTTGATCCTTTATATACATCTTCAATGCAACATCAAGCTGGTCCATCTAGGTATATTCCATCTAGTACAATATTGAATGGAATCCCACTATTTGGAGAAAAATATATTCCATCTTATTATACTGCTCATGTTGGGTGGAAACCTATGGTCACCCATTTTGATAGTACTCGTTCATTTTATGGTCACCCAAATGTTGGAATGACTGTTTGTAAGTGGTAGCCTATCTTTCCTGTTCAACCTCAAACGGTTGTGCATTCATATCAACCGGTTCAACCTATTGCACTTACATCTACTCCACTTGTTAATAATTCATTACCCCTATTACAGGCTTAGTTGGCTGTACCTCAACTGTCTCAGGCGGGTCCCTCAACCCATTACCCTCAAGTTTTGGGCCTCCAAACTATAACTCCTTTGGCTGGTTTACAACAACCACCTGTATCCAAAATATTTCATTCAATGGTTGGAATACCATTTTATGGGATGGAATAGGCTCCTACCAGTCTTGCCTATCCACAACCGAGTCCAAGCTATTCTGGTTTTGGCTATAATCTTGGTGGACAGTCAACTTGGCAGCTAGAACCTCAAATGTCACAACAATAATTCCAAAAACAAACAACTTACCCAGGTCTTGGTCCACAGATCCCTCAAGCATTTGGTCATAAAAACAACCCCTAACTGGGTTACCCACAACAAATTCCATATGTTGGTGCTCAACGTCCTGTTGCCCAAGCAATCCCATCATATCCTGGTTATGCTCAACCTGAATTGAATCAACACTTTCCCTTTGTCGCAACTTTAGAATTACTTGATTTAAACCGTCTTACCAATGATCCTATTAGCTATTATCCTTGGTGGTTAGTGATACCACATAAATTATCCTCCAACATTCCTAAATTCAATGGAAACCCTGGAGAAGACCCACCAACACATGTTATGACTTATCATTTTTGGTGCTCATCCAA
The DNA here is from genome assembly GCA_034641835.2 of Pinus albicaulis. Taxonomy (NCBI): domain Eukaryota; kingdom Viridiplantae; phylum Streptophyta; class Pinopsida; order Pinales; family Pinaceae; genus Pinus; species Pinus albicaulis. Next base: position 970,466,642 of record CM076580.1, on the reverse strand, counting down.
CACCTTAAACGATGACTCTGTTTGACTACGTCTTTTCCAGCTTACGCTCACTGTTCCGACTGCGAAGTGGTACATTGAATTACCACGAACTTCATTTTATAATTTCAATTCCTTAGCCACTACCTTTTTAACCCACTTCCAATTACCCATACAATATGAAACTGGAATAGAATTGCTGACAAATTTTAAACAGACAAATGCTACTCACATTTCTTATCATATTCATGAGTGGCGTCGTCATCGTATATTGGTCAAAAAATTTGTTCCTAATCAGCTCCTCGCTGAGTGGTTTATTAAGTCCTTACTGCCATCTATCATTGAGGATGTAGCTAAAGGTAGATTCGTCACTAAAGAGAAGGTCATTGCTTATGCAAAGTACCTATATTTGATTTATACTCAGTCTGGCACGCTCTATGAGAAAATTCCAAATGCGGCGCAATCAAATTTTACTATTCCTCCTCCATCTGGTAAGGAATATCATGCCGACGACGGTATGATTGGTTCTGTAAAAACTCAAACCTCTACTGCATCTACTCCTACACCTTCTTTCGAAATTCATGTCGTGTCATCTGACAAAGGAAAAATTGACAAGCAACCTGGAAGAAAGAAAAAGGGGAAAGCGAAGTAAAAGAAAAATTCAACCCCTCAGGAACGATCATTTGATCAAAAATCTGGAAACAATCAGAAACCTCGTTACCCTTGCTTAATATGTAATGAGGAGCAGTTTGTTCGAGACTATCCTCACCATGCTAAAGTCTCAAAATTTCTTAAGACCTTGCCTACATCTGCTATGTTGACACATCCTTTTCTAAATCCAGACACAAACATGGTTGCTACGGATCCCGCTTCTAGTTCCCAAGTGCTTGTGCTATCTGTCACAAAGCCAAAAAATGATGTTTTTGTGTCTATACGAAATAAATATTATGGTAGTCAGGCTATTGATCAACCTACTACCTCAACCATGAATCCATCTACTGAATCAATTCCGCTTACCGCTATTCCAGAGTTAGAAATAAAGCCACTGGAGGGAGTTGTCCATAAATCGACATTCAATCCTTGAGCTCGATCAACTCAAAATTATAATATAGTTGAAAATTTGGCTCAGTCACCTTTATATATGTCGACGATTGAGGTACTTCAAAATTTTCCCTCCTAGAAGCAGGCTTTGTTGTCAGCAATTGGTGGAATCGACCCGACATATTCCAATCTTGTAGTCTTTAATCCTACGGGTTATGTGCCACAATTACCAGCTGAATTAGCATTCTCGATCCAAGTAAATTTTCTGAATCACCTCGTTCATCGCATTATCATTGATGAGGGAGAATATACTTGTATTATGTCTCTAAACTGATGGAAGTCACTTGGCTTGCATCGCTTATCTCAATTGCCTACGATGTTGAAAGCTTTTGATATTCGTACATATAAGCCTTATGGTATCATCAATAACCTGCATGTCGAGCTAGGGGAATAAACTGTAACTGTTGAATTTGAGGTAGTTGATGGACCCCTTGACTACAACATTTAACTTGGAAGGCCATGGGTTTACACTATGATTGCGATCTTCTATACTTATTTTAGAATGATCGTCTTTCCTCATAAAGGCGTTATCACAGTCATTAATCAAATCTCCTTCTTTGATCTGAATATTTAAGGTACTTGAAAAGGGTGCAAGGTATCCATTTTCATTTATGTAAATGAGTGCAAAAATACTCAAGTTTAAATATGAAAATGTGAGAACTTCATATTTCTAATACAGAGATGGACTGTACGGGCATTTACCGGATATGTCACCTTTCAAAGAAAGGATGAATCCAGAGGCTACCTGGCCCTCTTACAGACTCTGCCTAAAGAAATAATAGAAGTAAACACTCAGACTTAATTAAAATGACCTTACTCAAACTTGACGTTATGCGGAAATTTTGCTTGGAAGAGGTGTATGTCTTTTCTTCTGTTTATGTTTTTAAGTTTATTTGTTTTTGCTGAAACTTATCATGTATATCAGCAACATAATTCAGCCATAGAATAACAAAACACAACAGCAATATAATATAGGAGTTCACCCCAACTCTTGGGCTACATCTCCTTTGAGCTTCGTCAACATGACTAGACTCTTTGGGATTAAGGTAATCAAATTCTTTTACAAGCTCCAAACTTAACCAAAATGAATACAAGAATGATTCAAAGGGTTTAAAATACCATTTTAAATCCCTTTAATGGCTTTCCAATTCCTGCAAACAGCTTTAGGCTTCCATGGACACACATCCTTCTGTTGGTGCACTAAGCTTCTCTGAGCTTCTAAATGGCACAAACTCCCTCAGATTTCTATTTCTACTCCTGAAACCACTACTGCTACATCCAATAATGATCATACATCAAATACCAACTGATAAATTGCTTACATTAAGCACAGCATCCCCAAAAATGGCTCTCCTCCACAGTTTGCCCAGGGCTGCCCACGACTTCATATCAACTTATCGAGCTGTAGAAGTACTCAAAATGATCTGAAACCACTTCCATTGGTTCCAGAATGACTGAAATAGTCAATATAGAGTTTTTTTTCATCAAAAACGGCCTCCGGCTGCTCCGGTTTCGCCTACATACTCTGTTTGGAAAATGGCCTCTAGAACTTAAATGAAGCTTTTCGGCTTTCTAATGTTCTTAACAGGCTCTGAAAACCATCAAAACAGATTCAAAAGGCATGAAATAGCTAAGAATGCCTATTCATTTACCTTAAACAGAGAAACACAGTCCAAAACACAGCCTTCTCCTTCAAGGCCCTTATGGCTCCTTCATCTTCTTCGATGCTTAAACCTTTGAAGATGACCTCTATTAGATTTCAGACTTGCTCCATTGAGTCCAGAATGTCGAAGAGACGCAAAAAAAAAAAAAAAAATTCCCTTTCAAAATTGAAGGTTATTGGGCGATTTCAAAATGCAACAACTTCTTCATACAGCGTCGGTTTTCAGTGCCGTTTGCGGCGTTGGGATCGTATCGCCAAGGCCTATCTCGTCACTCAGGTTCCAAATCAATTTGAGCACTTTCATTTTTGAGCTTTTTCCCAAGCTCAGATTTGAGCTCCTGATCACACCTCCCAAATGAGAGGCTTTTGGTCCCCAAAAGCTTACTGAAATGAAGAACTGAAATGTAGTGCAGCAAATGAGAGAATAAAAAGTCCTCTTCTCTTCATCCCTTCGAAAATTTTTCCTTGAAAAGCAAATGAAATTGAACCACAAATGAAAAGAAATCGACATTTCCCTTCCTGGATGCACTTGTCCACAACTGTCCACAGCTGTCTTTCTTGAACTCACACAGAAATTTCTGGCGAGAAATTTACAAAATGAAACTGTACAACGCTGCCTTGATCAATGATCTAAGTTGGCTCAAAACAAACAAGATATTACAGCATAAAATACATGCATACATCCGAAATTTGCATATGTACAAAAGGAGTACGTCTTACTGTGTCAAGAAGTCCATCCACTTCTCACCAAGCCACTTCCATGGCAACTTCTGCTGCTGCAACTTTTCCTCATGTGAAACTTCCCTTTCCACATCAATAATGGAATATGAGGTTCCACCTTCACCAATATTTTTGTCCTCTTGCTGCATGTGCATGGGACGACGAGTTGAATGCAAGATCCAACAATGAGAGACAACATGTCCCTTATTTTGGCAAAAAGTGCAAATCATATGCACATTATTTGAAGGTAGTCTTTGCTTCATCTGCTTCTTGTGTGCCTTCTTCCTCATCCAGCATCTTGAAACTTGATGGTTAAATTTACCACAATATGTACAAGAATTCCTCTTATGTTGCTTTGCATGCTTGCCATAAGCTGCATGTCTACCATATTCGTGCTGCAACAAAGGCTTCAAACAATGGTAAGGAATATTGCCATCATGACATTGATGTAATTGAGAACTTGGGAGAAATGTTCTCTTAAAATTTGCATCACATTCTTGAATGCATGTGCTCAAAGCTTCACCATTAAGCTACTCATAGCCAAGACCAATATTCTTGGAACGCTCCACAACACAAATAGGCTCAACAATGCCTTGTGCATGCTTGCCCAAACCTTTACCTTCTTCATAGACCATTTTCAACATCAATTTGGACCCAATACCTCTTGTATGCCTTTCAAACAAACCAACACACTTTTCAATAGAGGAAACCGAAGACAAATCAGACTGATTTACCTCATGATTTACATCCTGAAGATGAGGTATTTTCTTGGACAAAGCTTCTTGAGCTTGAAGAAGCTGCAACTCCATATCATGCAGTATTTGAAGAATGGCTTCTTTCTCTTCTTGCATAGCTAGCAATTGTGCATGAAGCTTAACACTTTCTCTTTGATCCTCAATGAGAATCTGCACCATGTCCTTCACCTTAATGAACTCTTCTTTCATGTCATCACTGAAGAGTTTCTTGAAGGAGGAAACTTCACTTGCAGAAGAAGTTGAAATTATGTAAATGGTCAAAACAACCAAAAGGAACTTCCAAAGAAAAGTCCTCAAAGCTTTCAAACAAACGACAAGCTTTTAACCAAATGTCAGAAAAGACCCCTTCTCATTCAAGCAGCCATTTTGCAACCAATAAAACAGTAAATCTCTTACACTGTTTTAAAACCTTTTGCACCATAAGGAATGCTCAACCTGTGCTTCGATACCATATGATATGAATATGGAAGGTACTTGAAAAGGGTGCAAGGTATCCATTTTCATTTATGTAAATGAGTGCAAAAATACTCAAGTTTAAATCTGAAAATGTGAGAACTTCATATTTATAATACAGAGATGGAATGTAGGGGCATTTACCGGATATGTCACCTTTCAAATAAAGGATGAATCCAGAGGCTACCTGGCCCTCTTACAGACTCTTCCTAAAGAAATAATAGAAGTAAACACTCAGACTTAATTAAAATGACCTTACTCAAACTTGACGTTATGCAGAAATTTTGCTTGGAAGAGGTGTATGTCTTTTCTTCTGTTTATGTGTTTTAAGTTTATTTGTTTTTGCTAAAACTTATCATGTATATCAGCAACATAATTCAGCCATAGAATAACAAAACACAACAGCAATATAATATAGGAGTTCACCCCAACTCTTGGGCTACATCTCCTTTGAGCTTCGTCAACATGACTAGACTCTTTGGGATTAAGGTAATCAAATTATTTTACAAGCTCCAAAATTAACCACAATGAATACAAGAATGATTCAAAGGGCTGATAATACCATTTTAAATCCCTTTAATGGCTTTCCAATTCCTGCAAACAGCTTTAGGCTTCCATGGACACACATCCTTCTGTCGGTGCACTAAGCTTCTCTGAGCTTCTAAATGGCACAAACTCCCTCATATTTATATTTCTACTCCTGAAACCACTACTGCTACATCCAATAATGATCATACATCAAATACCAACTGATAAATTGCTTACATTAAGCACAGCATCCCCAAAAATGGCTCTCCTCCACAGTTTGCCCAGGGCTGCACACGAATTCATATCAACTTATCGAGCTATAGAAGTACTCAAAATGATCTAAAACCACTTCCATTGGTTCCAAAATGACTGAAATAGTCAAGATAGAGTTTTTTTTCATCAAAAACGGCCTTCGGCTGCTCCGGTTTCGCCTACATACTCTGTTTGGAAAATGGCCTCTAGAACTTAAATGAAGCTTTTCGGCTTTCTAATGTTCTTAACAGGATCTGAAAACCATCTAAACAGATTCAAAAGGCATGAAATAGCTAAGAATGCCTATTCATTTACCTTAAACAGAGAAACACAGTCCAAAACATAGCCTTCTCCTTCCAGGCCCTTATGGCTCCTTCATCTTCTTCGATGCTTAAACCTCTGAAGATGACCTCTGTTAGACTTCAGACCTGCTCCATTGAGTCCAGAATGTTGAAGAGACCCAAAATAAAATAAAAATTCCCTTTCAAAATTGAAGGTTATTGGGCGATTTCAAAATGCAACAACTTCTTCATACAGTGTCGGTTTTCAGTGCCGTTCACGGCGTTGGGATCGTATCGCCAAGGCCTATCTCGTCGCTCATGTTCCAAATCAATTTGAGCACTTTCATTTTTGATATTTTTCCCAAGCTCAGATTTGATCTTAGTTCACACACCCTTGCTAGCACTTCAAAATATTAGTGTAGGGCTGTTGAAGGATTCTTCCTTAATGGGCACCTTTACATTACCATCGCCTGCAACATTGACAGAAATTGCAAGAATAGAGACCTACTGGATGATATATTCCACTTTATATGACTTAAGGAAGATTACCAATGATTATGAAGTTGTTACGCTGGATGAATTTCTACCTCCAGGCCTAATTGAGCTGGCATAGCAATTAATTTACTTGGCTTGGGTGGCACATCATCATTCATTGTCGCCGATCGTTTGGGTTGATCGTTCATTATATTTTGGTACTCCTTCTGATCCCTTTTCATCCACTTTCTTAACTGATGAGAGAATTGTGGATTCCATGATGATAGAAGGAGAACCATGGGAAGATCATCATCATTGTTCCCATCTTCAGGATTACAACGAAGATAACCTTATTGAACTATATCACCCTACGATCTCTACTTTATTTTCGAATTTTGTTCCAATTAATGCCATCGAATCTGAGTGCAACTTATCAAATATTGAAGAAACCATTTCTATTGATATTTCGACCAAACCTGGCGTTGTAGAAAACATTCATGTCAGTGCATCTTGTTCTCCATCCGAACTCGAAACTTATCGCTCTCTTTTTCATGAATTCCGAGATATCTTTGCTTGGTCTTATGAGGAAATTCAATGTATAGATACTAGTATTGTTGAACACACAATTAAAATGTACACTGATGTCAGACCATTACGTCAATGCCTTTGTCCTTTTCATTCGAAGAAGGCTGTTGCCATTAAAATAGAAGTTGAAAAAATCTTGCGTGCTAGTTTCATTTACCCTATTCCACTTACTGATTGGGTTTCCAACATTGCTCCTATCACGAAGAAATAAGGGACAAGCAGAGTGTGCACCGATTATCGAGATGTCACTCTTTCTTGTCCAAAAGACAAATATCCTACTCCCGTTATTGACTAGATTATTGATGAATGTGACGGGTGTTAGTCTCCTGTATTCATAATATCACTAGATGACTATGGATTTTTACAAATCTGCTGAAAATAAACATTCCTTGATTCTCATTTTATTTTAAGAAACCTCACTACCTTCATTATCTTCATTTTACCTATCCATTATCTCTCATTTTTCCTCTTTCAATACCCTCAAGCTCTAAAAGAACTTAGGTTTTAACCTCAAAACCCCTCATTTGGTCTTTCCCATTGATAAAAAACCCATTTAAACGCTCCCTTTCAATTTTTCCCTCTTTCCTTCAAAAAAATGTAAAAACCCCTTTTTTAAATTGTTTTAAAAATAAATTAAATTGATTCGGGACCCACCATTTTTAAATAAAACTATGTTTTGTTTTAAAAACCTGACTCCCCTTTATATTTATAAACCCACTCTAAGCCTAAAACCCCCATCCTTATATAACCCTAGCCCCAACGTTTATTAAGCGCTTCTGCTTAAAAACCTTACCCCAGGCCCCGCATTTCAAAAAACACGCATATGTAATAAATCCTCTGCTTTGTTATATACCCGACCCCACATCATATTCAAACCAGCCACCTCATTAAAAATATCGGCCCCACATCATATCCCATTATTTCATCAAAACTCGACCACCGTTGGATCAACACCTCCCGATCCAACGACCCACGATCATTGTCACAAATCCAAATGTGCGATGGTTAAAACCTTTGGGACCATGCGATATGGGAAGTTTTATCACCATCATATCCTACCATGCGTCGCTCCTTCTATGGTATCACATCCCCGCAACCAAAAACGCCTCACCGCCTACGCCCCACGCGAAAACTGCAAAACCACTCTCGTGCCATAAACCCAAAACCGTCGACTCGTTTGAATGTCTCAAAGCCATGACCTTTCGCGATAAGCCCGGTGACTGTGCGATAAGCCCCGACCCACCATAAAACCCCTGTAACACATCCAAAAGACCTGGAAGGCCATAACCAAATGCAAAAAACCAAAAACTTTCCATGCACCGACTTCGTCCTGCTGCCACGTTTCCAAACTCAACTATTTTTTTTAATGTATAAGTGAATGTACATGGTAGGAATGCATAATTTGCATTTCTAGATCCAAGAATTATTGAATCAAGGTTCTCTATGTGATGATCCAAAAAGCCTTACTCATTAAAGGATCAGGAGCGCAAGATCACGAAGAAACATTAATGGATCATTACCATTGATGATCATTCAAACACTACAGGGGCAAAAAGAGTTCTCCACAACACAAGGTAAAGAAATAAAAGAGTTTTACAGTAGCAGCACAGGCGGAGATGAAGACAAATGTAAAGAACACAGTCAAAGAATAGTAACTGTTACAAGGCTTCACCATGACAGTGAAAGGTAAAAAGGAACAAAAGATCAATATGTTGAGAATTTGGAAGGCTGTAGGTTAATACAAATTCTCTTCTTGATAATTACTTGTGAACTTACTTGAGGTACTTATGTCTTCTCTTCTTTTAGTTAAGTTGATCTTTCATCAAGTCAATTATCAAAAACACAAGACACAAAGGTTAGGCTCCTAGATCTAGGGAAAAACCTCTCCCTCTTGGAGAGGAAAATCCGCAAAGAGTTCTTCTTATGGATTTTCAAATGACAAGTACCATGACCTAGACTTAGACCCTAGACCTAGATTTTCTTCCAGAACCTTGATCTTCACCTTGTGTATGCTTCTATTTGATTTGCTTGGACTATGAGGAGGTAAATAAAGGATTTAACTTCCTCAATATTACTCCTGCTTATTCTTATGATCACTGTCTCTTATCTACACTTCTGTTCTTCCTTTATCTGTTCCTTACCTACTTCTCCTTATGATCATTGTCCCTTGATTTATCCGTATTGGAGTCTTTCCATTTATCCACACTATATCTTAGTATATGTCCACACTCTGCATGTTGTGTTTATGACTATCTTAGTTATATCCACGTTGTCTCCGCCTGTATATCCATGTTTCTGTATTAAAGCATATATATATACATATATATATATATATATATATATATATATATATATATATACGCTATCTTTGCTGTGGTATCCGCACTATCTTAGTATGTATAAATACGTTGTCTCTACTATGGTATCCGCACTTAGTACGCTATCTTTGTTGTGGTATCCGCACTTTACATAATATCTAATTCACACTTATTGTTACATAGATCACCATTGAATTACTTCAGAAATGACTGCATAGCTCTTTAGGTGTTGCCGTATTATATGAATGCATTATATTCCAAGTGTGACTGCATTATATTCTTGTTGTGTTACTTCAGAGATCCGCAATGTTACACTGTGATATTTCAGAGGGAACCACATTAAAAAATGATACATTTTATCCACATGAACATAGGTATACATATTGGTGATGTTTCAGATTTTAGGCCGACCTGTATGTATGCTTGTAGGCCAACTTCAAGAACTTATAACAACTTCTTCTTCCATCATTTGAGAGAGGTCAGTTTGAGGAAATTTTCTTCCATAAACTCTTGGATGTAATACAAGGCTTTTAAAGGATCTGGAGCATATAGTGAAGACGGATTCCTTCATATATATACATTGCACATAATTATATTCTATGCCTAGAAGACCCAAACCTAGTAGACATCAAGAAGAAGTCTATCTACATAAAAATATTTCTCATGAAACCCATGAAGCAAGTGAAACCCATGAAGCAAGTACACCAAAAATATTTTATTATCTTTGAATTCTTATTTACATATATACATAATTACATAGTCAACATGAAGACTGAACTAGTTACACTTTTCAACACAATCAAGGGTCAAAGGCAAAAGAAAGGGTTAAGAGACAGAGTCAAGACACAAAGCAGATAAGTAAGGTTAAGGAAAGAGATTAAAGTAATTCAATTCAGTCAAAGAGAGATCAGAGATAGAAATAGAGTTAAGGAAATGAAAAATCCAAGTTTAAAGATAAATCAGAGGTTAAAGGAAAAATAAAAAGCAAATCAACAAAGGAAGACAGGTCCGAATGACTAAGGCACTCAGCAATTACTTCTTCAAAACACATTTTTCCACCTACAACCTCATTTCATTTAAAAAAAAGCATCTACAGTTAATAAAGTAGTCCAAGATATTTGAAGTAACTCAATAGTTATTGTAAAAGTTAATGAAAAGCCAAAAAGCCAAAAATATCCTAAAGTTAGCTCAACAGTTAAGTTAAAAGTTATTATTACAGTAAGTTAGTCAGTGATATTTTGTCTTGGGCCTTGCATGGTATCAAAGGTCAAGATTACATTTACTCTGTAATAACTACAGCCTGAAACCCTAGATTAGGGTCACCTCCTCATCTGCAGATAAATACTACATGTATTATTCATTGTTCTCGTTGGTTGGTTGATTGGTTAGTTGGTTGAGCTGCTAGGCTGGATTTTGATCAGACTCTGAGTTTCAAAGACTATTGTACTGGAGTATTGTAACTTTTTTGGACATTAGTAATACAAGAACGTTCATAGGATCCTTGAGTTATGTTAATGGTGATGTTATCCTTCTGTGTCAATGTTTCTCTTCTGTTTTCCATATTGCCCATCTTTTCTCTGATAAAAGAACATAAATTTTAGGTTGAGATATGATGTTTGGGCACCTTAACTCTATATGTTTCTATTATCTTTATGTTTTCTTCTACAAGGTATGATTAGAGAATTCATGGGTGTCTTGCTCTCTAGTTGCACCTAGCTTGTTTCCTTGAAGTTTACTTAGTAGAGTCTAGCTAAATAATTTATGGTTTTCCCTGCTCTTTAGTTTTTCTTAAACTGTTATTTTAAAGGCCTTCTTTGAAGTTTGATTAAAGAATTCAGGGGCGTCCTTCTCTTTAATTTCACTAAAATGTTATCTTGAATGTTTTCCTTATCTGAAAGTAATAGCTAGAGAACTCAGGGGTGTCATGCTCTCTAGGATTGCTGGAGTGTTGTCTTAAAGGTTTTCTTAGTAAAGCTTTGGCTAAAGAACTTAGGGGTGTCTTTCTCTTTAGTTTCTCTTAAACAATTATCTTCAAGGCTTTTCTTGTTGAAGTATAGCTAAAGGATTCTTAATTTCCCTTTAGTTTTACTTAATTCACAACTTACTGCCATTTCATATTTCATCTAATCTAAAAGATCAACTTGATATATTTAGCTTGCCCTATGAAAAACCTTGCAGATTTGATGTACAATTAAATCCTTTTATGACTCCATAGCCCAATGGATTAATGCTTCTCACAGTTTATCTATTCAACTAAAACAATCTATCAATTAATCAAACAATCAATCAAACAAAACAAAACAAAAAAAACCAAGCTTTATAACTAGCCTAAGATCAGAAAAAATAAGCATAAAGATAAATCAAATAATCATAAACATAGAGAGAGCCCTCTCTGAGCCCAAGAAGGCTAGGTCCTAGGACTCCAAAGCAGTCTGATGTGGTTCCCTGCAGATTTTTTTTTTCCAATATTACAAATCACAGGGCTCCAAGACTGGGTGTGAAATCTTTTCATTCATGGATGGATTCTCTGGTTACAATCGAATCACTATTCACCTAGAGGACTAATATAAGACAACATTCATGTGTCCGTGGGGCACATTTTCTTATCATAAACTCCCATTTGGTTTAAATAATGAAGGGGCAACATTTCAGATAGCAATGGATTATGATTTCAATGACATTAAGAACATTGTTCAACCTTATCTAGATGATTTACCTGCACATTCATGAAAACAGACTGATCACCCGACACATTTGAGAGCTATATTTTTACACTACCAACACTAAAATATATGCCTCAATCCACACAAATGTGTGTTTTATGATGGTTCTGGTCATTTTCTTGGATTTTTTGTCTCAAAAGATGGAATTCAAATTGACCCACTAAAGGTCCAGGTCATTCTTGATTTTCCTGCGCCATCAAACTTACTTCAGTTATATAAAATTCAAACAAAGGCTAACTTCCTAAGGAGGTTCATACCCAACTATGCTGAAATGGCTAAAGGATTTACTCGTCTCTTGAAAAAGGGGATTCCCTTCCATTTGGATAAGGTTGCACAAGCTTCTTTTGATGCTCTTAAAGATATCCTAATCCGAGCGTCATTAATGTATCCCCACAATTATCAGAGTGATTATTTCCTATATATCATCGCGGCAGATACAACCATCGCTATGGTTTTTGTCCAAGAATAAGATGGGTTAGAACATCTGATATATTATTTGAGTCGTAAACTCAATGATACGAAAGTTAAGTATTCATACGTCGAAAAGCTCGCCTTGGTAGCTGTTCAAGCTTTCAAAATATTTTGCCATTATATCCTGCTCTAGAAGACCATTATCATTTCTAATTGCAACCCTATGACATACATTCTATCACACCAATTGGTGGGGGGAAAATATTCAAAATGGATCATCATTTTGTAGGAATTTGATTTGGAATTCATCAAATCCAAGTCAAAGAAGTCTTTAGTTTTGGCTGAGCTTCTCTATGACCTTCCTTCTGATAGCATTTAAACTACATTGGAACCATCAATTCCAGATGAGTCTTTGTTTCTGATTGGGTCATCTGACCCTTGGTATGGGGATTTTATCATTTATCTCCAAACCCAAACTTTCCACCCTGATACCTCTCGCTCACAACAACGTTGTATTTAATACCAAGCCAAATTTTATCTAATCGTCCATGATATACTTTATCATCATGGTGTCGATACAATTTTAAGGAGGTGCCTCACTCATGAGGAGGATGAGAAGGTTTTAAATGATTTTCATGCTAGTGATTTTGGTGGAAACTTGTCTGGATACACTACCGCGCAGAATATTCAATGCACCGGTTACTTTTGGCCAACCATATTTCATGACTGCATCCTCGCGGTCAGAAGTTGTCATGCGTGCTAGATATTTGATCGTAAAATATGTATGCTGCCAGCACCAATGCATCCTATCATAGTTGTGGGATTATTTGCAAAATGAGGCATTGACTTCATGACCTGCAACCTTCATTCGGTTGGGGAGCATGGTTATATTATTGTCGCAGTCAACTACTCTACTAAGTAGGCAGTGTTGGGGTTCCTATGTTTTGGCAGATTGGAAAATCCAAAAGGCAAGACAACATCAAACCACTTTGGGATTCTTTTATCTAGCCCTCCTGAATCCAGAAAGGGATCTCTCTATAGGTTTCAAAGAATGATTTATCTTTAAGGCTTTTAGTGTGATCTTAGGCTAGTTATTAAGAACAAGGGTTTTGTTTGTTTGGTTGGGTGTGATCTTTAGTTGAGTGGAAAGTCCTGAAAATGAAAGAGTTTCAGGGAGGTGAAGGTGTGAATAATCATACAAGGTTCAGCTGATAGGATAAGTATGAAACAACACTTAATCTGTTGGGCTATGGAGTCACAAAAGGTTTTAATTACACAAAAGTTTTCAAGAGTGGTCCATGGGGCAAGTCATCTATAACAAAGGATCTCTTTAGATTAAATGATGGGATGGAACAATAAGAAATAGAGTGAGGGAAATCAAACAAATAAAGAAACAAACAACAGCCTAAGATCAAGTAAGTACTTTGAAAAGACCTTGCTTTTGGCATGCACTTAAGGAAAGACACAAAAGTAATCTAAGATCAGGTAAGTACTTCTAAACTAGCCTGCTTTTGATGTAATTTCAATAGAAAACATTTAAAACACTTAGAATAGCTTAATATCAAGTAACGAATTTCAAATTAGCCTGCTTTCAGTGTATTCAAAAGGAAAACATTCATGATAAACATAAAAAATAGTTTAAGATCAGGTAAGTACTTTGAAACTAGCTTGATTTCAACATATTCTTGAGGAAACTCTTCAAAGCAACTGTTGGAGATAAACTAGAGGACAGGGCTAACCATAAACTTCTCTAGCTCAGCTTTAATTAGAAAAATTCTCAAGAACATTCAAGGATAAAATCTCAAGTTGTACTCAGGAAATATGGGCTTCCCAACACTTCACTGGTTATACTCTATTAAATTACCTTCAAATAAACAATCAGCAGAAAACATAAAGGATAAAGATTTTCAGTGAGATTTAGGGTACTTCAGGAGTAAATCCCAATCTATATTTGCTGTTCTTTATCAAATAAAAGTGGACAAAATGGAAACATAAAGAAAAATAACAATTACAGTGAGAAACACATCATCGTTGGTATAGACCAGGATCCTATGAATCAACTTGTATATTGATGTCAATCCATTTACATACTTCAAGTCCAACGTTTCAGTACAACAACAACTTCTCTTCTCAGCCTAACTTCTTCTATTAGAAACAGAGCTTCAACTGCCTCTGAGAACTATTTACATGTAGAAATTTTCTAGCAGCAAGTATTACATCAACAACCAACCCTTTACAACGTGCTCCTCAAGGAGATTTTATAAGAAAATGAGGAGGTGGAAGAGTTTCTAGGGTTCAAGTATCATTAATTTCATACTAAATGCAATCCCTAGCCTCAAAAACCTTGCAAGGCATAAGGTAGGAATGCATTGAATTACAACTCTATTTCATTTATTCCATTTCTGCTTTTTTAGGCTTAGTGGACAAAAGGATTGACTTTAAGGCTCTTTTTATATTTTAAAATAAATTTACTGACAATTTAAAATTTGATATTTGTTTGTAATAACTGTTCAGCTGTCTTTGGCCTTAATGTTAATGACAGAGCTTTAATCTGTGTATTCCTTTGAGGCAAAAATGCTGTAGGTGTCAATTTGGTAGCTGGGGGATTCAATTATCCCCTTCGATGTGACATTCGATTATTCTTTTACTGATATTTTTCTATGTTTTTATAAACATAGTGACTTATCATTTGATCTGTGTTTAGGCTTAATTAAGCCTTGATCTTTGATTTGAAGACTTTGTTCTTTAACACTGTCTTTATCTCTTTAACCCATGGGTTAAAAACCCTGATCTTTAGGTTTAGGCATTAATCCCTTTATCGTTGATTCTTCATTGTTGATGCACTTTACTGCTCTTTTTTTATACAGGTGGCTTTCTATCTTTTGGGAGGTTTTATCTAAGATCATGGGTCACAATCCCTTGATGAAATGATTTCAAAAATCCGCTGGTTCATTTTCTTCGTTGGCTTATGGAACAGAGTCGTCACTCTGAGCCTTATTTGTCACTTGTCTGTGACTATGGAAATATACAGAGCCACACCATTAAACCATGCAAAAAAAAAAAACAAATTAGAAAAAACCCTACAAATTGCAGTAAAACTGCGTTTCAGAGGTTCAATGGAGGTGGTAGGAAAGCTTTGAGGATGGGGAAATGTAGCGGTGGAGGACAAAATCCTGGCAAAAAATGAAGCAGAGGTTTAAATTTGATTTCAAGCGTGAATTGAGAAGAAGTGGTTTTGGGAAAACCATTAATGGTTTTCACGCAGCGTTTGGGGGGGTAGGTGGTATTAGCTTTTGGAACGCGATTCCATTCATCGCTAGACACATGGAAAATGAAAACTGCTTATATCGCGCGGAAGTAGTGCACTGTGAAACGGGGCCAAAAATTACGCGATATTGAGTTTAAGACATTGGATGATCGTCATGAGATCAGACGGTGTGGGTGGAACGCGATCAATCCAAAGATGTGTGAAGGATGTATGGTGGGACCGACATTTTTTTTGTCATGTAGTGGAGGGATTAAGAAGTGGGGTGGAAAGTTAGTCTTATCAGGTTAAATCCCAATCGTAGGATCTGATGATTGGACGGTCGAGATTTAAAGATAAGTCAGAGAACTTGAAAGGGGAAAAGGGACGGGAGATGAATGGGAAAATAATAGGCGCCCTATGGCCGTTGATCTGCAATGATCGATGGTCCGTATATGTTTTGAACCACAACGTTGGGGAATGGAAAAATAAAAGGGGAAAGGGGTTTGGGAAAGGTTTTTACTTAGGAAGAGGGGTTTTATAAGAGCGGCGGGAAGGATAAATGGGAGTCATCGGATCGTGAGGATTGACGACTGAGATTTGTTGATGGGGGAGAATGAGAAGGGCAGGGTTTGAAAAGCAGAAGTAATGTGGACCATCGATTTTGAGAAGATCAACGGTGGAGATTTAATTGTGGAATCGCGCAAGACGTGGATGGTGTGAGGGAAAGGGAGAAAAGCGATGATGCGAAACAGCGTGGACCGTTGGATCCGACAGAATGAACGGTCATGATTAAATCAGGGATCACACATCAAAGGTGAAAAGTGAACGAGATTCTGGATTTGCGATGTGCGATTAAGCGCTGGCCGTTGGATCGGGATGAGAGATCAATGGTCAGGATTAAATCAGTGGAAGGCATCAGTGGAGGGAGATGGGCGGATCGCGATGAGATCTTAGCTGTCGGTTCTTGTGGATTCGACGGCTAAGATTAAATCGGGGGATCGACATCAGAGGAGGAAAAGGGAAGGATAAAGGGAACTTGCGATTGCCGATTGCGATGGAGCAATGCGATTGGCCTAGCGCTTAGTCATAGTGTGGGTCATATGCGGAAAAGGGGCTGGGGCTAAGGCCGAATGGGGCTTAAGGCCTTAATGTTAAAAAATGGGTTTTTTGGCCAAAATAAATGTTTTTTGAAGGCTTTTTTGGCTTTCAGTAGAGGGGGAAAAAGGGGTGTTTTGAACCTAAAAAAGGGGTTTTTATAGGTTTAAAGGGATTTTGGAGGCTTTTAAAGGGAAATGGAGGGTTAAAAGATGAAAAGAAAGCTTTATGAAAATGGATAAAAATGAGTGAAAGGGGGAGTTTCAGAGGCCTTTGAAACAACTTTCCTTGATGGATCTGGTAGGGTTTTGGGCATGCATTTGTAGAAACAGCAGTGAATATTTACTCTTAAGGATAGAGGATACCATAAGACTTCAAGGATGATAGATATTCAAGGAAATTTATCTCTTGAAGGCTTGATGACAAATTTAGCCACCTGTTTGCTCTGAAAAATATTATAGGTGGCCAACAACAGCTCCAACTTGGGATGGAAGCTCCTTGGAGGTGTCAAGAACCTCAAAACAGTATTATCTGGATGTAGATCAGTGGCTTTGCACCTTGAAAACCCTTTCCTCTTCTTTGATCAGCTGCTTGAAAGATGATTAGAACATTTGATATTAGTAGAAAATTCTTCTCCAAAAAACTTCCTACACAACCTACTTCCTAACATTTTTTCTTCAGAAGGTGCACTTAGACTTGCAAACCTTTTCATCAATATTTTATTCTTTTATTGAAAAGATAAAACTAGTGTAAGTCTACTCTTGTTTCTCCATGAGTTCAGATTAAACAATTGAACTCATAAGTTTCTCTACCTAACTACTATCTGTCAGGATTAGACTGTTTAACAGATTTTTATTCTCTATTTTTCTAAAATAGAAATTTAAAAGCAGCCAAGCCATGATTAAGCAGTCTGAATTGCTATGGTTTATGGCATAAAAACAAGCTGCATATAGACTAAAATTTGCAGAAAATTAAAACAAAATTGTGAAGGATTTAAGATCTGAAAATCAAAAACATCCTTCATTATTCTTCAGCCCTGGTTTTAGTCTTGTTTGAGCTATTTCCTCCTTCTTTTCTGGTTCAAGTTTTGAGCATATTGGAACCAGTTTGTTTTCTATATTTGGCTCAAGATTTATTCTGTTTAGAGCCATTCTTCTTTTGAAATTCATAGGTTCGGATTTTGAATTTGTTTGAACCTTTGTTTTTCCTTTCCTAATCTACTTCTACTGATAAGCCAAGATTGTACTGTTTGGCTGATCTAATTCACTAACCTATCGGTAGTAAATTGAAACTATAATTAGTCATGATTACGCTATATGACTAACTAGAAGTGTGTTTTTAGGAGTGGCATTTGAGCTTGCACACTTTTAGACTTTGTCTCTCTTTTTTGGTATGGGGCTCTACCTTTCTTGTTTTCATTCTGCCCTCTTTTCTATTTCTATTTTCTTTGTATTTTTCCCTTTTTCCTTCAAAGAAAAAAATCAACAACTAACTAAATGCTCAAGAGCTGATATTCATTCCTATATAACATAATCTAACTTGAAATATTTACATAACTAGCTGACAAATCCTCTTTTCCAACACATCCAGTCAATCAAATGGTTCCATGACTGGTCTTTGCTCATATTTTTGAGCATGCAAGACAAAAAGGGCCACTCCCATTTGATTTTTTTCTCAACAAAAGTTCTAAAAGATTTTGTTGCACTTGGTGATATGTTGCTGTTTGCAACCTTTATTCCTTCTTTAGATGTTTTCAGGAAATCAACATAGGGATCTTGAAATAATTGCTGGTTAAGAGTATTTGGAAGACATGGTTCCACCAGGATCATCTCTTGTTTCTCCACTGGATCAAGGTAAATATTATCTTGAGAAAGAAAAACTTCCTCATCTTCATTATTTTCTGAACTAGAGGATTCATCATATTTAGCAGTATTGTCCTCTTGAAATCCAAAAATATTCTGATTTAATGGGCTGAAATCTGTGAAGAGGTTATTATATTCTTGAGCAGGGGTATGTTCAATTGCTTCCTCTTTTTCAAGAGAAGGCTCCTTGGTTTCAACCTACTCAAAAATTTCTTCCTTGTTTTCCTCCTCAACCTTTGAGCTGAAAGGCTGCTGATTCCCAATCACATGGAAACTATTATTGATGGTCTGAGATGAAGTAAAGTAAAGATCCAATGAATCTTTACTTACTTCCAAGCTTTCATAACTTTCTTCATCAGTATCATAAATAGTCTGTACTGGCTCATTACTTATTTGAAGGAACTGATCTTCCTCCCATAAATCTGCTAATGATGGTCCTGCAAGATTAACTTCTGTTTGGGGAGCATCATCACTAGATAGATCAAAGTTAGGAAAATCATAAATGTAAGTAATACTACCAATCAAACATACTGGGTTATCAGCAGGTCCTTCTTTATTCTGATCTACAAAAGAACTTTCTAAATCTGTACAACAAAGTTGTCTATGTGAATAGGCAAGAGTATTTGTTTTGCAAAAAGTTTCAGATACTGGCTGTTTATTAATATTCTGATCTATCTCTTTTTCTGTCAAAGGGGAAGATGTTTCTATGATCCTTTGAACAGGAGCACAACAATTCTCTGTCTCTTGTGAAGACTGATTTTGAGGCTGGATGTCTTCTTGAGCCTTAGCTATAAGGGATGATGAATCATTATTTGGATTTTCAGGGATATCTTGAGGAATGTCCTTTATTTCTTGGTTGATTTCTTCCTCAACTGATTCATATATATTCTTATATTTTTTCAATAAGATATTAAACTCATGAATGGCTATTAAAAGATCTTCAGGATGTATTTCTTCCAAATCCTCTTCATTCTCTATAATGCGTTGGGTGCTTTTTTGTGATGGATCATAATGCATTCCACCCCATGATAATGATGTAGTGTTTCCTTTATAGTTATCATAAAACACGTATTCAAGGTCCTTTAAAGAAAACAAACTAGTAGATTTCAACCATTCATACTAATCCCTAGCTTTTCCTTCTAATGTTAACATGAACATTTTCATTAGGCAATATTCATGCCATTCAACCTTTAACCTCCATACATATATGTGAAATTTGATAAGATGTAACAGTGGGTTATCAAACTTTTCACCTTGAAAAACAGGCAGGTTGTCATCCCAATTCACCTGGGGCATCTTATGTGGAAACCCTGGGATATGATCTCTACTCATTGGGGCATATCTTCGTTGTATCCTTGGAACCATGCTTGTAAATTAGGAAAGAAGTCATTGTGTCTATTCAACCAATTCAGAGTCTTCTACCAGTGGAGTCATTTGGTCTTCTGAGAGTTGTTGAGTGTGGAGTTGCCAGGTGGAAAATTTTTAGCTTTTCTGGAGGTAAAATTTTTTATGGTTCAACCACCATGTTTATTATGAAACCAATATAAGGATGTCTGGGTCTTCTGAGGTCTTAGAGATGTATAAAATGTAATTCACTCATAATTCCCTAGTGGATTCTTTAGGTCTATTTAGGAATATGGAGTCACCAGGTGGAAATTTTTAGCTTTAGCAGGTAAATGTTTTATGGTCCACCACCATTTAAAAGGTTTGAATACCAATCTGAAGTATTTTTGGGTTTTCTGAGTTTTTTCAGTCCTATGGGTTATGAGAGTGTCCTAAATCTGTTTCAACACTTAGCTACGGTGATGAGACAAACAAAGTTTACTCTTATGGCTTAGCTAGCTGATTCCTTCAAGGTTTCATAGAGGGTCTGTAAGAATTATAAGAGTTACATAGTTTTTCACTAATTCAAACAAGTCCTATCATGATTACCAACATGCTTGGTAGTGCTTGAAGAAAGCTACTTATACTGCACTGAACAACGAGTGTTTTGTTTTTAAGGATTTTACTCAGATAGTCCCCAGTGGAGTTGTCATTAAGTTGGGGTTCTTGTGTTTTGGCAGATTGGAAAATCCAAAAGACAAGACAACATCAAACCAATTTGGGATTCTAGGATCTAGCCCTCCTGAATCCAGAGAGGGATCTCTCTATAGGTTTCAAGAATGATTTATCTTTAAGGCTTTTAGTGTGATCTTAGGCTAGTTATTAAGAACAAGGGTTTTGTTTGTTTGGTTGGGTGTGATCTTTAATTGAGTGGAAGTCCTAAAAATGAAAGAGTTTCAGGGAGGTTAAGGTGTGAATAATCAAACAAGGTTTAGCTGATAGGATAAGCATGAAAAAAAACTTAATCCATTGGGCTATGGAGTCACAAAAGGTTTTAATTACACAATAGTTTTCAAGAGTGGTCCATGGGGCAAGTCACCTATAACAAAGGATCTCTTTAGATTAAATGATGGGATGGAACAATAAGAAATGGAGTGAGGGAAATCAAATAGATGAAGAAAAAAAGAGCAGCCTAAGATCAAGTAAGTACTTTGAAACTACCCTATTTTTGGCATGCACTTAAGGAAAGACACAAAAGTAATCTAAGTTCAGGTAAGTACTTCGAAACTAGCTTGCTTTTGATGTACATTCAATAGAAAAAATTTAAAACACTTAGAATAGCTTAATATCAAGTAAAGAATTTCAAATTAGCCTGCTTTCACCGTATTCAAAAGGAAAAAATTCATGATAAACATAAAAAATAGTTTAAGATCAGGTAATTACTTTGAAACTAGCCTGCTTTCAACATATTCTTAAGGGAACTCTTCAAAGCAACTGTTGGAGATAAACTAGAGGACAGGGCTAACCATAAACTTCTTTAGCTCAGCTTTAATTAGAAAACTTCTCAAGAACATTCAAGGATAAAATCTCAAGTCGTACTGAAGTTGTGCTCGAGAAATATGGGCTTACCAACACTTCACTGGTTATACTCTATTGAATTACCTTCAAATAAACAATCAGCAGAAAACATAAATGATAAGATTTTCAGTGAGATTTAGGGTACTTTAGGAGTAAATCCTAATCTATATTTGCTATTATTTATCAGAGAAAAGTGGACAGAATGGAAACATAAAGAAAAGTAACAATTATATTGAGAAACACATCACCATTGGTATAGACCAGGATCCCATGAATCAACTTGTATATTGATGTCAATCCAGTTACATACTTCAAGTCCAACGTTTCAGTACAACAACAACTTCTCTTCTTAGCCTAACTTCTTCTATTAAAAACAGAGCTTCAACTTCCTCTGAGAACTATTTACATGCAGAAAGTTTCTAGCAGCAAGTATTACATCAACAACCAACAACAACTCATCTTCTTCAGAAGTATTTATAGAAGAAAATGAGGAGGTGGAAGAGTTTCTAGGGTTAAAGTATCATTAATTTCATACTAAATGCAATCCCTAGCCTCGAAAACCATGCAAGGCATAAGGCAGGAATGCATTGAATTACAACTCTATTTCATTTGTTCCATTTCTGCTTTTTTAGGCTAAGTGGACAAAAAGATTGATTTTAAGGCTCTTTTTATCTTTTAAAATAACTTTACTGACAGTTTAAAATTTGTTCTTTGTTTGTAATAACTGTTCAGCTGTCTTTGGACTTAATGTTACTGACTGAGCTTTAAAATATGTATTCCTTTGAGGAAAAAATGCTGTAGGTGTCAATTTGGTAGCTGGGAGATTCAATTAGCCCCTTTGATGTGACATTCGAGTCTTCTTTTACTGATATTTTTCTCTATTTTTATAAACATAGTGACTTATCCTTTGATCTGTGTTTAGGCTTAATTAAGCCTTGATCTTCGATTTAGAGACTTTTTTCTTTAAAACTATCTTTATCTCTTTAACCCATGGGTTAAAAACCCTGATCTTCAGGTTTAGGCATTAATCCCTTTATCGTTGATTCTTCATTGCTGATACACTTTACTGCTCTTTGTTTATATAGGTGGCTTTCTGTCTGTTGGGAGGTTTTATCTAAGATCAGGGGTCGCGATCCCTTGATGACATGATTTCAAAAATCCACTGGTTCCTTTTCTCCATTGGCTTAAGGCATAGAGTTGTCACTCCAAGCCTTATTTGTCACATGTCTGTGACTGTGGAAATATACAGAGCCACACCATTAAACCCTACAAAACACGAAAAAAATTATAAAAAACCCTACGAATTGCGGTAAAACTGTGTTTTAGAGGTTCGATGGAGGTGGTAGGAAAGCTTTGAGGATGGGGAAATGCAGCGGTGGAGGACAAAATCCTGGAAAAAAATGAAGCAGAGGTTTAAATTTGATTTTAGGTGCAAATTGAGAAGAAGTGGTTTTGGGAAAACCATTAATGGTTTTCCTGCAGCGTTTGGGGGGGTAGGTGGTATTAGCTTTTGGAACATGATTCCATTCATCACTCAACACGTGGAAAATGAAAACCACTTATATCACGCAAAAGTAGCCCACTGTGAAACGGGGCAAAAAATTACGCGATATTGAGTTTAAGCTATTGGATGATCGTAGGGAGATCGGACGGTGTGGGTGGAACGCGATCAATCCAAAGATGTGTGAAGGATGTATGGTGGGACCGACATTTGTTTTGTCGTGTAGTGGTGGGATTAAGAAGCGGGGTGGAAAGTTAAGTGGAAAGTTAGTTTTATCGGGTTAAATCCTGATCATTGGATCTCTGGAATGAACGGTGGAGATTTAAAGAAGGAGCGGATATATTGAAAGGAGAAAAGGGAAGGTAGGTGAAGTGGGCGGAAGGATGGGGACCTGATGGCCGTTGATCTGCAGAGATCAACGGTCTAGATCTGTTTAAAAAAAATGAAGTCAGAAATGGGAAAATAGAAGGAAAAAATGGGTTTTATAAGAGCGGCGGGAAGGATCAATGGGAGCCGTCAGATCGTGAGGATCGACGGTCGAGATCTGTCGATGAGGGAGAATGAGAAGGGAGGGGTTTGAAAAGAAGAAGTAATGTGGACCGTCGATTTTGAGAAGATCAACGGTGGAGATTGAATCGCGGAATCATGCAAGATGTGAATGGTGTGAAGGGAGGGGAGAAAGGCGATGATGCGAAATAGCGCGGACCGTCCGATCAAAATTGATTGACGGTGGAGATTAAATCGGAGGGATCGTATCGGAACTTTTGAAAGAGACGAAAAAGGAAGGATCCATGCGGACTTGCGATGAGATGAGCCGAGGGCTGGTCACCGCGCCCGGTCTCATGCGGAAAAGGGGTTGGGGGCTTAAGACCGAAAGGGGCTTAAGGCCTTATAGCTGGAAAAATGGGTTTTTAGGCCAAAATAAAGGTTTTTCAAGGCTTTTTTGGCTTTCGGTAGAGGGGGAAAAAGGGGTGTTTTAAACCTATAAAAGGGATTTTTAGAGGTTTAAAGGGATTTTGGAGGATTTTAAAGGGAAATGGAGGGTTAAAAGATGAAAAGAAAGATTTATGAAAATGGATAAAAATGAGTGAAAGGGGGAGTTTCAGAGGCCTTTGAAACAACTTTATTTGATGGTTCTGGCAGGGTTTTGGGCATGCCTTTGTAGAAATAGCAGTGAAGATTTACTCTTAAGGATAGAGGATACCATAAGAATTCAAGGATGATAGATTTTCAAGGAAATTTATCTCTTTAGGCTTGATGAAAAATTTAGCCACCTGTTTGCTCTGACAAATATTATAGGTGGCTAACAGGTGAAAGTGATGCCTACATTCAATAACATAGGAGAAAAAACTGCATTATTATTTTTCAATGATGTCATCTCACATTTTGGTGTACCACAAGCTATAGTTACAGATCATGGTAAGCATTTTCGCAATCACATGATGAATGATCTGACTGCAAAATTAGGACTGTCGCATGATAGTTCTACTCCTTATTATCCACAATCCAATGGACAGGTTGAAGCCATTAACAAGATCCTTAAGTGAATGATTCAATGAATGATAGGGGTTCATAAACTAAATTGGCATTTAATCCTATACTCAGCTTTGTGGGCATATTGAACCTTGGTGAGAAATGCAACCGTATTTACTCCCTTTCAATTGGTGTATGGTCTAGAAGTTGTCTTGCCAATGCAATGTGAAATTCTTTCATTAAAACTCGCTATTGACCTGCTACCTGATACCTCTAATGAAGAAGCACATCTTCTTAACCTCATCCATCTATATGAAAAGCGTTGTGAAGCCGCATTGGCCAACAAAGCACATAAGAGATGAATCAAGGTGCAATACAACCAACATGTCAAGCCTCGCATATCCTTGGAGGGAGACCTGGTCTTGCTTTATGATCAGGAAGCTGATTTGATAGGAATAGGAAAATTTGAGCCACTATGGCATGGCCCCTACATTTTCAAAGAGTTCTGGCTAACGGTGCCTATGAGTTAGTTGATTATGATGGATTTCCATTGGCACAACCTTGAAATGGGATGTATCTTAAACGTTACTATGCTTAATTGAGCGTAGTAAAATTTTGTATCATATTGTATATATGATTTGATTTCATTTACTATCTTAGTTTTTTTTTCTAGAGTTTTCTTGAAGTTAGTAATCCACTTTACATTTCATTGCAGATGACTGAATCTTTGGAACCATTCGTTGGGTACGCCGACGATGCTAGTAATAGTGTGTAGAACCTATCCTCTGCAGCATGGGCCATTTTCACTCTATGTGGCGAGTTAGTGTGTTTTTTAGGGATTTGTATCAGTCGATCTACAAACAATATCGCTGAGTATAGTGCATTGATCGAACTTCTCTTTGATGCCATTTCATTTGGTATTAACCGTATCATCATTAGGTTAGAATCACAACTTGTTGTACTACAACTTACTAGTGTCTATACTGTCTAAAATCCAACACTTCATTGTATGTTCCTAAGGGTTATACTTTTGGAAAGACATTTTGATGACATTCAATATAAACACATTTCCAGAAATTTTAACACACTAACCAATTCCTTAGCGAATTATGTTTTAAACAGACATTTGCAACACATGTAAAGACACATTTTCAATTCACATCACATAATTGAATAGGATTGTGCATTAAACATAAGAAAAAACTGAAAAAAAATAGATATATAGTTTAGGTTTTTACAAAATTCTTGCCCAAGACACATTGGTCATATGACCTTAAAATATATGCAAAAAATGTCAAAGTAAACTAGTGATGCTCATGATAACAAGAAACTGCTATAGCTATCCTACTCAATAACCGCATCCATCGGTTAGGAACGTCAATAGGATGGCACTGCAGTCTCATAGGTAACTCCTTAATCTAAAAATCCAGTATCCCAAGAGTCAATCCCTCGATGTGCTACTGCAACTCAACAAGAGTCTCGGTCAAATCTAAATCCTGAAGGACTTCTCTCTCGATAGTCCTCTCTGCTAGCTCATCTACTCCTTGTTCTGGTTGACCCATTTGTCGAGCATGACCCAAATCTGTGTACATAAAAAATTTATTTTAGTCTTGGGAAACATCAAAAAATACAAAAACATGTAGAAATCTCAAAAATAAAAAAAACATGGTCAAAACTTTTTTACCTATTGCACCCCATTGAGCGCCATCTGGTAGAATCAAGTCCGGATCTCTGTGGAAATATAAACCTGCATATGGATACTCATCTATGGCGATCATATGTCATTAGAACCAGGAAAATAATGTACTAGAGAATATGATGGTCGATTGACCAAAATTTCTAGACATTAATTCAACCCATCTCTACATTCGAGGATCTCTAGGACCAGATATGCTTAGTGTAACATGATGCAGATGCATCAATGGAACCCGCTCTAAAATGAAGGAAATCAATATCGAGCCATAATTGAAATTCTTCTTCCTACCACCCTTTTCTTTATTCAGATATTATTTCATATGAAAGAGTACTGCTTCAACCCAATTGAATATTGTCAGTTCTAGGCACTCAAGAGCATACTGCATGTATGATTGGTTTGCAACATGTAGTGTTGCAGAACCAATAAGATTTGCAATAGTTAAAAGGATGGTTCTCAAAGGTAAATCACGCACATCACGAATATTATTCTCCCATCTTTACTTGGCTCAGGACTCGGCTGGCAATGCTGGCATATGTAATCCTTCACTGTCTCTCCTCCAAGGGAAAATCCTGCAAGGGAAATGAGAGAACCTCGTCTCAATAATCTAGTGAGAAAATAAATATCCTCAACCAATATTGGGATAATTTTGTTCTCAATGTGAAAATACTGCAATACCAGATCCCATGAACGAACTAGGAACTCCAATAGTTCCATATGTTCCATCATCCCTGATAATCTAGAGTATTTAAGCAACCCACAATCCCTGAGCGTTCTTACTTTACCCGAATCATTTAGGGAAATCATATCTTGTTCTTCATGTTCTCTTTCTCGCCATATAATATTTATTTTGATCCAATCAATACATGAAAGCCAATCATAAGCTTCATTATGATCCATTTCATGCAAAAAACTTGGGAAATTTTGGGCACACAGCAAGAAAAAAAAAAAATGCACCCAACACACCCCAGGTCAAGGGACAAAGCATTTTAGTGCACTTGAACTTCAATTTTAGTGCACCACAATGCACCTTTCAACATTCAAGGGTGCATTTCTCTCAGAACGTAATATATTTACCCTAAGGGGCTCAAAAACCTAATGAAATGCAACATAAATGATACTAAAAGAAAGAGAACGTTCATAGCTCCAACCCCAATCAAATGGCAAGAAAAATAATCCATTGAAATTGTCGCAATCAACCATTGAAGTTTGAGGGAAAAACTGGTTCAGATCTCCTAATTTTAAAATGGTAACTATGGAATCGTAAAAACTCTTTTTATTAGTCATTTTGATTATTTTAATCATATTTAATGCTGTGACTATAGTTTTTATTCATTTTTACCATGAAATAGGTAGTTTTAATCCTTTTGATGGTTCTCTGAACAAGTTTTACAGCTGATACAATGAGTTTAGAGTGCACAAATATTTAAGAATGATTTGACCACAAAGCATACTTTTATCCTCCTTTTTCAAGCTTTGATAAAAATGAAAAATGAATTAAAGTGCACTTTTATCTCTTTTTAGAGCTTTGATACATGCGAAAAAGGAACCCCCTGGAGTCTTTCTTTAGCTCTTTTCAGACTCTGATAATGTGAAAAGATTCCCAAGCACTTGTTTTTTTGAGCTTGTAAAAGTAAATGAAACAACATCTACTCAGTATAAGTTTAACCCTTTTTCGAATTGAGATAGATTATTTACAAAAAAGGAAAACCTTAGTTGAACATGGCTAATAGGTTTTCTCAGGTATCATTTTACACATTTTCAGACCTGAGCGACAAATTTACCAAAAAGGAATCATGGATTTTTCTTTTTGCCCCTTTTTCAAACTCTCTAAACATGAAAAAGGATCGGGTTTGCGCTGTCGTTAGACTCGTTAAAACATAAAATAGTGACGAACTTGTCAATCATGGCAAGACCGAGTTTCATTATTGCTAGACTCGTTAAATTATTAAAATAGTGGTGGATACACACAAAGGGTCGAATTATAAATCAAGCATATGTTACCCTCAAGATTGTTAAAAAATAAAGAGGCACTTCTCAGCAATGATTGGGGAAAATTTGGGAAAAATAACATAACATATTATGGTAGCAGGTTGCTCTTGAACATGAAAATTTCACTCCATCACTGTTGTTTTTTAGGTTGGGTAATCTTCTTGAAGGTTCATGATACCTATGGTCCATCATACCATCACTTCGGTTTTGGGTCAATGCTGCCAACTCATTTCAATGTCGTCAATATGTTCAAGAGAAGTCATCCAATAATTCCTCATCTTCTGCAAAACTCATAAAACTTCATTTTCATGACCGCCATCCCTGAACATTGCTACATCAAGTCACACTTTGTATCCAAAATCTTTACTTTCGTTTCACAATAAATTTTCTTCTTGTCGACATTAGCTCATCATCCAGGAAGTTAACTTAGAAACATATTTCCAGTACCTTGGAGCTTTCTACATCATCGACAAGTTTCTCGCTTCTGGATTTTCAATCGAAAGATTTTGTTTTGCATTCAACATCAAATCATCTATTCACGCCTTGCAAATTGTACTGCAATACCTTGAGAACCATTAGCATCAAAGGTGGTTTCTCTCGCATCAGTTAAGAGCTCACATCATTGGCTGGTAATCAAATGATGTATTCCCATGTTCGAATTTAGATCATATATTTTCATGTTTAGACTTGTACTTGAACGATCCAGTGAATGAGATAAGAAGACCCCGGATCTAGTTTCATCAATTCAGACTACAATTTCAGGAATTATACACATCATCCGTATGATGGCTTTACATACAGATGGTCATCCGAACATGGGCCTATATTTGTAGACATGTATATATCTGTAGATGACTTTCTGAATTATGTACATGTTATGACAGTTTATGTGCTGAGAATGGGTATGCCTCCCTCAACAATTCATGTCCAAGATGTAAGATATCATGATTTAATGTATTGCAAATTGATGCAGGTCACCACCCACTTCAGATACTAATCATCACATCGTAAAGCATCTCATCCAAATATTATTATTATTTTGACTTCATGATTTAGGGGGCAGCTGTTACAGGACAATTTGGGCATCATCCCCCAAGACCTGCTCAAATTAGGCATCATCCCCTAAGACCAATGAATAATTTCTATCATCCCCTAATTCAGTTGATATATCCCGTAAGAAAAATCATTTCATTGATGGCTTCAATTGTGATATTTCCA
Organism: Pinus albicaulis; assembly: GCA_034641835.2. Classification (NCBI taxonomy): domain Eukaryota; kingdom Viridiplantae; phylum Streptophyta; class Pinopsida; order Pinales; family Pinaceae; genus Pinus; species Pinus albicaulis. The sequence continues at coordinate 970,437,420 of CM076580.1, read as the reverse complement.
AGGTTTGAAGCATAGATTATATGATCCATTGTCTCATCAACGCTCCTTTGCATGGGCCTAACTGTGTTGCAGTGCACTTACCTCCATGCAAAGGTGCACTATAGTGCACTTCACGACACTCAAGGGTACATTGGTCTCCTGGGAGCGAAATCATCATTAAACGGGAATATCCACATGTCCAATGCCTTCTAGAAGAGCTCATAGGTGTCATACTTCAAATACAAGTGTTCATCCATCACCTATGAACTTGGAAACATGTCTCACCTATTATTAGAAATCCATTCAATTCCATTTATTGAGAAACTATCTTCAATTTCCCTATAAATTGAGCACTCATCTAAGTGCTAGGGAGGGATAAATTTGTGTAATGTTATGCTGTTGGATTGTCAATTGATGAGATATGGAAGTATTGTTATGCTGCTGAGATGACGCTTGGTGTGATGAGGATGGAATGAAGTTGAAGTAGGTTGACGATGAATTGATATATTGGTTGTAATCTTCTCTTCCTACTTTCTTAATAAATATATTTTTTCATTTTCTCATATGTATGTTTATATCTTGTGAATGGCATTCTCAATTGTGTATGTATTTGTTAGTATGAATTCTTCGTCGAAGCGTACGAAAAAGAACCACTTTAGCTACGCATAACTAATAGCCCTAACAACAATATAGGCTGCAAAACATCTTCAGATCTGCAATTAGTAGTTAAAGTGCTGCAACAACAGATCTATAAATGGAAAGACATTAAGCAGAAAAGTAAAGAGTTTGCTCCATGCATCCAACAGACAAGACAAGAACGCGATTTTTGAATGAATTTTTATATTACAGGGCACCTGGGAGGGAACAAGAAGGTGATCCAGATCTCCTCAATGGGATTGGTTCTTTGTAGTCCTCAGCACTTCAGATCTAAGCTTTCTCTCTCTTGTAGATGTAGAAAAACCCAATGTAGAAGGTAGAGCTCAATGGGAGCAAAATGGCAGAAATGAGACCAAGTGTATAGATCCAGAGCGATCTAATATGCAACAAAAGGTGAAGAATGATGGGGGAAACCCTCCTATTTATAACAAAATATTGGGTCCTTCTAGATCTTGGTGCATGATTAAAATAATGTTAACCAAATCTAGATCCACCTATATGGAATATTTTATTATTATTTGTTGGAGGGAAAGGGACTTTGACTTGGGTCAAAATCCCTTGATTAGTGAAGAATAAATAAATAAATGATTTATTTATCCTTTTAAGGAAGTGGTTGAGATATAATCAAATAAATAATGATTTATTTAATTAATAGTGGTTGATTTGGTCATATTTAACAAGGAATATTATTTAAATAATTATTCTTAGAAAATAATAAGATAACTATGGGTGTATCTCATTAATTTCTTTGTTTTTGGGTTAAACATGACTGGGAATAATAATTAAATTATGGTTTAATTAATTATTCCTTTTGGGGTTTCCTTAATTAACATAGTGAAAGCAGTTTTACTTGGGGTAAAACTGGTCTTACATGGTGTACTTGGGTCCATCTAATAATAAAAGGTTAGATGACCAAAAAATGGTGTAACAGTATTCTCAGATCTAATCACTCTGATTTGGTTAAGACAAGTAGATACTTGTATATTTGTATGTTGTTTGTTGTTCTCTATCTTTGAATGCAGGAATCGATCTAGCGATTTTAGTTGGATTGAGAGCCAGAAGGAGAAAGAGAGTGAAAGGATCAAAATTAGGTTTCTTTCCTTTCTGCCTATATATTTGTCTTAGAGAAAAGAATAGTTGTCTCTCTTCTGTTGTATAGAGTGAAGGAATGCCACACTCAGGGAATCTAGTTTCCGTAGATTAGAATTCCATATAACATAAAGGTAATGGAAAAGGCTTTGGAAAGGAAAAGTGACATTTATTGGCATTTATTTATGAAAATAATGGAAAATGGGAGAAAATGGAGATGAAAGGTCACCGGTTGCATGTGAGGAGGAAAATTAAGGAAAATAATGGAAAATCGAAGAAAATAGAGCCTCATTAATAAAAAGGCTTATGAGGATCAGTTCACAGACTTTTTCCAGTGTAGTTTTCAAGCTCTCATTTTATTTTATCTCTCTCATACTCCTTGAAACTTAGAGTTTTCTTGGATAAATCATAGAGGAGTGTGGCATACTTGATATTTAGAGCAAGAAGGCAAAGGAAAAGCAGGAAAGTGCAAGAGGACATTGGGATCAACATCTACAACAGATTTTTACTATAGGTACCGAGTTGCATGTGTGATTCTCTTATTAGTTTTGACATGCATGGCATATTCATGTGCTTATTCGGTTATGATCTATCATTGGCATGGAGGATTTCCTGGATTGACAATGGTTTTTCCTAGCACTTCCATTTCCTTGATAACCATGGTGTTGTGGGTTTTACTTTTGTTTTTTGGTTTATTTTCATGTGCCTTTGGATGTGGGTTGAGTTATTAGTTCCTTAAAGCCTTGGTTGGAAAATCACTCTCGAAACCATTGGTGGGTTAAGTTACTAGTACTGGAAGCCCTGGTTAGAAAAACACTCTGGAAGCCCAACGAAAATTGTGGGTTGAGTTACTAGTCATGGAATCCCTGGTTGGAAAAAATGCTTTGGAGCCATGGATATATTGGGTAGAGAACAATCTGGTGATGGTTAGTGATGTCCGACCATGAGGTAGAATCATTGGTTGAGGGTTGAGGTGGTTAGGCCTCTAGAAGCCATGGTTTGGTTTTGATTGATTTTTTTTATGAGATCCCACATTGATGCTTAGAATATGGCATGAGGGTGACTTGATGAAATAAATATTTGGTTCAACCTAGTCTACAGTCGGGTCATTCGTGGAAGTCCCAATCATGGTAAAATTTTGAAATAATTAATAAGATCTCTTTCTCCTTTGTATTTTATGGGTAAATATACTTGTTTATATGTGGTTAATATGGTTGCTATATGGTTGTTTATATATTTCTGTTGGTTGTATGCTTGTTATGACTGAGTTTTATAATAGTGATAATCTATGGCTCTCATCATGTTTTGGTTAATAGTTGAATGTACAATGAATTTATGGCTTAATAGATGGTAATTCATTTATTTTGATGAGGCATCAATGATTCTTAGTGATTCTCAGATAAGTATGAGACCCCTATTGTTACACAGTGTTTTGTCACCGTCCCTGCAATCTCTCGCCCCGCATATTGGAGGGCCTTTCCCGTGACCTGTGAGCAATGTCATACTCTGCAAATACCTTCTTTGCATCCTTCTGCATAAGGACATCATTTCTCCTGTTGAACATTTCCTCAAAAAGCACATAAAAACCTATGTTTTAGCATTGGTGTGGGTAGCCAGTTCACCCCTCGCACCAATAGGGAAGATTTGCACTAGAACTCGTGCCACTTGGCACTCTATCTCTATGTATTTCCCGCGGCAGATTTTTTAGGAATGGTTTTTAACAAAAAGAGGCGGAAGTTTCCTTCTAACTACCTCAGGGATGACTCATTAGAAGTGGTTAAACTTGATAAGCCATGTATCTCTCCCTTTAGGTAGTGGTTTTTACCTCCCATGGAACACTCTTTGAAGATAGGACTCCCCTCCATGATTATAGGGATCCTAACCTCTCCCTCTTCCTCTATGTAAACATTCCTTCTCCCTTTACAAAAGCTAGCTAAACATAAAGCCAAGAAGATAAACTTGGAGAAGAGATACTATAACTGAGTAATTTCTATAGAGAAGGTAGAACCAAGGAGAATTCCGTAGAGAGAGCCCCATCCAAATTCCCGACGATCCTTTGTGAGACACGCTCCACTAGAACCCTGCTGAAGGAGACCGCAACGTCGAAGCTTGGTTGTACTCTTCCTTTCTTTCATTAATATACTCGAATATGGTGTTGGTTCCATCATTGTGTTATGTTGATTATTAATGCAATTGATTTAGTCTTCTTCGACTGACTGATAGTTATGGATGTGAAATAGTATGTTGTATATTGTCATTATTTCTTGTGTGTGTACAGGTATCCTAGCGTGAAGGCGAGTGGATCATGATCTGTCAAACCAGGAGCGAGAGGCAGCCACTATTTCTGATGACAACAACAGTGTAGGACCTTCGGTAAGTCACCTATCGAATCTCCGTCCATTCGTTAACTAGGAATCAATGTTATAGAGTGTCTTGTTTGTGGCTAGACCCACTCTAGGGCTAGTGGGATCACCTCTGTCCATAGAGGGGATTTACCTCACCAACAAATTGGCGACTCCACTGAGGATCAGTGTGAGTTTTTTTTTTCATCCATTAGGTATTCTTCTTGGTCTTTGCTTGGTTATCTTTCCTTTTCTGATTTTTTTTGCTCAGTCTAAGACCCCTATTCATCCCCAGAGGATCAGATCTGACCTCTGTTTTTCCAAAATTTTCCTTTTACCAAGGTTGACTTGATTGGCACGGTTTTCAGTCTGATAGTTGCGTCCACTGGAACTTGTTGCTAGTTCAGCACCCGCGCCATCCCCTGTTTGGCGCTGATTACAGCCAAACAGTCGTGCCAATTCCTGTAGGTGTTAGGGTTTGTTTGATTTTGGAGTTTTTGGTCAGTGCTTGTGCTTTTGGGTGATTTCTTGACATGTTTTGAGTGCCGTGGGATTGTTTGTGATTGTGAAGATCCTCCTTACTTTATTTGTTTGTCCATTTCTTGTCAGCATCATAGCCTTAAGGTTTTCTAGTGTCTAGTGCTTTGGTATGCTGAGCCTCCTCTAGGAGTCTGGGTCTTTTGTTTCACGATCAACTTCATTCCTTGCTTGATTGCATTCAGCTCCCTTGATCTGTTTAAGTGATTGCATTTGGTGAAATGAGTCTTGCCTCTTTCATTTGGTTGTGCTTCTTGTCACTCCAAGCATAGATTACACTACTTGTATGGGTCTGTTTCGACATCTTTCTTCGATTTGAGAGATTTCAAAGTTGTTTTGAGTTTTTTTTTGTTTTCTTTTGAGTTGATTGAATTGTTTCACTTCGATTCTCACATTCACATTCTTGAACTAGTATGTTGGTTTGTTTTTCATGTCATTTAGTGCATTGTTTGCCCTATTAAATTGAAAAATCAAAATAATTTTGTGCTTGCATTTTTGTTTGCATTGTGGAATTGAAAATATTTCGTATAAATAGCATTGGACATCCTAGGAAAGATTTCTCATTTTCATTAGCTTGCATTAGGTACTGTAGTGGATGCTTCTATGTGTTCTCATTATTTTCTATTGCTTGAAAATTCCTAAAATTTCTCCTAGATAGCTTTTCATCGAACGAAATGGTATTTTATGGCATGTAGCTTTCATTTAGGGATTCATGAGATTCAAAATTCAGTGAGACCTTGAAATTGGAACATAAATACAAGATCAACTTAAAATTTATTCAATTAACCTAAGGCAACATTGAAACCTAATAAAACATTTAGTGGTCTAAGTTAGAGACGTGTTTCAGCATCTTTAAACCTAGCAGCTGTCACTCGCCATCTGGCTTCAGACAACACTAGTACAGACTTGCACTCCCCATACTGTCGAGTATATAAAGGGAGACCCCTCTAGGTTGCAATCCTTTTATCCGTAGGAAGCTGAGTTTGCTGCCTTGTAACCTTGATACATCGAACACAACATTCGGGGAGATTACCTGCACGTACGTCAAGTCCTTGGTTAATTCTTCTTTCATTTTTTTACCAAGGTGTATATGGTAGTTCACGGGAACCTGGTACACCCTTTTACCTATACTACCTGAGCATTCATTTTCGATCTTTACTGACTCCATAAATTTGAAAAGATCATCGAGCACTTGTCCTTTCACGCTCGCTTAAAAATGAAAGAGACTAGAGTCATGTTTGACTATTTCTTGACTCTTAAAACATGAAATAGCAAATTTTTGGTTTCAATGTGGTAAAATAAACTACCTACGATTACACCCTTTAAAGTTTGATTACTTGGCCTATCTTTTTTTGCCTTGGTTTTGATCCAAGAGTCTTCTTTTTTGATCTTTTTCCATTTTCTGGTGTGTTGCAGTCATAGTGGCGGAACCATCAGTTTCGTCTACTAGTAGTCCTTTCTCGGACGATTCATCTGAAAATTCGAAAACCTCTAGGTTTACCGAGCTTTAGCAGCCTATTATCCCATTAGAGTACCCCTTTGGAGAACCGGTTGAGTTCCATTGGCCTCTTTCAAACTCTTGGTTTGGGTTTGGGGTCGGGGAACATTTTTCCCCTCTCACATCGAGATCACCATTTTTGGCTGCTATCATACCTCCTAGCCCCTGTAGTCTTTTACAAGATCTCACAGTGGATTCAAACATGGACTCGTCTAGTCCTAATGGCAGTGAGGGCATTCTAGTTTCTGATGAAGAATACCAACTTTTCCCGGAAGACATCCATCAAGAGCCTTCTCAATCTTCACCATCAGTGTCGCTTCCATCCAGATATAAGTCTTTGGGTCAAATTATAGCCAGTATTGTCTCCATGGAAACATCAAATATGTTAAGGGGGTCAGTTCTCCCATCATTAGGGATGTTGCCAATGACACCTATCTCGTCGACGCCTTTTGTTACGTCTGTCCCCACTAGGCCTACTGTCTGTGTGGCTGCATCGACATCGGTCCTCACCACTCAATCGTCAGGAATTTCGGCTTCGGTAGAGACTTCGATTGCCATGGAAATCCATGACGGCCTTTATTTTGAGGAGTATCAGCTGGCTATTCAGTAGCAGAGCTCCTAGACTAATCAGTCCCCTCAGGATCCAAATCATTTTTATTTTTCTCATTATGGCGCGGATGGTACCCCGATTTATTCACTTCCGTTCCAATATGATGAGCACGATAACCCCATCTATTTTCCTTCTCATGAGGCTTATCAGTTCATTAATGGTTTTATACCTACCTTGCCTGGGAAACCTTCTAACCAACAAGGACAACCCTTTTAGGGACAACCTTCGGTTCAGCAAGGGTATGCTTTCGGACCACAAGGAAAACCATTTTAGGGACAACCTTCGGCCCAGCAAGGGTATGTGTATGACCCACAAGGAAAACCCTTACAGGGACAACCTTCGGTCCAACAAGGATTATTTTATGGCCCGCAAGGGTAGCCTTACAATCCTCAAGGTCAACCTTTACAAGCTCAGCTTGTGGTCCAACTAGGGCAACCTCAAGGACCAGCTGGGTAGCTAGTATATCAACTCGGACCTTTATATGGTCCTAGGGGGAAAATCCATCCATCTCAACCTTTGGTGCAACCACAACAACCATATTTTCCAATTGGTCCAAATGTTGCATAGCCTGGACCATCTTATGGTCCTACTCTAGGTCAACCTGGTTATCAGGCACAACCTGGCCCACTACAGCCATGAGGCCAACCTTCTCAACCAGGGCAACTTGGTGGCCCTCATCAGTCAGGTCAACCTGTTCAGCTGGGACAACCTGCATAAACAATTCACCCTCCTCAGCCACCACTCTATTCCATGCTGCAGTTGAATAAACCTATGCGCCTGACCTATCCAGCTCAGCAGGGCCCTACTTATCAGCAGCTCGTTCGACCCCAAGGCGGTTATTACCCTCAAGGTCAATATCAAATGGTATACAATGCGTCTCAAGGTCCAGGTTATTACCCTTAACCACCAGGCTATACTTATACTCTGCAGAAAAATCCTTATGCTGCTCAATCGGGACCCTCGTATAGTCAGAATCAGTATCCTGGTTTTCAACCCCCATATCCTAGTCCTCAACCGCCATATCAACCGAATTATCTAGCTTATACCCCTTATGGTCCAAATCCTTCAGGACAGAACCAATGGGGGAAGAGTTATACTCAACTAGGATGGAGTATGGGTAAGGGTCCTTATGGAGGACATGCTATGCCTTTTAACCCTCAATTACCCTTTCTCTCCACGTTGGAGTTACTGAATGTGTCCAAATTGACAAATGATCCAATTCTTCATAATCCATATTGTCCTCCGGTTCCAACGAAGGTTCCTGGTGATTGTCCCAAGTTTGAGGGAAAATCTGGAGAAGACCCCCAAGCACACGTCATGACATACCATTTATGGTGTTCTTCCAATTCTCGGGTGGATGTCTCTATTCCACTCTGTCTTTTCCAATGCACTCTTACCGGAGTTGCTACTAAGTGGTACATCGAACTGCCTCGTGGTATCTTTCAAGATTTCAACACTCTCGTTATGGCATTCCTTACTCATTTCCAGTTTCTGGTTTGTTATGAAGCTGGGATGCATCTCCTAACATCCTTGAAACAGGACCGGGCTACCCATATCTCAGACCACATTCATGAATGGAGATGGCGTTGTCGCTTGAACAAGTTTGAAATTCCTGATTAGCTTCTTACTCATTGTTTCACTACCTCTTTTGTTAATCATATTGCGAAAGACATCACCATGGGGGCATGTGTAACCGAGGAACAAGCCATCGCTCATGCCCAGTACCTTGATTTAGTGTACTCTCAATCGAGCATTTTGTATGACATATTGACTGAGGCTCCATGACCTGGGATCTCTAAAGCGCCGGCTATACCATTGGTCGACGACGTTATCGGTTCCATGTCTCAGACTTCACGCAAGTCTTCCATTGGGAAGCAACAATAAAATTCTTCCAATAATTATGCTCCCCAGCCTACCCCGGATCCTGGTAAAACCTCGAAGGTCAACGCCGTTCAGGCCAATCCTACGGACAATATTTCCAAGGGGAAGAAGAAGGGAAAAGGCAAGGCCAAAGCTGATGCCCTAAAACCAGAATCATCTAAGCCTCGTGTTGATGATGGTTCCCAGCGAAAGCCGAAGTATCCCTGTCTGATTTGTGATGAGGAACACTACACTAATGATTTCCCTAGACGATCCAAGGTTAATCAACTGCTCAAAGGTGCTAAGGGAACTCTGGTGGTCCTTAAGGAACCTTTCCCATCTCAACAAACTCATATGGTTGATCAACCTGCATCGTTTGCACCGTTTGGCTCTCAAGTGTTTATGGTAAACGATTCTACACATGTTTCCATTGCTATTCGGTCGAAAGATTATGTTGGATCACGCTAGGTAGCTAGGAAAGAGATCGCTGATGGTCCTCCTCCCCCACTTGCCTCTGGTCCTCTTGATATTAAATAGCCCAGTGCTGAACCCATTGTACGACCACCTTCTAAAGGTGTTCTCCGAAAATATTCTTATAATCCTAACGCCCGTGCTGCTCAGCATTACAGTATTATTGAGGACTTAGCACAAGCACCATCCATGATGTCTGCATTAGAAGTGCATCAGAGTTGTCCATCTCAATGGAAATAATTATTATCTGTGATCGGCAGGATTGATCCTGCTTATTCTAGCCTTCTCTCTTTCGACTTAGAGAATTTCATCCCCCAACTTCCACACTAGATTGAGCTTGTCATACAAATTGAGCTTGTCATACAAGTCGGAATTAACGGTCTCAACATCCATAGAGCCATTTTGGACGAAGGTGCATCTACCTGTGTCATGTCATCTACTTACTAGAAGGCTATTGGCTCTCTAGCCATGACTTCGTCACCCAATTCCCTTGAGGCATTTGATGGAAGGGAATAGAAACCCTTGGGTGTTCTCGCTAGCTTGTCGATCACATTGCAAGGAAAGATGGTCAATGTTGAAGTAGAAGTCATTGACGCTAAACTCAATTACAATATTCTACTCGGTCGCATTTGGACTCACACTATGCTGTGCATTCCATCACCCTCTTTCATCTTCTAAAATTTCCACACGAGGGAAAAATCATTACTGTCGATCAGTTGTCATTCTTTACCTCGTCTTCCGAGAACAACGTGCCATATGTGGATCAGATTCCTGCTCCCCCCGACAATGTAGGGCTGAGTATTTTCAATGATCCCACTCTCATGGGTATCTTTCCGCTTCCACCACCAAATACTGTTCAAGTTAATATGATCTCTCGGTCAGATGACCCGTGGATCGTCCCTTTACCTGAACATGTTGATTCATTTGGGGATTCAATGCCGCTTAGTCCAATTGAAATCAATTATTGTGAGCTTACAACTGCATCTGATTCTCCCCCTTCTAAAGGTGCTCCTTTGAGCATGGCTCTCAACGTTTATTTTCAACCCCCCTGGCTTGGCGATGCGGATTCACCTGATCCTTTGAAAGAAGTGTTTCCATCCGATGAGGCTATAATGGAAACCATGTCTCTCGAAGATCTACCGTGGAGCAATGGGAATCATCGTTCCTTGTTTATGCTTGGCCTCGGGGCAATGCATAACTGTCTTGAGCGTTTTGCATCCCAAGTCCCTTCTTCGCCACTTCAAACACCTATCTTGAATCATGAAGTCTTCACTGAAGGTAACTTGGGTAACATCACTCAGATGATGCCTATTGACATTTCCGTGAAATCGGGAATTATCGAGAACATCCATGTGGGAGTCACTTTCTCTTTCAATGAAGTCCAAGTGTATACTAGCCTCTTTCATGAATTCCATTATGTTTTCGCCTGGTCTTATGAAGAGATGCCTGGAATTGATCCCAGTATTATGGTGCACGAGATTCACACCTACCCAGGTGCGAAGCCTGTTCGCTAGTGTCTACATCCAGTGCATCCTCGGAAAGCCACTGCCATATAAGCTGAAGTTGAAAAAATTCATAAAGAAGGTTTCATTTATCCGGTTCCTCTGATAGAGTGGGTTTCTAACATTGTTCCTGTGGATAGGAAGCAGGGACCAATTCGCATCTGTGTTAACTATCGCGATATTAATCGAGCCTGTCCTAAGGATAACTATCCCACCCCTTTCATCGATCAGATCATTGACGATTATGCGGGGAGTGAGATTTTTTCCCTTATGGATGGTTTTTCGGGCTATAATTAGATCAACATTCTCCCGTCCGATCAACACAAGGCCGCTTTTATCTGTCCTTGGGGAACATTCGCGTATAAAAAAATCCCTTTCGGCTTGAAGAACACTGGGGATACGTTCCAGCGCGCGATGTCTTATGCATTTCACGATATTCATCATATTGTTCAACCATACTTGGATGACCTTCCTGCTCATTCATCTGCATGAAAAGATCACCCAGACCATCTCCGCCAGATCTTTCTTCATTGTAGACGCTACAACATTCAGTTCAATCTGCATAAATGCGTCTTCTCTGTCGATTTTGGTAGACTTTTAGGGTTTATCGTATCTAAAGAAAAAAATTTCCTTGACCCACTTAAGGTTGAGGCTATTGTTAATTTCCCCTCCCCATCCTCATTACACCAGCTTTAGAGTCTCCAAGGGAAAGAAAATTTCTTACGTCGTTTTATCCCCAAGTATGCCGAAGTAGCCAAAGGATTCACATGACTTTTAAAGCAAGATGTCCCTTTCTATTGGGATGAGATTTATCAACAATATTTTGATACGATTAAGACATTGCTTGTCAACGCTCCTCTATTATGTCCTCCGAATTATCAACATGATTTCACCCTCTATCTAGTTTCCGCCTTCAGTACGATCTCCATGGTTTTGGTTCAAGATGATGATGACAATAACAAGCATGTCATTTATTACTTGTCTCGAAACCTTCTCGACCCTGAAACACGTTACGCACATGTCGAGAAGTTAGTGTTGGCTACGGTCCAGGCCATCCAACGTTTTCGTCATTATATCCTTTTACACATGGTGACTGTAATTTCTTATTGTAACCCCATGACCTATATTCTGTCTCGACAGTTGATGGGGGGAAAATACTCGAAGTGGATCATCATCCTCCAAGAGTTTTATTTTGAGTTTACTACAACCAAATCCAAGAAATCACTTGTTTTTGCTGATTTGATTTGTTGTCTCCCCACCGACTCTGCCCCTTCTCATTCCGAGGATCATATTCCGGACGAAACTCTTTTCTTGATTAGAACCCTCGATCCGTTGTACGGTGATATCATCGTGTATCTCCAAACTTCTACTTTTAGGTCTGAGCTAACAAAAGATGCCCGATGCTGCATTCGGCATCAGTCGCAACCTTATCGTATTATTAGAGACACCCTTTATCGTGTTCGAGTTGATTCTGTACTTCACCGATGTCTGACCCTCGAGGAAGATGAGAAAGTTTTAAATGATCGCCACAGTGGCGCCTGTGGTGGTCACATGTCTAGTTATGCCATTGCATAGAAGATCCTTCATGCTGGTTATTTCTAGCCGTCCATTTTTAAAGACTGCATTTTCGCAGTACACAAATGCCATGCATGCCAGATATATCAACGCAATATGCATACGCCACCTGTTCCTTTACACCCTGTCATTACCATTGGTCCTTTTTCCAAGTGGGGCATCGATTTTATGACGTGCAACCCTTGTTCAGCTAGGGGGCATGCCTATATTATCGTCGCCATCGATTATTTTACAAAATGGGCTAAAGAAATGCCTACACTGGCTGCAGATGGTAAGATAGAAATGCAATTCATATTAAATCATGCTATTGCTCGGTTTGGTGTCCCTAAAGCCATCGTTACTGATCATGGTTCTCATTTTTGAGACTATATGATGGTGGAGCTGACATCTAAGTTGGGTCTGCATCACGATAGCTCAACGCATTATTACCCTCAGGCTAATGGCTAAGTTGAAGCCGTAAACAAAGTCCTTGTTACAATGCTTCAATGAACAATCAAGATCCATAAATCAAATTGGCATCTCATGTTGTTTTCAGCTCTTTGGGTTTTATCGAACGTTGACTAAGAGTGCAACCGGATTTACCCCATTTTAGTTAGTATATAGTCTGGAAGCCACTCTTTCGATTGAATGTGAAATCCCTTTAGTCAAGCTAGCTGTGGAAATATTGCCTAATACTTCGCCTGAGGAAGAGCGTCTCCTCTACTTAGAGAGATTGGATGAAACTCGTCGCTTAGTTGCCTTGGTCATCAAAGCACAAAAGAAGTGAGTCAAAGCTCATTTTGACCAAACAGTTTCCCCTTGTTCTTTTATTGAAGGCAATCTCATTCTCCTATACGACCAAGCTCTTGAAAAGCTGGGGGAAGGTAAATTCCAACCCATGTGGCATGGACCCTACATCGTCAAACGTGTGTTACAAAATGGGGCTTATGAGCTTATTGATTATGAAGGTTATCCCTTAACACAACCTAGAAATGGGTTGTACCTAAAAAAGTATTATGCTTGAGTCATTCATGCATGATATGTGTACATAGGTGATTTTTTTCATTTTTGTGCATGTTTTGGTTTGATGTGCTTTGTGAGATTTTTTCTGCTTATTGGGTCTTGTTTGTTATGCAGATGTCTTTTTCCCCTTATGTCGGTTTTCTAGATGGTGCTTCCCGCAGTACCAGGAACTTGTCTTCAACAACCTAGGTAATTTATGATCCTATTGGTGGACCAGCTACAAACAATGTTGCTAAATATAGTGCTGTTTTGGAACTATTAAATGAGGCAGTTAACCTTGGCATACGCGCATTGCTTGTGAATCTGGATTCACAGCTTGTTGTTCTTCAACTTAGCGGTCATTATTCGGTTCGAAACCCATGCATTTTGAGATTGTATTTGCGTATTCGTTTACTTGAAAGACATTTTGATTTCATTACACATCAACATATACCAAGATGAATGAATACATTAACTGATGCAATAGCTAACATTGTGCTAGATAGAAATTTACGAAATTTATAAAACATCATCATATGTAAATAGACCCATGTAGAAAATAGATGTATATATATATTGATTGTTTGCAACATGTGCACCATAAAAACCCAAAAAATATATATGTCTATTACATCGCGAGACAACATGTCTCTCAAAAATGTGCAGAAATAAAAATCTTGAGTGCCTAATCGGCATGGTGCTCATGATAGCATGTCACTGCTCATACCAACCGCCTCAGCAAGCGGTGGATACGATTCGGCACCCCTAAAGTGTGCCTCTGGTAGGCTCGAGGAACATCATCAAAACGACCATAGTCTGGAATCCTATGGGTGATCCCCTCCAGGTTTTGTACTATCTCCTTGTCACTTCCCTCACCATGAGGATCGAAAACATGAGGAGTTCGCCTCGCAATCGGCGACATACCTGCAGGATGCTCTGGGCCAACATCTACATACATATAAGAGTAACTGTCAAAACATGCATATATACCAAAAAATCATAAAACTCATGAAAATAAAAATGATTCTCACCTAGCTCTTCGTCCCAATCCTCTCCCTCTGGGAGGAGGAGGTCGGGATCACCGGTGAAGTCTGTGCCAGCATAGGGCCAATCCTCCACGACAATTAGTTGTCAGTGGAGCCAATCGAAAAACTCTGGCCTCCAGGACATCTGTTGGCCACCCCTTGCTCTAGACATCAGTGTGGCCCATCGAGCCATCTGTGGCTATTTGGGTGGTGGCATTGGGAAAATAACCTCCCGACGCTGGAATATGGGTAGTCATTCCAAAAAGAACGATACCAGAATCGATCCATACCGAAACTGCTTTTGTTTTGTCTTCTTGCACTTAGTGAGTTGCCACTTGATGTTGTTAGTCACGGCCTCGGACCAGTTGAAGAGAGTCAGGTTCATGCACTCTGAGGCAAGAATTAGTTGGGTCTTTGTGGCCTCATGCGGTGCTTGCGATCTTGCAGCCTGCATGATAGTATGCAACACTACTCTTAGTGCCAGATCAGGAATGTTTTGGATGTCAAATTTTCCACTCCCTGTTCCTTTTCGTGCCCCTCGGTACACCTTATCAATTACCATTCCCACACTTTCTCTGGAAGGGTGGGTACCAGTAAAGATAAGGACTGCACCTCTACATGACAATCTAGTGATGAAATACACATCAGAGACTTCGAGTTCAAGCTCCTGATCCCGAAGCACAAAATTTTCTAGATCCGCATCCCAAATTCTTATCAAATATTGAAGCAATTTGTGCTGAGCCTGAAGGCATAGTGTCAGGAAGAATTTATTTAGCCCACAGTTTCTGAGTGTGTTCATGCATTGTTCATTCTCCATGGCCAGTTCATCCTCCTCACTGTGTTCTCTCTCTTTCCACTCAATTACCATCTTTCTGCTTGGTACCTGCACACATTGTTCATATGAGCATTGTAAGTCTGCGTAGGCATCAAAATTTCCAAGTAAATGGTTTCTTTTTCTTTAAATTTAGGCGGATTTTGGGTTGCACAGTTGGCGCAATTGTTTCGCTAAGAGTCGCACCAATGGGCATGACCCCAGTGTAAAAAAGGGTCGATTGGCACGGGTCCGTGCCTGAAACCCGCGCTAACCGCGATACCCTAGTTTCAACAAATCCTCCCCTAAAGGATTCAAAATGACAATTAAAGGTAATAAAAATTATCTCAAAAGATGGCAAATGGTGTTAGCTCTTACCTGAAACTGACAGAATCAAGACTGGTTCACTGGATCGCTCGCAATCGTCACCATAAGATCACAAGGTAAATGGACCACTGTTGCTCCACAAAGAGGTAAATGTGAAAGGTAAATAATTTTTACCACTTATGGTCTTTCATAACTATTCAAAATCTTAAATTAGGTTTTAAAACATATTTTCAATTATTTCATCATATTATTGTCAAGAAATACATTTTACATGCATCTTTTTGTGCAGCGACAGGTTTTCACATGGTTATGATGAATAACGAGTTGTATTTTATACTTTTTCGGACTCAGTAAAAACACGAAAAAGTCACTTCTGGAGTCACCTTTCAGCTCTTTTCTGACTCTCTAAAATTGAAAAGATTTCCGAGACGCTTGTCGTTTTGAACTCATTAAATTGGCTGCGAAACGATATCTACCCAGTATACATTTACCCCTTTTTCGGGTTGGGATAGATTAATTACGAAAAAGGAATACCTTCGCCTATCATGACTAAGAGGTTCTGTCAGACAGTTTTCTACCTTTTCGGATTTGTGAGACTACCTACGAAAAGGGCCCTGCAAGAGTTTTCTTTTCCGCTTTCTTTTTAAACTCTCTAAATATGAAAAGATGCCGAGTTCTTCCTTTTTCAGACTCGTTAAAAAATGATGACATTAAATTCCATCGTTATGATGTTACCTGAGTTCCTCCTTCCTAGGGCTCGTAAAATGTACTAGGATGGATTTGTTCGAAGGAAAAACTTACATCGCAAGCATATGCTATCCCCGTCAAGTTTTTTTGTCAAAAATAATTCGGGTACTCGCCAGAAATGGTGGGGTCAGAAAATGGAACCAGATTGTAGTCGTGTTGGCAGTATGTCGCTCTTGAACATGGCACTTTTCTTCATTCATGTCAGGTTGGGAACATCTCATCTCATTTTTCGTTTGCCTCCATGGGTTTGGGTAATCTCTTTTGACCACTCATCTGCTCTTTGCCATGTCGCCATGACCTCAGATCCCTTGATGTCAAATACTGCCAAATCTAGTTTGGTGCCGCCGATATGTTCAAGAGAAGTTTGCCTCTGAATTTTTCAACCTCCCTATGATTCTTTGTTGGTCTTGATTCACAAACATCACATTCTTCTGTCTCGTGTCGATGATGTGGGAAGCATTATGGCCCACCTTCGATTAGGTCACTTCCTATCGACTCCAGCTCATTATCCAAGAAGTTGATCTAGAGACTCCCTTCAGGTACCTTAGAGCCTGCATGCCTCAATGGCAGGTTCTTCACATTCGACACAAGGTCCACATCATTGGCCTTCGATCGAATGACTCTGCATGTGTTTGATGTCAGATCACTATTCACATTCCGTGGATTGTACCTTTCATACCTTGAGAGCCATTGTCATTATTGGTGGTTTCTCTTGTGTCCGTTAACGGCTTTCATCATTGGTTAGTAATCAGAAAATTTTCTTTCATGTTCGACTTCAGCTCACATATTCGCATGCTCGAATTTGTACTTTGTTCGAGTCGAGATGGAGTGCAAGACCCTGGGTTTTTTCTGATGAAATCTGGGCTGCAGGTTTGTTGAGAATTACTATGAATTATTACATGGCTCTTCTAATTGGATGGCTGCGACCATACATGAGTCTATTTGTTGATCCCTATTGCTGGATGGCTGTGTCCATACCTCGGATATTACTGTTTATGTACTCTATTATGGATGGTTGCACCCATGCCACATGTCATGTATCAGAAGTATCAGTTGTACTTGTTATTGCAGGTCTTCTGACAGTAGCATTTGGGTCGAACACATTCTCATAAAGCATTTCACCCCTCCCTCTCTCTTGGACCTCATGCTTTACGAGGCATCTGTTACACAACATTTTGTCACCATCCCTGCAATCCCTCACCCTGCAAATTGGAGGGTATTTCTCGTGACCTGTGAGCAATGTCATACTGTGCAAATACCTTCTTTGCATCCTTCTGCATAAGGACATCATTTCTCTTGTTGAACGTTTCCTCAAAAGGCACACAAAAACCTATGTTTTGGCATTGGCGCAGGTAGCCAGTTCATCCCTCCTACTAATAGGCAAGATTTGCACTAGAGCCCGCACCACTTGGCGCTCTGTCTATGTGTATTTCCTGTGCCAACCATTTTAGGAATGTTTTATAACAAAAAGAGGCAAAATTTTCCTTCTAACTACCTCAGGGATGACTCATTAGAAGTGGTTAAACTTGATAAGCCACAGATCTCTCCCTTTAGGTAGTGGTTTTTACCTCCCATGGAACACTCTTTGAAGATAGGACTCCCCTCCATGATTATAGGGATCTTGACCTCTCCCTCTTCCTCTATATAAATAAGCCTTCTCCCTTTACAAAATCTAGCTGAACATATAGCCAAGAAGCTGAACTTGGAGAAGAGATACTGTAGCTGAGTAATTGCTATAGAGAAGGTAGAACCAAGGAGAATTCCGTAGAGAGAGCCCCGTCCGAATTCCCGATGAGCCTTTGTAAGACGCGCTCTACTGGAACCCTGTTAGAGGAGACCGAAACATCGAAGCTTTGTTGTACTCTTCCTTTCTTTCATTAATATACTCGACTATGGTGTTGGTTCCATCATTGTGTTATGTTGATTATTAATGCAATTGATTTAGTCTTCTTTGACTGACTGATAGTTACGGATGTGAAATAGTATGTTGTATATCGTCATTGTTTCTTTTGTGTGTACAGGTATCCGAGCATGAAGGCGAGTGGATTGTGATTTTTTAAACCAATAGCGAGAGGCAACCACTCTTTCTGACGACAAGAACAACATAGGACCTCTGGTAAGTCACCTATCAAATATCCGTTCATTTGTTAACTAGGAATCAATGTTATAGCGTGTCTCATTTGTGGCTGGACCCACTCTAGGGCTAGTGGGATTGCCTCTTTCCGCAGAGGGGTTTACCTCACCAACACCTATACTCAGATATGTCGTTTAAACCTGTAGAATGCATATTTGTGACATGTTTGACGAAATGTCTATCATGACTAGTAGGGGTCCAGTCAAGTCCTTTTTCAAGTATTTTCATTCGTATAATTGTTTTGATGTTAATTTTCATTTCTAGAAGTTTCATGGATTTCTGGGCACTGGCTTGAGTCCCGACCCTGAAAAAGTGGCACAAATTATGGAGTCACTGACACAAAACTACCTGGAAAAGTCGATAGTTGCAGGCATGCCTTGTTGTGGGAGCGAATTGAGGGTCCCAGTTGCATGCATTCCCATGTCAAGGGAGTGACTAAGGATTTAATGTAGAAAAATGTCAGTTTGTCTCAGGGGCTAGTCACCTGGATGGGTTGGATGGCTCTTCGAGGTTTTGTTGCATGTGTAGAAGGTCACATTGGTTGTGTCCCGTCAATTCCACTTCTTTAACTGATATGTAAGGAGTTGAAGTAACTCTTCGTCACATGTTTACCCTGGTTTTCTGGTTACTTGGGTATATGTGGGAGGAGGGTGTTACAAAATATGTGATCTGAGATCGATGGACCAATGCGTTGAATGAGAGTGTTGTTTGATGGGTGATGAGTGTGTATGGACAAGTGTGGTTGCAGTTGGATATTTCCTACGAAGGGCCAATTTTTGCTGATGTAGAGGAAGAGTGTTATTTATTTAACATTATGTTGGAGTGCCGAGAAGCCAAGCATGTAATGGTGCACTTAAATCTTGAAATGAAGATTGATCTCAAGTTTAGAGCTAGAAAGTATGTGTTTAACTATATAGAATGTGCTTGCCATAAATCTATGTGCATTGGAGTATTATATGGGAGAGACTAAGTTGTGACTGCCGATGTAATTTATTGGATAGTTGGAAAATATTGATGACACTATGGGATAACATCGATATTTCATATATAGAGCATTAGAATATTTGTAAGCTAACAATGTTTGATGCAAGGAATTCTTGATTAGGCATGGTTGAGTATAGTACACAAAGGACATAATAGTTTATGATGTGTAGGACCGATATAGAATGCTTGTTCCGCATAGTTCAAGGTAGAGGTGTTGTGAATGGGCATAGTATTGTAGCGTTTTGATTATTGGTTAATAGTTTGATTCAAGGGATCAACGATTATTTTCATTCTTGGTAATGTTATATGGTATGCAATGTATGAGGTCAAGAGTTGTATACATTGCTTGATTTATGCAAAGTTGATTACCAAATTTTGTCATTGGAATATGGTGTATGTTACTATTGAGTTGATATAATATGAGTTGCTTATTGAATTGTTAAAGATGCATTACACTATGGTGAGATGATGTAATGGTTGATTTTTGAGGGTTTAAGTCTAAAGGTTTGATTGTATGAGGATAGATTTGTTGAGTTATAGAGAGTTATGTATTATTTTTTTGTGATTGAGGTTGAGATCATTATTTTATTAATTTCATTGAGTTATGATATGTTTGTGATATGTTAATGTATTATGAATATATCTACATAGAGGTTGCATTATGTATGCAAAGATTGTATTGACTGCAGAGAGAGTTTTTTATTGTTGCGAGTTTTTTTGCTACTAATTTTCAAGTGATTTTTGATGAGTATGTTGATGATAGAGTTGTATTACAGTAGGCAGAATGATTATTGAAGAGAGGGTTAGTTTTATATTCAATTTGATGAGTATAATGTTGTATGTGGGTCTAGTTTGAAAATTCGATGAAATGTGGCGTACAGGATTTGAGTTTTGATTATAGGTGGATTGAGTGTGAAAGATTTTGAAATGAGGACCATAAGAAGTCTGAGGGTTGGAACCTTCAGTAAGGGAGTGGTAGCTTCCTTTTGGTGGTGGCCAAAGAACTTGTACAGGGAGTAGTATTTTCCTTTTTATGGTGGGCAGAGAACTTGATCAAGGAGTGGTGGCTTCCTTCTAGTAGTAGTTGGAGAAACAATAGGAGGTGGTAGCATCCAACAAGTAGGAGTCTTCACACTGGTAGAAGTCTATGCCAGTGCAATATGTAAAAGAGGATTTTCTTTATAATAATAAGAAGAAGACAAAGACAACAACAATGGTGGTTTTTCCTAGTTGGGTTTTCCACCTAATATACAATGTTCATATGTGATTATGTGTATGCGGAATTGTTGATGTGTTGCACTCTTATGGTACACATGCCTTTATGATTATATTTTTCTCATGGATTTCTGATTATGCTTAGATCTACTATCATAATTTTATTCTTCTTAGATGATGAGTCAGTTAACATTGCAAATAAAATTATAAACTAGTTAAATCTTGATTCAACATGAAATACTGATTCAGACCCCCCCTGTTAGTGTTTCTAACAATTGTTTAATCAGAGTAGGTCCTTTGGAAATTATTTTAACAACTGCAGGGAGATCTAACGTAATATGTGAGTGATGTATCACATGAAATGGTAGTATAAGAAATTTTGATCAAGGAAAATTAGGAACTATGGATAATCAAGGTATTCTTATGCTAAATGATGAAAATTATCAAGAATGAAAAAAAGGATGAAGTCTAGGTTAATATATCTCAGATTTGATGTTTGTCATTTAGTGTGTAATGGTTATACTGAAACTCCTCCATTAAGTCAAGATTTGTAGAAGAATGATAAATTAATAAATATAATCTATTATAACATACCTGATTTAGAATTTTATAAAGTTATACATTACGAACCTAAAAAGGATGTATGAGATAACTTGTAGGACATCCATGAAGGCTAAAATAATGAAAGAAATATAGTTGAGGAAGAATTTTATTCATCATGTAAGTAGATAGGAAATATTTCCTTCAAAACATTCAATCTGTCTGAAAAAGAAATTAGTAGCCTATTAGAAGATGAGTGTGGTTATGAAACAACTTCCATAATATCAGATGGAGTTACAAATTTAGAAGAAGAAAGGTTAGATATTGAATTTAATCTTAGAAGAAAACATGTTTCTACATCAAAAGGGATTGATAGTCTCAAGGAAAAGTTGTTGGTATATGACAATAGATGTAATATTCCCAAATTTTCACATGATATTTGGAATATTAGAGTTCTTAATAAACCTACTTAATTAAGTATATAAAAGGGTGGAGAGACCCATAATCCTCAAAGATTAATAAAAATACACTTTTGATATATGTATGTGGATATTTCAGATCTCGATCTATATAAGGGATTAGTAAAGTAACCACTTAATGTGAAAGTAGTGGAGATCATGTCTCATTAATGAGATAGATCATGGTGGTTGATACAGTCAACTAAGATATTGGAAGGGATCAAACATAATATCATAGAGAATTTATGATGAGATGATGGAGGAGTGGTGCATTTAATGCACACGTGATGGAGAGGGTGATCATAGCATTCACACATGATGGAGATCATGAAATGACAACGCAACCAACATGGAGACCTATGTCCACATGTACAATGCATTTGTGAGGAGGGCCAAGGGATGAGAAGGTTCATAATATATATAAAGAAGATGAAGGCACAATAGAAGATGTGTTGAGGATTATTGTTGATGTATGATCTATTTAGATCTGGAATTTTCATGTGACATTCCATGCTTTCTCTTGCTGTTTAGCTGAGATTGCAAGTGCTATTTAGCACTGGGTGTTCCTGGCCGGGAATCCCACCTCTTTCCTTGAGTGATCTCTTGGGACAGGATTGCACTTCATTCTACATCAGGCATTGGTGCCACATATCTTTTCCTACTTTATTCAAAACATCCATATTCAGAAATTGCACATTTCTGAAGATTAGTTTGAGAGGAGGAGGTTGTCCTTCAATATTTCAGTTGAGGAATCGGTGAAGGATTCATCCTATCACCTTCAGCTTTAACATCATCCTTCTAGTACTTTAGATCTATATCAGGCATTATGCCATCTATTATTCATCTCCATGCAACAGAAATCCCTTCAGGAATTGTACAATCTAGTCTTGTAGATCCAAGGGAGAAGGGATGTTACTAACATTCCAGCTAGTAATCCAGTGGAGGACCATTCCTTCACCTTGTATACTTTATTTCCATCATTTCTGAGCTATATTTCATATCTTAGCATCAGTCTAGAGAGCCTCCTTTTTTTACATCATAGTTTTTATGAGCAGTTGTGTGGCAGCAGTTGTAAGATTATTTGGAGGTTTGAGGAGTTAGATCTTGACCTTATAGCTTGTGGATATAGAGAAGGGATCAACCTTTCAAGCTTAGATCTAATCTTGTGACATATTTCAACCATCTATTTGTCAGATCTATCTTTAGACCTACATAACCCAATAGTCAAAGGATCAAACTCTAGGAGGGTAATTTTCCAAAGTTGTAGATCTGGAAAATCCTTTCTGGGTTATCTTGGGTATCCATCATAGAGCCCAGATCTTGAATCTTGGCATCATCAGAGCTCCAGATTTCTGTAGATATGAATTTTCCTTTTCAGCCTACAATCATATATTCATATTCTGCTAAAGGAACATCGCAGTATTTTCTTCCAACAACTCTCTAGTTACGTAGTGCCTACTTTGGCATTTTTTCAGGGTGATTCTAGGCCATCTCTTTGCCTAGATCTACTCATCTTTTGTACATTGTGTAACTAAATATTCTCCTATATAATAAAATGGCTCAACTATTCTGTCTATATCTGTGTTGATCGTAAACTTACATGTACATTTTCTGTGTTACAAATATTTTGTTTGTGTATCAATGCATTATTCCATTTTGGGATATTACGGTGGTATCAGAGCATGATATTTGGCTCAGCTTGTGGACATTTTGACAACATATGAAAAGAAGATATTAGTGATCTACTATGGAGGGATTAAGTTTTGCCTCATATTCCTTTAGGTCTATGAAGGATATCTCTAAGGAGATCAATGAAACAAGAAGAGAAAGGCAAAGAGAAACCTCAAGAAGGTTTCAAGATGAAGAAGGTCCTAGTACTTATTTTCAGCAACAAAGAAGACCAGAGAAGCAAGGAGCTTCACATTATTCCACTAGATCCACTTTCTTTAAGAAAAAGGACAAGTCTGAATATGATGAAGGCTTGGGGAATGAGACCCTAAGTGAATATCTATCTGAATACAAGTCATAGCCTAGAGCATTGAAGGAGAATATCTCTCTCCAACAGTTTCTGCAACTCAAAGAAGAGAGGAGATCCAGAAGCAATAATAGAAGAAAGAGGCATAGATTCTTCTTGCCTACATTTGATGGATCTTAAACAAGAACCTTGAGGGCTTGGAGGGAATAATTATTTACATTATTTCTGAAATATCCTATATTAGAATGAGAGGTTGTGGAGTTTGTAGTGCTGCACCTTGAGGTGAAGCAAGAAAATGGTGGTTCAATCACTTGTCACATATGAGAGTGTCTGCTTATGCATATTTTATTCAAATACTAAAGGAAAAGTATGGTAGGAAGAAACCAGAGACATCTCACATGGTGAAATCTCCCATCATCAAGGACATAGTGCATGAAGATTTAAAAAAGGATGATCTCATTATCACTCAAGAGGAGGAGCCTCTACCACCACTTGCTACAGATGTGCTTACATCAAGAGGAGGATCACTTGCATATTTTCAAGATCGTCTTGAATTCTTGACATTTGGAGCCCCATGCATGATTGATGAGATGAATGAGGAAGAGGAGACAGATACCAACACTGGTACACCTGTAGAAGTGCATCCATCACTCTTACTAGTAGTTGGAGAGACCTTTACACCGAAAGAGGAAACTCTTATGTTCTTGCAAGATGTTTCTGAATCTTAGTTGATCCAATATATGCATACACTTTCATCTCATATTGTTTCAATACCTCTTATTGAAACTTATGGGGACATGCCATCAGGGATAATGCATGACCAAGGGTTAGAACATCATGTTGATTTGGAGCAGCATTATATCACTGCACAAAGGATCCTTGATCTAATAAAGGAAGATATAAAGAACCATCCTATTTTGTTATGGCTGAACTATATTCAACCTCTTGAGTTGAAATGTGGAGTTTTAGAAAATGGGATGAGTATGACCCTATGTACAATGGTTGGCTATGAGTTCAGCATTGTGCCTTGCTTTGAGACAACACATATATCACCTTGCATATCTACAACGCTGTTAATGAGTAGTAGTGAGAAGAAGAGGACCCATTCCTTATGGGAGAATTCATATGGCAGCTTCATTCATGAAGCAATGGAGGAAAAGATGATAGATGGTAGACATCTTGAGATAAGAAATATTTTCTCCTTTCTAGATGACACTTTCTCAATGAGCATGTAACAACTCAAAGAGAAACTTCTACCCATAGCAAATCCAAAACCTTATTGGTTTTGGAGGGCCATTGATGAGAAGGGAATCTCATGGAGAGATCTCATTGGAGGTTCACTTTAAAATTTCATGGAGTGCAAAGTTCTTCAACAGTTTGAGGAGGTTGGTGTCCTACAATGAGGGGATGCCAAGTATTTTCAGAATGAGATCCATCATCCACATTGGGATGAATGGTTGATGATATGGAGCAAGGGGTTTCCAAAACACTTGCAGATCTATGATACAGGGAAGCAAGAAGCATGGCTACACTGGTTTCCCTGGGGTGAGTATGGTTACCACTCAAGGAGTAATAATTTTCTGACTCATGCCTTACAAATCACTGGAAGAATGTAGAAGAAAAAAACATGATTGCTTTGGTTGTTGATGAGAGAGTTTGGACATCATATGATATATCTTATGTCCTTGTATTTTCTCTTGTTTGGGATATGTATCATGTCTTTACATGTACTTTTGTTTGGGATGTATCTCATGTTCATATATGCATTTGGGTTTGGGAGAAAGTATAACTCTCACATGATGTGGCATAAGGGAGCTTATTTGTATTATGTTGATGAGACATTTTACATGTCCACCACTATATTGTTGCTCCATGACTTGCACCATGATAATTCAAGGAGGAAGAAAGAATCCTTATTGCTATGGTTACTATTGGGAGAGTGTGGGCTAAATTATTCCCATACATTGCATGACATTGTTGGAGGATGGAAACAGGAGGCCTTACAACATTAGCATTTGTTGGGTGATTATGGTCATTATAAATGGTATCATGATGGTAAGATGCCTTATTAAGGTGGCTTCTCTTGAGAAAATATGGCCACTACATTTGGTACAATGATGATGTGGTATGGAAGTAAGAGGCATTGCTGAGGTGGATTCTATTGAGAGAGTATGGCTCTCATATTCTCATCGATGTTGATTTGGCATGGCAACAAGAAGCATTGTTGTGGTGGCTTATTTTGAGAGAGTATGGCTCTCTTACTTGTTTTCATGATGATCTAGCATGGTAGCAGAAGGTTTTGCTGCATTGGTTGTTATTGGGAGAATATGGTTTGACATTGGTTATCTTTTCCCATATGTCTCTACTTCTTTCTTTTCACTATGATGATGTGATGTTTGATTCCTACATGGCCAACATGGCTAATGATGAGGGCATTTATAGATGTAATCTACTCTATGTATCATGGGTTGAAGAGATAATTCATGAGTTGGGACTTTCCACTTTGGGAATGAACCACTTCATCTTATCTATCTCATGTATAGAGGAGAACTTTGGTCATCATATGGTTTCCACTTGGAGATTCAATGATGAGGATGGGTATCTAAATTTTCAGTTGGAGGACATTCTAGACATTCTAGAGAGGCAGCTTTGGAGTTGGACATGCATGACACATTGTGACAGATGGGAAGGCCTTCCACATGAGGATGCCATTTGGAGGGAGGATGTTTGCTGTAGCATCCACTTTTGCAGTTGCTTGAGGACAAGCAACATTTTTCCGGGGAGGACTATAATATTCCCAATTTTTCACATGATATTTGGAATATTAGTGTTCTTAATAAACCTACTTAATTAAGTAAATAAAAGGGTGGAGGACCCATAATCCTCAAATATTAATAAAAATCCACTTTTGATGTATGTATGTGGATATTTCAGATCTAGATCTACATAATGGAGTAGTAGAGCAACCACTTAATGTGAAAGGAGTGGAGATCATGTATCTTTAATGAGATAGATCATGGAGGTTGATACAATCAACTAAGATCTTGGAAGGGATAAAACATAATATCACAGAGAATTTATGATGAGATGATGGAGGAGTGGTGCATTTAATGCACACATGATGGAGAGGGTGATCATTGCATTCACACATGATGGAGATCATGAAATGACAATGAAGTCAACATGGAGACCTATGTCCACATGTATAATGCAGTTATGAGGAGGGTCAAGGCATGAGAAGGCTCATAATTTATATTAAGAAGATGAAGGCACAATAAAATATGTGTTGAAGATTATTGTTGATGTATGATCTGTTTAGATCTGGAATTGTCATGTGACATTCCATGCTTTCTTTTGTTGTTTAGATGAGATTGCAAGTGCTGTTTAGCACTGGGTGTTCCTGGTCGGGAATCCCATCCCTTTCCTTGAGTGATCTCTTGGGAGAGGATTGCACTTCATTCTACATCAGGCATTGATGCCACATATCTTTTCCGACTTTCTGCAGAACATCCATATTCAGAAATTGCACATTTTTGAAGATCAATTTGAGAGGAGGATGTTGTCCTTCAATATTTCAGTTGAGGAACTGATGGAGGATTATTCCTATCACCTTGAGCTTCAAGATCAGCCTTCCAGTACTTCATATCTATATCAGGCATCAGGCCATCTATTATTCATCTCCCCGCAGTAGCAATCCCTTCAGGAATTGCACAGTCTAGTCTTGTAGATCCAAGGGAGAAGGAAATTTGCTAGAATTCCAGCTAATAATATAGTGGAGGACCATTCCTTCACCTTGCATACTTTATTTCCATCATTTCTGAGCTATATTTCATATCTTAACATCAGGCTAGAGAGTCTCCTTCCTTTACAATGTAGTTTTTATGAGCAGTTGTGTAGCAGCAGCCGTAACATTCTTTGGAGGATTGAGGAGCTATATCTTGAGATTCTAGCTTGTGGATCTAGAGAAGGGATCAGCCCTTCAAGCTTAGATCTAATCTTGTGACATATTTCAGCCATCTATTTGTCAGATCTAGCTTTAGATCTGCATAGCCCAGTAGTCAAAAGGATCAAACTCTAGGAGGATGATTTTCCAAAGTTGTAGATCTAGAAAATCCTTTGTGGGTTATCTTGGGTATCCATCATAGAGCCCAGATCTTGAATATTGGCATCATTGGAGCTCCATATTTCCATAGATCTGCATTTTCATTTTCATCCCACAGTCATATATTCATATTCTGTTGAAGGAACATCGCAGTATTTGCTTCCAGCAGCTCTCCAGTTACGCAGTGCCTACTTTGGCATGTTTTCAGGGTGATTCTAGGCCATCTCTCTGGCTAGATCTACTCATATTTTGTACATTGTGTAACTGAATCTTCTCCTATATAATAAAATGGCTCAAATATTCTGTCTATATCTGTGTTGATCATAAACTTACATGTACATTTTCTGTGTCACAAATATTATGTTTGTGTATCAGTGCATTATTCCATTTTGGGATATTACAATAGAGATCATGATGTGAATGAATCAGAATACATTGTAGCTGTGATTGAAAAAATTAACGAAAGGAAAAGACATTGTGAAGTACTTGAAGTTGAGATCATCTCTCTAAAGATTGATTTAGAAAAGTAAAATCAACAAAGCAACGAGCTACTTAAGGTGTTTGAAGAAAAATAAAATGGTCTTAAAGAGGAAATTATCAAGTTAAGAACCCAACTGGAAGAGGCAAGAAACATTAAAGAAGCAATAAGTAGACAACTAAAAGAAAAAGGAATTACTATGAGAAATTAGAAATAGAGGTAATCCCATTAAGAACTAAATTAGCATAAAAGGACAAGTAATTGATATTTCAAGATATTACCAATATGTTGGACAATATTCTTTGCAGGAAAAGGTCTCCCACCATTAAATCAGGCCTTGGATTTTGTGAAAAAGTGAAGGGATAATCCAATTCACAGGAATGTCTAGGAAATTTCAAAGGCAACAAAGAAAATTTTCAAAACCTTGGTAAAGAATAAAGTAGGAAACAAAATCAACAACCAAGGAAAGTGACATTTCAAAGAAAATATTTTTCTCCTATGAATGTGTATTGTGGAAATGTAGACATCCAAAGAAGAATAAAAATCAATTCTCTCCCTTGATCGATAATATTGAGTGTTTTATCTATCACAACTTTGGACACATTGTAGCTGATTATAAAGGAATATTATTCAGACCTCAAGAAAAAAGTATCTCCACAAGAATATCACTAGTTCCCAAGTATTCAAGTTTCTTTCAAGGCTATAATTTGTTTTACATGAAATTTATTTGGTCATAAGGCTACAGATTATATATCATATAGAAATGAAAGTAACATAAAGCAGAAGTAATATGATTCCTTTACCCCCTTATATGGTCACATAAGGTGGTATACATGTAATAAATTATGGAATGTGGAAAAAGAATGTAGGATCAAGTCAATGAATTATTTTATACATTTCAAAAAATAAGCAGAACCTACCCAAGACAAGAAAATGAACAATAATTTATTTATTGAAACACCTAAAGAAGATGCCTCCATCAACAATCTTCATATCAAGAATAAATAAAAGAAACAAGTGAAGTGTGCCCTTGCACTGTGTGCATTTGAATAACATGATCATTGGTACATAGATAATGGATGTTCTCATCACATTTATAAAGAAAAGAGCATATTTATGTCTTTCAACAAAAACAAGGTCAATGATTTTATTCTTTGAAACAATGCACCAACGAAAGTGATCAAGAAAGGTAGAGGCAACCTTGATTTTAAAAATACAAAAGTTGTGGATGTCTTACTAGTTGAAGGGTTAGATCACAACATACTACGTGTGAGTCAAATGAATGATAGAGGACATGTAGAGATATTCACTTCTAGATGATGACAAATTATAGAAGAAGACACTATAAAGATAATAGATAAAAGAATAATAACTATAAATAATTTATATGTACTGAAGAAAAGTCCCAGAAGAAATCAGAGACTGAAATTGATCTCTTCTTCATATTCTGAATGAAGGAAGAAAGGCCCATCTACTAGCATATTCACATGGAGAATTACAAAATAAGATCGACACGATCTTAGGGGGAGCTAGTGATAATAGTATACCAACTTGATGATACGATGGAGATTAGCAATAACAACAACACTATGTATGAAATTCCTCATGTATGTTCAGGACCGTAGGATAAACCTCCCAATTGGAGGTATACTCTTCTTTGGGGGAGTTATGATGGCATCTAGGATTTCATGGCTGAAAAGTTATGTTTAGTTTATTTTCACTCATTTCTTGTAGTATTTACACACGTTATTATTATGGGTGGAAAGACATATAAATAAACCTTATTATACTTGTTATTGATCATATTTTGTCAATATGGTTGAAAATCCCTAGTGAGGGTTATGGTGTATGGCATGCATATTAATGAGTCATTTTATTTTGGACTTGTAAGAACTGATGAGTTTATTGATGTAGCAACCATGTACTTTTTGGATCTCATCATTGGGCATGTCTTCAAGAGAGACTTGAATGGGTTGTCGGTATCACTGCTAGAGTCTTGTATCTCATAAGTAAACCATGTACTCGCTGTTAGGGTCCTATAGTTTATAGGATCTCAAGGTGATTAGATATTTTATATTAGTTATATGATGTAAATAATAATTCAATTTTCAATTGATTTCCAAAAAAATATATAAAAGAAAATGAAAAGAGGGTATTAAAAAATATAGAATAAAAAGAAAATAAAAATAGTGAAAGAATAAAAAATAAAGATGAGAACCCCACAAAAGAAAAACAAAAAGTAAATAATACTAAAAGTGTTGCAAATCTAAATGCCACTACTTGATAGATAGTTTCATTCTGTTAAATAAAATGAAGGTTGTGTGAAACTTGTTTAAAATGCCACATTTCTTAGTTATTTTTTTGATCATACAACTTAATCATGGTTAAACAAGTTTAAATTTTTGTTAATTAGATTACAGAATAAAGTTAGCCACACCATTTAATCTTGGCTAATGTTAGCTAGATAGAAAAATAATATTGATTCAAATGTTTAAGTTGAATATATGAAGAAATAAGTGGATAGGATAGGTTAGGATTTTTTTTTCATAATAAGTAAAATAAGGGATTGCAAGCTCAAATGCACCCTTAGGAATGAATAAAATCTTAGTTTTAGTATCCGGTGAAAAATTGAAGTTCAAAGGATAAAGGTGGTTAATTAAATTTCAAAATGCTTATTGGTGCATTTTATCCTAAGTTTGAAAGATTATGTAATATGTGATAAAGACCTATGATTGAATTCATTATATGTTAGACCAAAGTTCCACCATATTATAAAGTCAACATACGACAAAAGTGTTTGTCGAGTTTCAGTTAAAATAGATTCATCTTTCAGTAGCCCGATCAACAACTGCACCAGATCTAGGATGGAAAAATCTTTTCATCCCCCCCTTTCCATCCTGCCTTTATCATTGGGGGGGTGTTTGAAAAGAAATTTTTTCTCTCGCCGATCCCATGCAACATGGCGTGCCCCCAAAATTTCGCACCCCGCCTCATGATACCTCTTACCACTCTCACGCCCCTCCAAAAACCATCGACCAATGTTTCATTCCCGCTTTTCCTACCCACGCACCTTCCTCCTCTCACAACATGCTGCGTGGCTATAACCATTAAAAAATAAATGATTTTCCTGGGGGATAACCGTTTGCACATTTAACTTTTCCCGGGAAACCATTTGAAAATTCAACAGACCCACACCCGCAACGGAAAATCCCCAAAATGATAAAGCTCTGTACAAGTCGCCATTTTTCCTTTCCACTATAAATTTTATCAATTAACCCCATTTACTAGGTTTTCAAGTGCACAATCACATTCTCGTATAAATCAAACAACCGATCCAGTACAACAGAAAGCCTCATCTTCCTTTTCTAGTCTACTACAACCTGTATGTTCCTGGAAATTTTTTTCCACATCATTCTATCTCTGTACATTTACATAATTGACAGTATGCCTCCCAAGAAGAAAAACCAAGAAGAGTCTGTCAACCCTTAGATCCATCCCTCTGTA
Source organism: Pinus albicaulis (assembly GCA_034641835.2). Taxonomy (NCBI): domain Eukaryota; kingdom Viridiplantae; phylum Streptophyta; class Pinopsida; order Pinales; family Pinaceae; genus Pinus; species Pinus albicaulis. Next base: position 970,406,019 of record CM076580.1, on the reverse strand, counting down.
GACTTGGATCACATTCATCTTTCTTACTGAGAATACAATATCTCCAAGGCTCAATGCGAGTTCGATCTCTTCAAACTATAATGCTGGCTCGAAGATAAATTCGTGGATAAAACTGATGAAATCGGACTCTTATATTACGATAACTCCCATTACATATTTTCCCACACTTTTCACTGCCATGAATTTGTCAGAAAATGTCAAGCCTGCTATGTCCCAAACCAAAGAGAAATCCTAGCCCCTATTGGTGAAATTCTACTCACCATTACTGCTAAAAACATTGACCAGATGATGAAGTCCCCTCTTGTAGAAACTAGTACTCCATTTTCAATAGAAGCCTTAACTGAATTGTATAAGAAGCTATATTTTTCCAAAGGAGCACAAATTTTTGACCTCTTCTTGCCTGAAAACACCCAATTTCCTAGAAAAAATCCACCTTACCCTTATTCTATTTTCCCAGATCAGGCCAAGAAAATTATCTCTGTGTTATCTCACCTCTTGGGCTATTATTATGATGAATGTGTAAATGAACCTCTGTTAGGCTTCATATAAATTTTTTCTACAGATCACAATCCTTCCATCATTTTCAATTTCAATCAATTCTTGGCTGGCAGTATTCATGAACAACTCCTGAAGTTACCAACGGAAGGAGTGTTGAAGTATAATTCAATTTTAGTTTATTTTTTTATTATCTATTATCAGGTAGACATATTAAAGTTTTCAATGCAGAAGTTAGATGAAGAAGGGAATCAACAACCTGTGATATTTTGGACTTCCCTAGTAATGAAACATCAAGAAAAATTTACATTCAAACAGTAAATTGAGCATTTTATACATCCAACAATGAGCATGCTAACCATTTCAGCAGAACTGAGAATCAATGAGGAAATAAAGATGATTTTACATCTTATAGAACAAGAAAAAACTAGAGACTAGTACATGTACCAGAACTATACTGAAGTCAGAGTGTATGGATGTGAATTGCCACCATACAAATTTCCAAAATACCTCCCCATGAGAGTATTTTCACTAGAATATATAATAAAAATGATCAAATCAGATGAAATCCAGTTTTTTTATGCTAAGAAGAAATCACAATTCAGGATTAAGACACAGATTGGTTCGTTTGTTTGTAACAACAGGAAAATAGGAGAAGAAGCAGACAAGCTTCTCTAAGAGATGAAGTTTAGTTCGAGTTTTACATGGTCCTATGATCCTCTGGGTATAATTTCTAAATTGAGGGAGGAAAATAAAAATACTCCTTATACCCGTAGTCAGAGGCCATAAATTGAAATATATGTAAACCAATTGACTTGGGAAGAAAATACTTTGCACGAAGTTGAAGAACAGTTGGTATCTACTTCAAATTCACAGACACCTATTCCTTAGGAGAAAGCAAGAAAGAGGTAGATAAAAGAAGAGTCACCTTCAGTGAGAGACAGTGTAGGAAAATAATTCAAGATCATGTATAGAAAAAGGACCAAGATGACTCCTAAAGTAGATTTAGAGAAGAATGTAGAAGGAGGTGCCATGATTATCAAGGAAACACCATCTTCATCACAAGAAGATAGAAAATTTGTTCAATCTTATATAGTGTGATCAATATCATAGGGTCAACAGGATACAATTCATGCTTCAAAGGTTGTTCAGGGAGAAAAGGAAAAGAGAATTTTTGACAGATACAGAGAAATCAAGCTTAAGAATGAGATTCTTAAGAACAACAATTATACACAGTATTGGAAGCATACTTCTATTTCATAGAGTAGACTCCTATCAACTTCTGATTCAGAGAAAGGGAGGATTTAGATAGCCTTCCTTGAGGCTCAAATCCCACAGCACAAAAAAACAATAGATTATAAAAAGACAACATTTGAGTTTGACACCAAGGATATCCATCCCATTGATCAAATGGAGATGCACAAGAAAATTGGTGAGATTATTTGTTCTACTTTAACAAATACCACAATGAATGTGTCTAAATTTAAGGTGTCACTTTCTAACATTCAGTCTCAGCTGAAGATGGAGAAGATCTCTTTTATGGCCAAGGACACCAGGATCAAATGTTTGGAAGAGTTGGTTGTGAGGATGGGTTATGATCCAAAAAATATAAAAGTTGCAGAAGAGTTGATTAAGAAGAAGAATGCTAACATTGGATCATTTAGGAAGCAACTGAAGTTTCTAGCAACTAAAGATATACTGACTAAATACATTGAAGAATCCAAGACACAAAAGGGAGACATGATGAAATTGATAAGGGAACAAAATGCTCAGATTAGATAAATGGAGATAGATCTGGAAAAAATGAATAAGGAGAAAGAGAAGAATGAAAAGGTGGCGATGGTTCCTCTAGATGTTGTGCCCCTAACAACAATCCCCACTATAGTAGCTGCAACATTAACAACACCTTCAGCCCAATCTGTAGATGCTGCTAAGAAATTGACAAAGGATGTTGAGAACATGTCAATTCAGATTGAGGAAATAAAGAAGTTGCAGGGTCAAGTCAAAGCTCTGCAAGATGATAAAACCAGGAGTGAAGCTTCACATTTGGCTGAAGCCCAAAAATCCCAAAGGTTGATAGAAAGGTTACAAAAAGCAGAAAGAGAGTCAGTTGTTGGCCAAACCTTGGCCCAAGCTAAGGAAAGCATATGGATGGATATTCAAAATTCTATGAATGAGATTTGGCCATGTATCCAAATTATTTTTGAGTAGAAGGACCTGATAAAGAAAGCCACAGAAGCAATTACAGAAATCAAAGAGAATTTTGGTAACAAGCCTACTGATACTGCCAACATCATCAAATTCATAAATTCAAAGAATAAATATGAGTTAGAGGACTTAGGAATTGATGAAAGGACTGAAACCATCTTGGAAGTCAAAAAGGTTTTAACAAGAAGGAATCTCATAACTCAATTAGAAGAAAAGTGTCAAGGGCTAGAGATATCAGTTAACAGGTTTTTCAGCAGAATTGAAACATTAAATAAAAAAGGTTTACCAAGTGTATTTGTAATTAATGATAAATTAATTATCCAAGAAGATTACATTAAGAAGCTTAAGGAGGTGGCTAGAAATAGTTCCAATTTTTCCAACATAAAGCGAAGTATGACAGGCAGAGCATTCCTAGAAGCAATGGGGAACTATTTTTACATTCAGCATGAAGTAAATCATATATTCATGGTAAGACCAACGTTTGCAAAATACAATGAGGTAGGTGAGATTTACAGGAAGGTAACTAAGCTGGCCATTCTAGATGAAGAAAGGTGGGATAAATTATGTGAATTACTAGATTAAATGGTAATTTCAAATACAATTATAAGATTAGCCAGCACAACAAACAACACAAAAAAGAAAAACATGCCAGCTCACTAATAGATTCATACAAATCAGGGCCACTTGTCCACACAGTTTTCCACCTAGCCTATTAGTCTACAGATAATTTTTTAGATTATTGCTAAATATACCCTGTCAGTTGAGACAAGAGTTTTGTTATTAATGTATAAATACTTCACACTTCGAAGTATTTCGGGTTGATTGTTGAACATTATTTTATGAAATCTACTGTACTTTTTCCAGTAGATGGACCGATCGATAATACAAGGACATTCTAGAGGATTCATGTGGTGGGAAAATTGGTGATGTGCTTCTTTCGTTTATGCATTATTTCATTGTTTCCTTTACTGTTATTTCTTTAAAATCTTAATTAAATTACATAAATGGTGATGATCAGGATTTGTTGAAATATACACCCTGTTTTGGCTATATGTAATTTTTATGTTTTCTTCTGAAGTCAAAATAAAGAATTCTTAATTTCTCTTTAGTTTCTACTGAATATTTATTTTCTTTTGTTCCATATCATTTTAATTATGAAAAGATCCATCTATTTCACCTATCTTGCCCTATGGGACTCCTTTAAAATTTTATGCAGATCTAGTTAGTTTTATAGACTCCATATCCCAATGGATTTATAAGTCATTCAATTAGCCAAATCAATCAAAACTGTTACAAACAAATCAAGCAAACAATTTCATAGTCATAACTAGCCTAAAATTTACATAAGCAAAGCTAAATTTTATAGAGAGATCCCTCTATGAGTTTAGAAGGGCTAGCTTCCAAGCTTAAAAGTGGTTTTGATGTTATTTTTTGTGTTTACTCTCACAAGCTCAAAAATTATAGAATGATAACATAATGGTGACCATACTGGGGACAAACGAAAATATTGTGATTTTCTGCGAATTCATTTCCCTGGTTAAAAGAAGTGTATTTTAGGAATATTTCAGAGATTATTTACCTTTTACTTTTGTAAATTATAGTGTGTGTGTGTGTTTTAGATTTTAATTCTGTCTCCAAAAAGATATTATACTAGATCTCATCCTGATTCTAAACCTACCACTATTGTTGATGATCTTGAAATTTTTTTGAGGATGAGAAGTTTAGCTAAGAGTCAAGGAAGTAGCAGTCCTCCCCCTAGGGCAGATTCTCTTCCAAAGAAAATTTTCACTTTACAGGATATTGAGTTTTATTTTCCATTTGAGCATATCTTGTTTAGGACTAGGTAAGAAAATTGGGTGGACCAAACTGTGGTAGATCAGTATAACTTGCAATGTCATTCATCTGAAGGAAATTCTTCTCAACCTGATCCTGATCTTTAAATCCTTCAAGACTTTGATAAATTACAAGACTTAGTATCAGGCCTTGAACTATCTGTCCACGAGACATAAATCCAAAAATCTGTTGAACTCTCTACCTTAAATTTTGCAGTTTCATCCAGTTCATCTCAGTCTGTTCATCTAAGATCATCTAGTGCCACTCCTGCTATAGTTTCCACTACTACCCCTATAATTTATCAACAAGTAACTCAAACTCCATCTTCACCAAAATCTTCACCTTCAATTCAACCTCTTCCTTGAATTCAACCTACACCTTCAACACAACCTCTAGCTTTCATCCAACCTCCACTTTTAATCAATACACATATTATCCATCCTCATATACCCATAATGGTAGAAAGATATGCTCAATTGGTTCTTCAGGCTCATTTGGAAAACATTCCAGAAGACTATAAGACTAGGATACCCCAGTTTGATGGCACTAGACCCATAACTGCTCAACAACATGTTCATAGGATGAATGATTATTTTGATCATCAAGAAGTGGATGAATAAAATGTTAAGATGAGATTATTTGCTCAAAGTATTATTGGAGAAGTTAGGAAATGGTTCAAATCCTTTCCACCTGCTAGCATTCATGACTTCCCTGCATTTCATCAGTCATTCCCTAATAGATAGGAAGTTAAAAAGAAACCTCTTCAGATTCTATCAGAATATGAAAGTATCAGGAGGGCGCTTGGGGAAAGTGTCTAGGATTATTGCACCAGATTTAATAATTTTTATAATGAAATTCCTGCAAACATTAAACCAATACAAGGTTTAGCCTTAATCAAATTCCTTGATGGCTTTGAGGCAGCCATGTTTTATCAGCTAAGTGAGAGAAACTCTACAAATTTAGAAGAAATGCAAAGATATGCAGTGAGTGTAGAAGCCAATTTTTTAGCAAAAAGAGCTACAATGAGAATAGAGATGAGAGTGACAATGAAAGAAGAACCCTCAACATATTCTTCTGATGATAAGATAGATTCTTTGGTTAGAACAATTGAGAGAATGATGGAAAGAATTAGTCTAATAGATAGAATTCCCCTAAGAGAAAATCAACTCGGTCCACAAAACTGAAGCTAAAATGTTAGGAGAAATCCACCACAAATTAAACAAAGGGAACAAAAGGGACTAGAATATCAAATCAGACCTCCTTTCCAAGAAAATTATGCCGATGATGAAGGTGAAATAGTCGAAGAGGTAGAGGAAAATCAAATAAATCTGATGGGAATAAATGATGATGAGACAATTTTTCTTACTTAAGAAGAAGAAGAATTCTTTCTGATGTCTCAAATAGAACTTGATTATGAGGAATCAAATGATTATAAACATGGTTTTGAGAATGCTATCATGGAATTCCACAAAAAATACAACCTTAGGAGTAATAAATCCTTGGATACCCCTAGAAAGAAAAATTCTGATATTCCTGCTAAGAAAATATTTGATAATACTGCTAAGAAAATCACAGATGCTCTTGCCAATAAAACTATTGAAACTTCGGGTAATCTGAGAGGAGAAAATCCTGCTAAAAAGATAGTTGACACTACAAAAACAACAAGAATAGATATTCCAACCACTAGTCAGCAAAAGAGCCTATCCCAAAAGATGTTGTTGATAAATCATATTTCCTAAACATGAGTAAAGTTCAGACATCCTTCAATATTGAAAATGAGTTAGCAAAACTCAAAATACCCATTCATCTAACAGAGTTGATGAACAAAAATGTGTACAGATCTCAGGTAATGAAAGCTCTTAATATAGGGGAAAATACAGATACTGTCAATTTCAATGATGACAAAACTGAACTTTTATTTGGACCAGCAGTAGATGGAAAACATTAGGAAGGTGGTGTGCCTCCCTTCTATGTTAGCCTAAATGTTCATGACAAATTTTTTCATAATTCCATGGTAGATTTAGGTGCTTCACATAACTTAATGCCTAAGGCTGTCATGGAGAAATTAGGACTTGACATTACCAGAACATACAAGGATTTATACTCTTTTGATTCTAGCAAAGTGAGATGTTTAGGCCTTATCAAATATCTGTGTGTTACTTTAGCAAACATTTCAGCCAAAATTTTGGTGATGGATATAGTGGTTACTAATATACCCCCTAAGTATGGCATGCTGTTGTCACGTTCATGGGGATTAAGTTGCAAAGAACACTATAGATGGATATGGATTTTGCTACCATACTAGTTTTTGGTCAGCAAAGGAGATTGTATAGGGAAACCTTGATGAAATTCATGATAAGTAGCCAAGATAAGCCACACAATTATCCTCTTTACTCTGTCCCTTTAGAACTATATTCATTCACTCTCTATAATGATGGGGATGTCAACAATCAGGTTTCTAACTTGAAGATTGATATCTGTGAAATAGATGAAAACCAAATAAAAATAGTGGAACATTACACTAATCTTGATCCTCTTTGGAACATCGACTTTGATGGAGCATGTAGCAAAGAAGGCTTTGGAGCAGGAGTGTGGGTCTCAAACACAGGAACTAATCATGTTGAAGGACATTCATACAATCATAAATTCCAATGCACTAATAATATAGTTGAGTATAAAGCATTAATACTAGGATTATAGTTACTGAAAAATATTTGTGCTAAAATAATTTCCATTCATGGGTATTCTGAGCTAATAATAAAACAGATAAAAGGAGAATACTCTACAAAACACCCTATATTAAGAGCATACAGAAATGATGTGCTTAATTTTTTGGAGAGTTTTGTGGAATATGGCCTTTCTGTGATCCCTAGAAATCAAAATATTCTTGCTGATAGTCTTGCCTTTTCTGCCAGTACTTGTAAAATGCCCCATCCCAATAGTCAATACATAGTGGAAGTGAAACACATGCCAACTACCCTAGACAATGTTAGATATTGGCAAGTTTTTGGGAATGATAAACCAATTGAAAATTTTCTGCAATCTAAGGATGGTTTTGAAGAAGATAATATAGATGTAGAGTGTGATTTAGAAGATAATATAGTTGTACATTATTATTTATAGAAACAATTAGAAAACAAAGATGTAAATAAATATGTAAATAAAGTAGAATTTCTTGAAATAGATTAAGAAAATGAGGAATTTGAAATACTTCAATTAAAGGATAATTTTTTACCCAGAGGATTGGTTACATTAGGAGAGTTGTTTGAATTTAATGATTTAGCTAAGAAACCCAATATTGAGACCACATGAGCAGATGTAGAATAATGCAACATAGGTAGTGAAAAGGATCCAAAAATGATAAAACTGTCTAAATCATTATCACTTGCTGAAAATAAAAAATACATTTATGTTTTCAAAGAATTCACTGATGTGTTTTCCTAGAGTTATGAATATCTAAAAGCTTATGAAACTAGCATAATACAACAAAACATTCCCATTAAAGAGAATCATAAACCATTTAAACAAAAAATCTGAAGAATAAACCTAGTACTGATGCCTTTAGTTGAGAAAGAAATCAAGAAAATGTATGATGCGAAGATCATAGTTCCTCTTAGGTACTCTAAGTGGGTTTCAAATATAGTGCAAACAAGGAAGAAACCAGGTGAAATCATATTGTTCATAGATATTAGAAACCTTAATAAAGTATCACTAAAAGACAATTAACCTTTACCTAAGATGGACCACATTTTACAAAAGGTAGTTGGCTCTAGTAGGACTTCTTTGTTGGATGGTTTCTCGGGTTGCAATCAGGTTTTGGTTCACCCTGATGATCAATATAAGATAGATTTTACTACTCCATGGAGTACCTTGATGTATGTGAAGATTACTTTTGGGTTAATGAATGCCAGAGCCACATTTCAGAGAGCAATGGACATTGCTTTTGCTGATGAAATTGATAGATTTGTTGTTATATATCTAGATGACATCACAGTTTATTCCAAAACTGATGAAGAGAATTTGTTACACTTGAGGAGAGTTTTTTAGAAATGTAGAAAGTTTGGCATTTCACTTAACCCCAAGAAAACACTTTTTGGCCTTGAAGAAGGAAAACTCTTAGGTCATATCATTTCCAAAGAGGGTATTAGGATTGATTCCAATAGGATTGAAGCCATCTTGAAAATTAGTCATCCTAGAAATATTAAAGACCTTCAATCATTTATTGGCAAAATAAAATTCCTAATAAGATTCATCCCCAACCTGGTAGAACTCCTCATAAACATATTAAACATGCTAAAAAGAGACTCAGAAATAAGATGGAGCATTGAAGCCAGGCAGTCATTTGATCAAGTGAAACAAGCTATGACTAAAGCACCAGTCTTAATCATCCCTGACTTTACAAAGGATTTTATAATATTTTCATTTGCACCTGAACACATTGTTGCAACAATTATTTTACAGAAAAACAATGAGGGATATGAGCAACCCATTTCATTCTTTAGTAAGGCTCTAAGAGTTGCTGCATTGAAATACAACATAATGGAGAAACAAGCATTTGCTATTATAAAAGCAATTAAAGATTTCAGAGTATATATTCTACATTCTCACATAATTGCTTATGTAGCAAATTATATGGTTAAGGATATCCTGACTCAAAATGGTTCAGATGGTAAAAGAGGTAAGTGGATTGCCCTTCTTCTTGAATATGACATAGAAATCAAACCCACCAAGCTCATTAAGGGACATGCACTAGCCAAATTGATGGTTGAGTCTAATTTTCATGCCTTGGATATCAATTTTGTAGCTACAATAGATGATCAAGAGGAGCAGGTGATTCCACAAATAGATGAGGCTTTTATAACCTCATCTTGGTATGTAGACCTCATTTTTGTATTATTCAATTTACAAGCTTCTCCTGGTATGACTAAAACAAAGGCTAGATTTCTTAAGCTAAAGGCAGTGAAATTTTGTATCTTAGATAGCATTTTATATTGGAAACATGCTGGTGGAATTTTACTAAAATGTTTGTTGAAGGATGATGCAAAAAAACTATGCAGGAATTTCCTGAAGGGGACCACGGTGGACATTTGTATTGGAAAATCACTGCCAACAAGATCCTTAGAGATGGTTTTTACTGGCCCACACTTTTTCCTGATGTTCATAAGAAAGTTACCTCTTGCCACAAGTGCCAAATTTTTGAAGGAACGAAAAAACTACTGTCCCTACCCTTGAAACATATATATGTTGAAATTCCTTTCCAATAGTGGGGTTTGAATTTAATTGGAGAAATCTATCCACCATCCTCAGCCCAACACAAATGGATATCAAGGTGATTGGATATTTTATCTTAGTTATATGATGTTGTAAATAATATTTCAATTTGCAAATGATTTCCAAAAAAAACATATAAAAGAAAATGAAAAGAGGGTATTAAAAAATATAGAATAAAAAGACAAATGAAAAGAAAAGAAAAATAGTGAAAGAATAAAAAATAAAGATGAGAACCCCACAAGAGAAAAAAAAAGAAATAATACTGAAATTGTTGCAAATCTAAATGCCACTACTTGATAGATAGTTTCATTCTGTTAAATAAAATGAAGGCTCTGTGCATCTTGTTCAAAATGCCATAATCCTTAGTTATTTGTTTGATCATACAACTTAATCATGGTTAAACAAGTTTAAATTTTTGTTAATAATATTAGAGAATATGGTTAGCCAAACTGTTTAATCTTGGCCAATGTTAGCTAGGTAGAAAAAAATATTGATTCAAATGTTTAAGCTGAATCAATGGAGAAATAAGTTGATAGGATAGATTAGGTTTTTGTTTTTCATAAGAAGTAAAATAAGGGTTTGCAAGCTCAAATTCACCCTTATGAATGAATAAAAAGCTTAGTTTTAGGATCAAGTGAAAAATTTAAGTTCAAAGGATAAATGTGGTTAATTAAATTTCAAAATGCTTATTGGTGCATTTTATCCTAAGTTTAAAAGATTATGTAATATGAACTAAAGTCCTATGTTTGAATGCATTATATTTTAACCTAAATTTATGCGATATTATAAAGTCAGCATATGACAAATTTTTTTGTCAGGTTGCGGTTAAAACAGACACATCTTTCAGCTGCCCGATCAAAAACTGCGTAAGATCTACGATGAACAAAGCTTTTCTTCCCCCCCTTGCCATCCTGCCTTTATCGTCGTCGGGGGGGGGGGGGGAGGGGGAAAGGCAGTTTTCGTCCCGCCGATCCCATGCAATGTGGCACACCCCTAAAATTTCACATCCCCCCTCATGATACCGCTTACCACTCTCAGCCCCCTTTGAAAACTGTTGACCACCATTCCATTCCAACTTTCCCTACCGATGTGCCTTCCTCCACTCACAACATGTCGCGTGGCTATAGATGTTAACCAATTAATGATTTTTCTGGGGGATAATCATTAGAACATTTAATTTTTCTGGGGTAACCGTTTGAAAATTAAATGGACCCGCGCCCACAACGGAAAATCCCCAAAAACATAAAGCTCTGAACGCATCACCATTTTTTTATTTCCGATGAAAATTTTCTAAATCTGCCCCATTTACCAGGTTTTCAAGTGCATAATCACGTTCTCTTATCAATCAAACAATTGATCCAACATGACAGAAAGCCTCATATTTTGTTTCCAGTATGCTACAAATTGTACATTCCTGGTAAATTTTTTCCACTACATTTTATCTCTGTACATTTACATAATTGACAGTATGCCTCCTAAGAAGAAAAAATAGGAAGACTCTGTCAACCCTCTGATCCATCCCTTTGTAGACCTAGATCACATTCCTCTTTCTGACCGAGACTACAAGATCTCCGAGACTTAGTGCGAGTTTGATATCTTCAAAATCCACTGCTGGCTCAAAGATAAATTTGTTTATAGAACTGATGAAATTGGACTCTCGGAGTCCAATATCCCCCATTAAATCTTTCCCCAGAACTTTTAATTCCCTGAATTTGTCAGAAAATGTCAAGCATACTATTTCCCAAACTAGAGAGTAATCATAGCCCCTATTGGTTAAATTCTACTCACCATTACTGCTAAAAACATTGACCAGATGATGCAGGCCCCTCTTATAGAAACCAGTAATCCATTTTCAATAGAAGCCTTAGCTAAATTGTATCAAAAGATAGATTTTTCAAAAAGAGCATAGTTTTTTGACCTCTTCTTTCCCAAAAACACCCAATTGCCAAGAATAAATCCACCTTACCCTTCTTCTATTTTCCCAGGTCAGGCCAAGAAAATGATCTATGTGTTATCCTGCCTCATGGACTATTATTCTGATCAATGTGTAGATGAACCTCTGTTAGGATTCCTAAATTTTTTTTCTACAGATCACAAGCCTTCCATCATTTTCAATTTCAGTCAATTCTTAGTTGACAGTATTCTTGAACAAATCCTAAAGATACCAACTGAAGGAGTGTTCAAGTATACTTCAATTTTGGTTTTTTTTAAAATCTATTATTAGGTAGAGAGATTCAAGTTTGCAATACAGAAGTTAGATGAAGAAGGGAATCAATAATCTGTGATATTTTGGACTTCCCTAGTAATGAAACGTCAAGAAGAATTTACATTAAAACAATACATTGAACAATTTATACATCCAGAAATGAGCATGATAACCAATTCAACAGAACTGAGAATTAGTGAGGAAATAAAGAGGATTTTACATCTGACAGAACAAGCAAAAAATTGAGACCAGTAGCTGCATGAGAACTATACTAAAATCAAAGTGTATGGGTGTTAATTTCCACCATACAAATTGCAAAATTTCCTCCACATGAGAGTATTTGTACTATAATATATATGACAAATGATCAACTCAGATGAAATCCACTTTGTTTCAGCTAAGAAGAAATAACAATTCACGATTAAGACACATGTTGGTTCTTTTGTTTGTAATAGAAAGACTGCAGGAGAAGTAGCAGACAAGCTTCTCAAAGAGATGAAGCTTAGTTTGAGCTTTACATGGTCCTATGATCCTTTGGGTATAATTTCTAAATTGAGGGTGGAAAATGAAACCACTACTTATACCCATACTTAGAGGCCAGAAATTGAAATATATGTAAACTAATTAACTTGGGCATAAAATACTTTGCAGGAAGCTGAAGAATAGTTGGTATCTACTTCAACTTCACAGACGCCTATTCCTTAGGAGAAAGTAGGAAAGAGGCAGAGAGAAGAAGAGTCACCTTCAGTGACAGACAGTGCAGGAAAATAATTCAAGATCATGCATAGAAAAAGGGACCAAGATGACTCCTAAAGTAGGTTTAGAGAAGAATGTAGAAGGAGCTGCCATGATTATCAAGGAAACACCATCTTCATCATAAGAAGACAACAAATTTGTTTAATCTCCTACAATGTGATCATTATCATAGGGTCAACATGATACAATTTAGACTTCAAAGGTTGTTCAAGGAGAAAAGGAAAAGAGATTTTTTGATAGATACAGAGAAATCAAGCTTAAGAATGAGATTCTTAAGAACATCACTTATACACATTTTTGGAAGAAAACTTCCAGTTCACAGAGGAGAATCCTATCAAATTTTGATTCGGAGAAAGGGAGGATGTAGATGGCCTTCCTTGAGGCTCAAATTCCACAGCCCAAAACAACAACAGATAATAAAAATACAAAATTTGAGTTTGACACCAAGGATATCCATCCAATTGATAAAATGGAGATGCACAAGAAAATTGGTGAGATTATTTGTTCTACTTAAAAAAATACCACAATGACTGTGTCTAAATTTCAGGTGTCACTTTCTAACATTAAGTCATATATGAAGATGGAGAAGATCTCTTTTATGGCCAAGGACACTAGGATCAAATCTTTGGAAGATTTGGTTGTGAGCATGGGCTATGATCCAAGAAATACAAAAGTTGCAAAAGAGTTGATTAAGAAGAAATTTTTTGACATTGCAGTAATGAGGAAGTAGATGAAGTTTCCATCAACTGAAGATCCATTGACTAAATACATTTAAGAATCTGAGACAAATAAAGGAGACATGATGAAATTGATAATGGAACAAAACGCTTGAATTAGACAGATGGAGACAGAGATGGAAAAAATGATTAAGGAGAAAGAGAAGAATGTAAAGGTGGCCATGGTTCCTTTGGATGATGTTCCCCTCACAACAATCTCCACTACAAGAGCTACAACATCAATACCACCTCAACCCAATCTAAAGATGTTGTTGAGAAATTGACAAAGGTTGTTGAGAACATGTCAATTCAGACTGAGGAGATAAAGAAGTTGAGGGGAATGTCAAAGTTCTTCAAGATCAGAAAACCAGGAGTGAAGCTTCACATTTGACTGAAGCACAGAAATCCCAAAGGCTGATAGAAAGGTTGCAAAAAGCAAAAAGAGAGTCAGCTATTTTCTAGACCGTGGTCCAAGCCAAGGAAATCATATGGATGGATATTATAAATTCTAGGAATAATATTTGGCCATGTATCCAAATTTTTTTTGAGCATAAGGACCTGATAAAGAAATCCTGGAAAGAAATTACATAAATCAAAGAGAAGTTGGGTAACAATCCCAATGAAACTGCAACATAATCAAATTCCTAAATTCAAAGAATAAATATGAGTTAGAGGACTTAGGAATTGATGACAGGAATGAAACCATCTTGGAAGTCAAGAAGGCTTTAACAAAAAGGAATCTCATAACTCAGTTAGAAGAAAAGTGTTAAGGATTGGAGATATCAGTTAACAGGTTTTCAGCACAATCAAAACATTAAATGAAAAGGGTTACCTAGTGTATTTGTAATTAATGATAAATTAATTACCCAAGAAGATTACATTAAGAAGTTGAAGGAGTTCACTAGACTTAGTTCCAAATTTTCCAAAATAAAGGGCAGTATGGTAGGAAGAGCATTCCTGGAAGCAATGGGGAATTATATTTACATTCAACATGATGTAAATCATATCTTCATGGTAAGAACAATGTTTGAAAAATACACTGAAGTAGATGAGATTTATAGTAAGGTAACTAAGTTGACCATTCCAGATGAATAAAGGTGGGATAAATTATGTGAATTACTGGATTAAATGGTAATTTCAAATACAGTTACAAGGTCAGCCAACAAAACAAACAACACAACAAAGACAAACAGACCAACTCAACAACAAATTCCTCCAAATGAGATCCACCTCTCCACACAGTTTTTCACCTAGCCTATTAGTTTGCAGAGTAGATAGTTTGTTTAGATTATTGCAAAATATAGCCTGTTTGTTGAGACAAGAGTTTTGTAATTATTGTATAAATACTTCACACTTCAAAGTATTTCGGGTTTATTGTTGAAAATTATATTCTGAAAGCTATTATACTTTTCCAGTCGATGGATTGATCAATAATACAAGGAAATTCTTCACAGGATTCATGTGGTGGGAAAATTGGTGATGTGCTTATTTCATTTATGTGTTATGTCATTGTTTCCTTTACTTTTATTTCTTTAAAATCTTAATTACATTACAAAAACGATGAATATCGGGATTTTTTGAAATATACACCATGTTTTGGCTATAAGTAATTGTTATGTTTTCTTCAGAAGTCAAACTAAAGAATTCTTAACTGAACTTTAGTTTCTACTGAATCTTTCTTTTCTTCTGTTCCATATCATTTTAATTGTGAAAAGATTCAACTAGTTCACCTATCTTGCCCTGTGGGAATCCTTTAAAATTTGATGCACAATCAGTTAGTTTTATAGACTCCATAGCCAAATGGAATTATAAGTCATTTAATTAACCAAAAAAACCAAAATAGTTACAAACAAATCAAACAAACAATTGCACAATTATAACTAGCCTATAATTTACATAAACAAAGCTAAATTTTACAGAGAGGTCCCTCTATGAGTTTATAAGGTCTATATTCTAAGATTACAAGTGGTTTTGACGTTATTTTTTGTGTTTAATATCACAATCTCAAAATTTATAGAACGATAACACTCACATTGCATAACAATGTCATATTTGAACTATTGGTTGAGTTGTCATAAGCATGAAGAGAGGTGAGTTATATGTGGGAATTTTCTAGTATTTTATGTAAACCCTGCACGAGTCATGTGTCATGTGTCTATATAGAGTCATGTGAGTCATCTATTTAGCCATGCAAAAGAGTCGGGAGTCTTGTTGAGTGTTATAGGAATGCATAGAAGATTCATAAGAGATACTTCAGCCTTGTGTGGGCTTATTGATGTCATTTATATTGTTTTGTATGTAACTCATAAATACAAATACTTTTATTATCTTGTATATGATTTTTCATTGGTTGTATGAAGTCATTGGTTAGTAGGCAAAGGTAGTGACAAAAGCTTTTAAAAATGACATAGAGAAGAGTATTGTAACCTCCATACATGTTCAGGGGGAGCTTGTTCAACAAAGAGGAAAGCATGGTGTTGGTTAGATAATTTGATTTCATCATGGTATATTCAGCGTTTCAACATGGTTTCATCCTTTGCCATTGATATAAAAGGGGGAGAGTGACATAACCACATGACACAACCACTAGTAGAGAATGATGATCAACCCAATTGCAAAGAAAAAGATTAGTTTGGTGATTCTTGCCATCAATTGACATCAACACCAAAGGGGGATAAGTGTGGTAGCATGGTGCCAATTAAGTTGGAATTAATGTCAACATGTTAATAAGCTTGTACATGATGATAAACTAGTTTTAGAGGTTGCTAAGTCTTTTATAGGTTTCCGAGAAGTGTTGAACAATATTTGAAGACAAGTGACATAGTTCTGGGTAGAGAAAGTGTCATTTTCCTTAGTTTAGAGGAGTGTCACAGTCTACGAGCTATCATTGTGAAAAAATGGTCTAGTGCCTCTTCCTTCCCATTCTATACCTGCATAGTGACTATGCAGCTACCTATAGGTGAAGAAAAAAAAAAGAACCAAGGGCCAATTAATCCATCTAATTTCACAATGTAAAGTTTGTAGTCAATGTTTAACAAATACCATCGAAAAAATCCAAGGTATTTTTTCGTGGTAGTAAAAGGTGGAGATATTATAAATTAGCAATACATTTTATCATGGAAGATGTGATTGAGGAAGTATAATCTAGCTTTGATGGTCTTAAAATATATTTTCATTTGTTTTGAATTTTTCTGGAACATGTGTTATTGAAATTTGGAATGAAAATGCATATGGAGTGAGTATGGAAATTTGATTTGAGGAGTCTTAACCTGGTGCATGGTTGTTCTATTAAATATTTCATGGATGCAAAGTAATTGGGGACTAATTTAAATATATGTGATCTAAAATATATTTGGAGGAGATCTGGATGTTAGAGGAGTATTGATGTAATGGGTAGAATGTGAAGGCAAAAGTGTGTATGTACTCTGAGATCGATGGATCAACATGTTAAACGAAAGTTTTGTTTGATGGGTGATGAGTGTGTATGGAGAATTGTGGTTGTAGTTGAAGATTTCCTACAAAGGGTCATTTGTTGTTGATGTAGAGGTGGCGTATTATTGGTTTAACATTATATTGCAGTGCATAAAAGCCAAGTATGTAATGGTGCAATTAAGGCTTGATATCAAGCTTAATCCCAAGTTTAGAATCATATAGTATGTGTTTAACTATATAGAGTGTGGTTTCCATAGATCTATGTGCATTGAAGTATTATAAGGCAGAGACTAAGTTGTGATTGTTAATGTGATTTGTTGGATAATGGGAAAAAATTGATGACATTATGTGCTAACAATGATATTAAAGATATAGAGCATTAGAATATTTGTAAGCCAACATTGTTTGCTACAGGGAATTCTTCATTAGGCATGGTTGAGTATAGTACACAAAGGATATAATAGTTTATGATGTGTAGGATTAAGGAAAAAAATTGTTCTGTAGAGATCAAGGAAAAGTTGTTGTGAATGTAGAGTTTTAATTATTGGCTAATAGTTTGATTCTAGGGATAAAAGGTTATTTTCATTGTTGGTAATGTTATATGGTATGCAATGTATGAGGTAAAGTGTTTTATATGTTACTTGATGTATGCAAAATTGCTTATCAGATTCTTTTCCTTAGAGTATGGTGTATGTTACTGGTGAGTTGATATAATATGAATTATTTATTAAATTGTGAAATATGTGTTATGCTATGGTGAGTTGATGTAATGGTTGATTGCTAATGGTTTAAGTATGAAGGTAAGGGTTGATTACATGAGGATATATTTTTTGAGTTCTAGAGAGTTATGGATTGAGTTGTTGTGATTGAGGTTGAGATCGTTGTTTTGAAGTTTTTATGAGAGGTTTGTGATATGTTAATGTATTATGAAATGATCTACATAGAAGTTGTGTTAATTATGCAACGATTGTATTGATTGGAGAGAGGGTTTTGTATTTTTAAGAGTTGTTTTATTGTTGATTTTCAAGTGAATTCTTGATGAGTATGTTGATGATAGAGTTGTGTTACAGTAAGCATATTGGTTTTTGAAGAGGGTTGGTTTTTCATTCAATTTTATTAGCATAATGTTGTATGTGGGTCTAGTTTGAAAATTGGATGAAACGTGGCCTAAGAGATTTTTTATTCTAGGTGGATCTAGTGTGGAATGTTTTGAAATGAGGTACACAAGAAGTTTTAGGGTTAGATAATTTTTAAGGGAGTGGTAGATTCATTCTGATGGTGGTCAAAGAACTTGTACAAGGAGTAGTACCTTAGTTTTGGTGGTGGCCGAAGAAATTGATTAAGGAGTGGTGGATTCCTTCTAGTAGTAGATGGAGAAACAATAGGAGGTGGTAGCCTCCAACAGGTAGGAGCATGTGCACTGGTAGAAGTTTGCACTAGTGTAATATGTAAAGGAAGGTTTTATTTATAATAATAAGAATAATTTTGGAAATACTGAGAGGGGGGTGAATCAATATTTATTTTCAATTGTTATTTAACCAGTTAGATTCTTTACAATTAAAACAAAGAAACAAAAATTTTTATTATAGAATGAAGGATAGCGATCCTTTTACAAATGAATGAGTAAAATGATGTTTAAGGTCACCAACCCTTCAACCTTCCTGGCTCCAACCTGTTGCCAAGCCCCAACTTGGACCTTTCTAGGGCTCCAACCTCTAGGGCTTCGACCCTATCCTTCTCAAGGCTCCAACCTTATGTTTAGAGGCACCAACCCCTAGAACACAAATCCTTCAGACTTCTTTAGATATAAAATGTATGATGTACTTACTTGAGTGTCTTCAAAAAGGTTCTTCACTATTCCAATAATCAACTCCAAAATTGTTCTTGATTGTCCAATATAGGTCACCATCACTAGCCTTCACTGTAGCTATATCTTCACTATAGGTATAGGCGTATCAATGCTTCTATCACAGTCTAAACCAACACTTAAACCAAGCTTATGATATTCCTTTATTTATATACACTTGAGCCACAATGAAAAGGTCTGAAGACTTTACAAACAAGGTTTATATGAGGGACATTACTGCTCCACAGTCCCTAAGTTGTTGCACTAAATCAACCTATAGCAGGTCCGAAGATGAGAAAATATGAGCCAGAGCAACCAATCCAAAACACTGTACAAATTCCAAGCTACAACAGATCCAAAGAATAGGAATGAGAATGAGCTAACAATCCAAAGCATTGTAATGTAGTGTTAGTGTCAGTATTTGCATACTTTCACCAGGGATCAAAACACATTTGCATGTCCATATTAGGTGTCCCATTCTGAATAAATATGCCATCATTCCATTAGGTCATGACATAAAATTGTTCCACTGGTGGTTTTATTTATAAAATAAGCTTTTTTATCCCTCAGAGGATCATATTGGCTGACTCATTCTCATGATTCCTTGAGAATAACAACACCTATGTAAATTCTCTGTTCATTTAGAAGTCTTTAAAGTCAAAATTTATTCTAAAGGGCAGATCAAAAAAGAAGTCCCATTAGGTCATTAGGGTTTTTCATTTATCAAGGTAACTCCTTCATTCAGATAAGGTCAACACATATATGAGAGGGACTAAATAAGATCATCATGATGTATTTATTATACTTTCAAAGTTGTATTTTTAGTTTAAATACTTTTATATCAAAATGTCATTTTGATAGAAAAGTCAAACATGTAATTTATTTCAATTTTTCTAAATGTAATTTTATGTCATTATATGTAATAAATGAAATCCTGAGCTTCCAAAGTGTGATCATGTCTAGCTTATGTGAGAAAAGAAAGCCAATCTCCATGACTTGATCAGCCTGTAATGCGAAAGGGTCAAAAAGAGTATCAGTTTCAAAGAGGAAAATTGAACATTAGAAAAGTGGGTAATTTGAATTAAATTTCAAATCCACTAAAGCTATAAAGCCCATCAAGCACTTCCAAAGAAGCCATTGTTTCCATTCAACTATTAAGAGTCTTCAGCAAAGGAGAAAATCCGAGTTTTTGAGAAGTTTGGGCAAAAATACCTTGGCACTGCATTTTTTCGCTTAGGCGCTTCGCTAATGTCCAAGCACTGCACTAATAACCAGCTGCACTGCGCTAATGCCTGAGAAACACAGTGCATTTTACACAGGCGTTGTGCTAATAACCAGAGGCACTGCGCTAATGAACAATTTGGTCTATGAGCCTCAAAACTCAGTCAAGGTGCCTCCAAAACCTCAGCAAAGTTTCTCTAAAGCCTTTGACAAGTAAGTAGCATATGAAATTCACCCCCTTGTTGTCTTCAAAAGGATTTTCATGGTGATTTTGTTTTCTTTGTGAAATTTGTAGGTTGGATAGGCTATAAAACAAAAGATTCAGTCTTTGTTCCCATTGTTCCCAAATTTTACACTCATAAACCTCACATTTTCTTCCTCCATCATGTCCCTATTCCCTAGACCCTACTCCTTCCCTACAAAACCATATCCCTATTCCCTAAAACCTATTTCACTCCCCATCCCCATCTACCTCATCCCTAAGGTTTCAAAGTTTTCAAACTCAAAATGTCGGAAGAAGAGGATAGAGATATCAGTAAGGAACAATCACCAAAGAAAAGTGATCAAAAATGAGGGAAAATTAATAGATTTGAACGAATAACCACAAGGGAACTCATGGCCTCTCCTCTCACCGTGTCTTGTTTCAAGCATGTTGGTTGTTTTGAGTTTTGTGAGAGGGTGCAACAGATACATTATCACCCTGGGTTGACAAGGTTGTTGATCACGAATCTTCATGATGGGCATGCCACTCTTGTTGGGGTCACATTTACCATTTCCTCTAGTGCTATTTCAGCTGCTACAGGGATCCCTAATGTGGGAGAGAAATGGTTTAAAAAGGTAAACCTTGATTTGAGCTATTATGAGCCATACCTCAAACCTATATATAAGGATGATAAGAAAATTGTTTTCCCTTTCTCTCATCTCCTTGACTGGTATGTCCCCATGATAAAAATAATCATGAAGTATTTCACTTGTGAGGGGAGGTTTTCTCGACTCTATTCTTACCATATCCGAGTCATTCACTTCACTAGAGTCAGAATGCTTCATATACCTTACTATCTCTCCCAAAGCATTAGAAATATGGTATACATTGTACAAAGGAGGCATTATAATCATCAAATGTAAATTATTTTTCAACATTCCCTCATTAAGATGGTAGTCATGCATCAGCTTGAGCAGAAGAACATTTCATGGGACACATTCATTGCAAATGAAATTTTCACTACCCCACCTAGTCATCATGCGCAGAGCATCCCTTCATCATCTCATCCTCCCATATCTACTTCTCCATCTCAGCCTGCTGGTCATACATCATCACCTAGTCATATGCATTCACCTCATGCTGATCCTACTTCTTCACCTTTCTGTAATCCTTCACCATCAGCACATCATGATCTAAAGCATCAAGTAGTGAAAGGGACATTGAGGAAACTTGGGCTAATGTGACTGATATTGAGCCACTTCCCAAGACCTATCAGAGAGGCCACAGGCATGTGTTTGGTTCACTTGGAGTGAAAGGGGCCATGCCTTCTTCATCAACAAAATAGGTAAACAAGGGAAAAGAGCTAATAATTGAGAAGCATGAGGACAAGCATGAAACAAAGAAAGAGTTTTAGCCGATTGACCTTGATGAGGAGGATGAGGATAAAATCACCAATGCATTGATTAGAAGCAAAGAGGAAAAAATTAGTGAATTTCAAGCTAATCTTGAGAGAGCAAAATATGTGATTGGTTTTCTTGAGCAAGATAATCAACAACTGAAGACCAAGCAAATTATCAGTGAGGTAAATACCATCAAAGCAAAGAAAGAGGCAGAGAGGGCTAAAGCCTTATTAGAGGAGACCTTGGACAGATTTGGTGAGATTGATGATGAGGATGATCAGCCTTCTAGAAAAAGACCAAATACAATAGGGCTTAAGAGAGCTCTAGTCCGTGAGAGACAGAGAGAGGCTGAGTTGGCAGAGCAGCTCACTCCAAGTGAGATGCCTGCCCTTGAGATTAGCAGAGATAGAGAGTCATGGCTTGATAGAGCCAAATTGCATTTGGAGAGCTTGCTAAAGAAGGCCAAGAAGGACAATGATATTCAAAGGAAAATGACAAAGCACTATGCCGTGAGAAACAAAATTGCAAGGGCTAAGCTCAAATGAGCCCATGCAAAGATTCAAGATTTGACCAAGCAAAAGGAGAAGGAGAGGTTAGAAATACTTGCTGAGGTGTCTCTTCATGCCTCTAACCCTTGATCAGCAAATAACCTCACAATTTTGACAAATATTGGCACATTTTGCACTGTGGTGCCTTTTTTGGTTTTTTGGGCAATTTTGAGACACAGTCACACTGCAAAAAATGCAACGCCCTTGGCGCTACGATTTTTATTGGAGCATAAAATGGAGTAATGGTCACCACCATCATGTTCATAATTATTAGGACATCAACTCCGGCAATTTTCAGAAGATTTGGAGGAGAACTGGTCCCTAAAAAAGGCAAAAAACCACTAAAAAAACATGTTTCTGCCCTTGTTTTTTCCTAGGCACTGCACTAATACCAGTCTTCGGAGAAATTATTTTTTACAGGGAATATGGGCACCATTTTGAAATTTGGAGGAATATTTGGAAACTAGATTCAAATATATTTCCAATGAGCTATCATGGAGCTTATTTTGACACCAGGAAGGCCTCCCAAAATGGCTTGCAAGAGAGGCTAGTTTTTCTGTCATGGCGCTGCGCTTTTGCCAGGAAATTGTCATTTTCACCATCTTCAACATATTTTGAATTTTTGAATTTTTATCTTGGGAAATGATAAATTATTGATGTAAAAGGTCAAGATAAATGTAAATCTCATGTTTTTATTTTTGTCAAGGGTAGATACATCATATATGTCCTCTAGAGGTCAAATGAATCAGTTTCCTCTCTTTTAGAGGCAAATTGTTGAGTTTTCCTAGTCTTCAAATTCTTGCTTGGGAGTAGGTGAAAATGATCCCTATCTCATGGATTCGACTCCCTAAGGCTAGGAAGAGTGGTTTTGAGGTCTATTTGATGTATTTTCTCAGTCATTGTAATTTTTGGACTCACTTGGAGCTTTGCAATCTTAAGAGACATATTTGTATCAGTTTGGCTTGGATATTAATGATAAATTTGCAACTATTTCTTTAGGATCCATGTGGTATGGAATGTTTGACATAGTTTATTCTTTGTGATCATTTGTATGAATGTATTTTAAGATCATAAACCATTTCATTGTCTATGATATGCTTAATTTCAAGTTGAAAAGCAGAATTCATGTTTCATGCTCTGTTTTGGGAAATTTTGCATAATTTATTTATTTTCTTCAGTTTAGGGAGAATTCATTTCATATGATCTTCCTAACTCATCACTGGTATATTCACCTCACCATAATCATCTTTTAATGTCAAAAATTCTACCTACCTTTCCCCTTAGAACACCTTGCAAATTTTGACCTAATTTCCTTCCCTAGCTACTTGACTCCTCCTGATCCAGCAAAACCCTACACAAATCAAAAATGAAAACCCTGTGCTAATATACCTAGCCTAATATCTTATTTCCTCAGTCATTTTAACTGTGATCCATACAGAGAGAGCCCTCTCCTGGCCTAGTAGGGCTAGCTACTTGGCTAAGAGTGGTTTGAGGTTACCTCGGAATTGCCTCTCTTAGCCCGAGGTTCAATCCAGGTGATAACGTTTTGGTGACTCGGCTAGGGAAAGAAAGAGTAAGATCAGATCAAACCCTATGATAATTTTTCATTGAAATTCTTAAACTTGTGGTTGATAAGTTTAGAGTTTATTTAAAGGTTGAATTGAAAAATTTGTAAAGTGCATATTAATTTTTGAAATTGGACATATTGGCTTCCCTAAGATACACCAGATCCAACCCCGATCCAAATTCTCCCACCATTTTTAGTGATCCTCAGAAAATTGGAAGAAAAACTAAAGCTATTGTTAAGACTTCTAGTTCAGCCAGAAATCAAGCAGAAAGGAGTTCTATCCCCAGAGCTCATTCATTTCGCAAAGGGTTAGAAAACTTGCAAGATATTGAATTTGATGTAAATTTTGAACAAAGTTTATTCCAGAGTAAATTTTTGAGTTGGATTGATGAAACAATTGTTGATTCCTCCATTTACTTCCACAGTCCTATTGAAGATCTGTTTTGACACTCTGAATCAGGGTCTCAATCAGGGACACAACTTTTACAAGTTCTTAAAGATATGAAAAATTATTCTTCGCAAGTAAATGCTTGGGTGATAAGAAGACCGTAGATCTCAGCTTATTCTACCATCACTACATCTACTGTTACCAAAAATATTCCTTTTCCCCCACCTCCGTCTTCATCTGTTGTTCATATTACTCAATTAGTGATCAATCCTCCTACATCAAGCATCCAAATCCCTGTTATAAATCCTCCACCTCTACTCATCATGGTTATAAGATATGCCCTCTTAGTTCTCCCTCAGAACCTGGGTGCTATACACATAGATTATAAAACTAAAATCCCTTTGTTTGACAATACTCAGCCTATGACAGATCAAAGGCACGTAAATACGATGAATGACTTCTTGACCTTCATTAAATTGATACAGAGGATGTGAAGATGAGACTTTTTGCACAAATTCTAGGAGGGGAAGTAAGAAAATGGTTCAGAGCTCTACCAGTAGCCACTATTGACAACTTAGAGTTTTTGCATCGTTACTTTGTAGAAATATGGAAAGAAAAGAAAAATCCCCTTCAAATCGTGTCTGAATATGAGAACATCAAAAGGAATGTCGGTGAAACCGTGCAAGATTATTGTGTGAGATTTAATGCAGTGTACAATGCTCTTCCTACACATATCAAACCTCCCGAGGGTTTGGCTTTAGTCAAATTTACGGATGGATTTGATACTGATATGGCATATCAATTGTGTGAATGAGATCTTACAACATTAGCAGATATGAAGAAGAATGCTGTAAGTGTGGAAGCGAATTTTCTGTCCAATAGATCAAGGATGAGATCAGAAAAGAGGGTGACCATGAAAGAGGAGACATCTAATTCTGATGCAAAAATGGATTCATTACTCCGAACTATGGAGAAAATGGTTGAACAATTTTCTATCTCAGATAGACCTAAACCATAGATCCAGAACCCAAATTTCAGAGGGCAACAACCTCAGTTTAGAATCAAGCAGAGAGAGCAGAAAGCACCTAACCAAACATCACAACAACAACAATAGATTAGGACCTCGTTACGACATAATTATGTCCAAGGAGTGGAATAATAAGAAGATGAAGATATGGTGGTTTAAACAAATCATTTATTTACAGTAGATGGCTTGCCCATGTTCCTGACTGAAGATGAAGAGTATACCGAAAATATGGATTCACCAAAAGATGAAGACTATATCTTGGCAAATGATGATGATTTAGAAACAGAATTAGATGATTACCAGTGTAGATATATGAATTCTTTCAGTGGACAGGAAAAAAAATATTCTCTAAGGAGTAGGGATGAACCTGTCAATCCTATTTAGAAAAAGAAAGAGTAGTCAAAGAATGATATTCTAAATAACCAGAGAAAGGGTAAAGAGCATGCAGATCAGAGTCATAGCAACATCAATAAGCCATCAGCAAGCTCATATACTAAAGATGACACTCAGAAAAAGGAAAATATAACAAAGGATCTTGTTGTCAAAGAGGTAGATAAAGTCATAACTTTTAATTTAGAAATGAAATAACTAAATCGAAAGTGTCCATTCCTTTGACAGAATTAGTGAAGAATAGTCATTACAAACATCAGGTGTCTAAAATGTTGCTATTTGATCCTTTGTCCAATATGGTTAATGTTGAATATGACCACCCCTAGCTCATTTTTGATCCAGCTATAGACGGTCAATTAGAAGAGAGTGAGGTTCCCCCCTTTTATTTGAGCCTTAGACTGCATGAGTACACACTTCATAATGCTATGCTTGATTTTGGGGCTTCTCACAATTTGATGCCTAAGGCTATTATGGAAAATATAGGGATGGATGTCATCCGACCTTATCACGATTTGTATTCATTTGATTCTAGCAGAGTTCACTGCATTGGTCTCATCAAAGATTTAGTAGTTTCCTTAGACCAAATCCTAGCCAAGAATTTTTTTTTGGATGTGGTGGTGGCTGATATACCACCTCATTTGGGCATGCTACTGTCTAGATCATGGGGAGCTAAACTCAAAGGTACTTTACAACTTGAATTCTCCTATGCCAATATTCCTGTTTTCGGGCAATTGAGGAAATTATATTGGGAAAAGAAAATGAAATATATGATAACTAGTAAGGATAAGCCTATCAATTATCCAATACAGGTTGTACATGCAGATATATAATATTTTGTTTTGTATATTGATGGTGATTTGAATGATGTAAATAATCAGCTAGTATTAGTAGAAGATGTGCCAGAAGTTTCAAAGAGTTTCAGAGCAGTTCTTGATAAGAAAAAATAAATGGTGCCTTCTTCTTAAAAACCTCTTGAAGAACATAAAATCAGTACATAACAGAAAAATGAGGTGACCAGCCAAAGTAAATCAGAACTAAAAGTTAAATTTCAACATCTAGAAGATGAAGAGGGCCTTTGGAGCATGGATTTAGACGGTGCTTTAGGTAAGGAAGGTGCAGGTATTGGTATTTGGATCCAAAGTCCTGTTTATAAGTCAGGTGGAATTATAAGTAATGTTAGAGAATTCTCTTATAAGTTTCCTTTTCACTGTTCTAATAATGAAGTGGAGTATGAAGCATTGATCACAAGTCTCAATATTTTGAGGAAACTTGGTGCAAAAAGAATTTCTGTTTATGGTGATTATGAGCTTCTCATAAAGCAGGTGAAAGGAGAATATCACACAAAGCATCCGCTGATGTGAGCCTATATAAATGAAATCTTGGATATTTTAAATTTTTTTCCTGAGTATACATTAACAACAGTACCAAGAACTTATAACATCATTGCAAATTCGCTTGCCACGGTAGCAAGTAATCTCAAAATTTAGATGAACTCCAGTAATAAATTTGAAATTCATGTCAAAAATAGACCTAATGTTCTAGATAATTTAAGGTATTGGCAATTTTTTTTGGATGACAAAGAAATTAATATCTTTTTGCAAAATGAAGGAAAATTCAAAGATACTTTTATTGATGATGTTTGTGATGCTGATGATCAAGACATAGAAGCCAATTAGATGAATTTTTTGTAGCTGAAAGACAATATTATTCCTAGAGGTCTTGTACCTTTAGAGGATCTATTCGAGCAGGATGATGTTGCTAGAAAGCCAACATTGACTCCTACATAAAAGGGTGTGGAAGATGTGAACATTGGAACAATAGACAAGCCCAAGATGGTTAAATTGTCTAAGACATTGTCTCCCGAGGTGAAAGATAAGTACATCAAATTGTTATCTGAATTTTCTGATATTTTTGCATAGGATTATGCAGATTTGAAGGCCTATGACAAGAATATTATTCAGCACACTATTTCCATCAAGCCGGATCAAAAACCTTTCAGACGGAAGTTGAGAAGGATAAATCCCAGATTGTTGCCATCCATCGAGAAAGAGGTAAAATGATTGTACAAATCAGGTATCATTGTACCAATTAGATTTTCTGATTGGATTTAAAATTTGGTTATGGTAAGGAAAAATACCAGAGAGATAAGGCTATGCATATATTTTTGGAATTTGAATAAAGTATCTTTAAAGGATAATCACCCCCTTCCTAAGATGGATCATGTTTTACAAAGGGTAGTTGGAGCATCACAGATGTCACTGCTTGACGGTTATTCAGGTTATAATCAGATTTTGGTACATGAAGAAGACCAAGGTAAAACTGCTTTCACAACATCTTTGGGGACCTTTCAGAATGTTAAAATTCCATTTGGACTCAAGAATTCAAGGGCTACTTCTAGTGGGCGATGGATATAGCCTTTGCTAATGAGAAATATGTTTTCTTAGTTGTGTATCTAGATGATTTGACAATATTTTCTGCTTCTGATGATCAACATTTGTATCATTTGACAATTATTTTTCAGAAATGCAGGGAGTTCATAATTTCTCTAAATTCGAAGAAGAGTCTTTTTTCCATGGAGGAAGGTAAAATTCTTGGTCACATAATTTCCAAAGATGGCGTCTGCGTTGATCCTTCCAGAGTAGAAGCCATTTAGAAAATAGTTTTTTCGTGAAACAAAAAGGAGATACAAGCCTTCAATGGTAAGATGAACTTCTTACAAAGATTTCTTCCTCATTTAGCTGAGAATTTGTGAGAAATGACTAATATGTTGAAGAAGGAAAGTAGTGTAAAATGGACCAATGATGCTATTAAGTCTTTCATCTCGGTAAAGCTCACTTTAACCACATCCCCTGTTTTGGTTAGTCTAGATTATACTAGTGATTTCATAATATTTTCATTTGCATCTGAGCACACCTTGGCTGTGGTTTTGATTCAAAAGAAGGATTAGGTTGAAAAACCTATTGATTTCTTCATTCAAGCCATTAGAGATGTTTCTCTTCTCTATAACATTATTGAGAAACTATATTCTACATTCACATACTATAGCCTATGTTCCGAATGCAACAGTAAAAGAAATTCTCACACAGACTGATCCTAAAGGTTAGAGAGGTAAGTGGATAGCAGCAATGCTAGAGTATGATCTTGAGATCAAGCCTAGCATACTGATTAAGGGAAAAGGGTTAGCCAAGCTAATGGCTGAATTCAATTTTCATGCTCTAGACATAAACCTGATTGCAGCAATGTTAGATAATGAAGAAGATGGAGCTCTAATACAGGTATCAGAAATTTTTCTTACTTCACTGTGGTATTCCGATATAGTATATGTTCTTCATCACTTGTGTCCTCATGGAATGTCAAAAAGTCAGGGTAGGTCTTTGAAGTTGAAATCTGCTAAATACTGCATTATAGGTAGTGCTCTTTATTGGAAAGATCCAAGAGGTGTTCTTATGAATTGTCTGGTTGAAGATGAGGCTAAGTAGGTAATGGATGACTTCCATAGGGGAGATTGTGGAGGCCATTTGTTTTGAGAAAAAACAACTAACAAAGTGTTGAGAACAGGGTATTATTGGCCAACTTTGTTTCTGATTTTTACAAAATAGTCACAAACTGTCATGAATGTCAGGTTTTTTAGGGAAAAAGGAAACTCCTTCCTCTTCTGCTAAATCCTGTTGTAGTAAATGCTCCTTTTCAATAGTGGGGACTTGATTTTATTGGATAAATTCATCCCACATCATTGGCACAACACAGATGGATTCTAACAGCCACCGACTACTTCACCGAGTAGATCGAGGCTATTCCTACAAGGCAAGATACGAACATGGTAATTATTCAATTTTTAGAATCCAATATTTTGTCTCGTTTTGGTTGTCCTCACAAGATTATTACAGATAATGCTGCAACATTTGATTCAAAGAAGATGGCTGAGTTTTGTCACAAGTATAATATCAGATTGGGCCATTCCACCACATATTATCCATAGGGAAATGGATTAGCTATGTCCTCTAATAAGTCCTTGGTGAATATCATTAAGAAAATGTTGGAGGAGAACAAGAAAAATTGGCATAGGAATCTTACCAATGCTTTGTGGGCAGACCCAGTGAGCACCAAGAAGTCTATAGGTATGTCACCCTTTGAATTGGTTTATGGTATAGATACAATGTTTCCTACATCACTTGCAGTCCCGGTTATGAGATTATTGTAGGAGGAAGATAGTGAGGAAGATGATATGCAATGTCGATTCAATCAAATGATTCATCTTCATCAAACAAGGGAGGAAGTTTCTCAGACTTATTCTAAGCTTCAAGAGAAAATTAAGAAGATTTATGATCGTAGAACCAAGGCAGATAAATTTCAATTGGAGGATGTAGTGCTGAGATGGGATGCAAGAAATGAAGATAAAGGTAAGCACGAGAAGTTTGAAAATATTTGGAAAGGACCCTACAAGATCTTAGCTTATCGAGGATAGAATTCCTACTTGCTAAAGGAGATGAATGGACAGGAATGTTCAGGAGGACTAGTTAATGGTAGGTTCTTGAAACATTATTATTTCTGATGCAACTTCTGAGAGAATGTTTCACTTTCATTGTAGATACCAGTTTATATTTTCTGCAAGGTTTTGAGCAGATAGTCATCTAAGCTTGGGGCCCAAAGTGAAGGCTATAAAGCTTGTCGATTTTTATATTTTTTATAAAGTTTTGGAGTTAGTTTTGAGTTAGTGTCAAATTCATTTTTGAGTCAGGTCCCAGTCACTTTAAATGGTTTTTGAGTCAGTTTAATAATCTGCAGTCTTTTGGATTGTTTGACCATATTTACCCAATGGTTAGGCACTTGGTCTACGATGTTCTTGACACCTCCAAGGAGCTTCCATCCCTAATAAGGCCAATGTTAGTGTCAGTATTTGCATAATTTCACCGGGGATCAAAACACATTTGCATGTCCATCTTAGGTGTCCCATTATGAATAAATTTTTCATCATTCCATTAGGTCATGACATAAAATTGTTCCACTGGTGGTTGTCTTTGTCAAATAAGATTATTTATCCCTTATAAGATCATATTGGCTGACTCATTCTCATGATTCCTTGAGAATAACAACACCTATGGAAATTCTCTATTCATTTAGAAGTCTTTAAAGTCAAAATTTTATTCAAAAGGGCAGGTCAAAAAAGTAGTCCCATTAGGTCATTAGGGTTTTGCATTTCTCAGGGTCACTCCTTCATTCAGATAAGGTCAGCACATATATGAGAGGGACTAAATAAGATCATCATGATGTATTTATTATACTTTCAAAGTTATGTTTTTAGTTTAAATAATTTTATATCAAAATGTCATTTTGATAGAAAAGTAAAATATGTAATTTATTTCAATTTTTCCAAATATAATTTTATGTTATTATATGTAATAAATGCAGTCCCAAGCTATTAAAGTGCAATCATGTCTAGCCTAACTGAGCAAATAAAGCCAAACTCCATGACTTGATCAACTTGTAATGCCAAAGGGTCAAAAAGAGTATCAGTGTCAAAGAGGAAAATTGAACATTAGAAAAGTGAGTAATTTGAATTAAATTTCAAATCCACTAAAGCTATAAAGCCCATAAAGAACTTTACAAGAAGTCATTGTTTCCATTCAACTATTAAGAGTCTTCAGCAAAGGAGAAAATCTGAGTTTTTGAGAAGTTTGGGAAAAAATTCCTTGGTACTGTGTTTTTTCACCTAGGCGAAGCGCTAATGTCTGAGCGTTGCACTAATGCCTGAGAAACACAGTGCATTTTACACAAGAAATGTGCTAATAACCAAAGGCACTCTTCTAATGCATATTTTGGTCTATGAGACTCAAAACTCAGTCAAGGTGCCTCCAAAACCTCAAAAAAGTTTCTATGAATCTTTTGACAAGTAAGTAGAATATACAATTCACCCCCTTGCTGTCTTCAAAAGGATTTTCATGGTGATTTTGTTTTCTTTGTGAAATTTGGAGGTTGGAAAAGATATAAAACCCTAGATTCAGTCTTTGTTCCCATTGTTCCAAAAATTTCCACTCATAAACCTCACATTTTCTTCCTCCATCATATCCCTATTCCCTAGACCCTACTCCTTCCCTACAACACCATATCCCTATTCCCTAAAACCTATTTCACTCCCCATCCCCATATACCTCATCCCTAGGGTTTCAAAGTTTTCAAAATCAAAATTTCGGAAGAGGAGGACAGAGATATTAGTGAGGAACAATCACCAAAGAAAAGTGATAAAAAAGGGGGGGAAAATTAATAGATTTGAACCAATAACCAGAAGTGAACTCATGGCCTCTCCTCTCACTTTATCTTGTTTCAGGCATGTTAGCTGTTTTGAGTTATGTGAGAGGGTGCAACAGATTCATTATTACCCTGGGTTAACAAGGTTGTTCATCCCGAATATTCATGATGGGCATGCCACTCTTGCTGGGGTCACATTTACCATGTCCGCTAGTGCTATTTCAGCTGCTACAGGGATCCCTAATGTGGGAGAGAAATGGTATAAAAGGGTAAACCTTGATTTGAGCTATTATGAGCCATACCTCAAACCTATATATAAGGATGATAAGAAAATTGTTTTCCTTTTCTCTCATCTCCTTGGCTGGTATGTCCCCATGATAAAAATAATCATGAAGTATTTCACTTGTGAGGGGATGTTTTCTTGACTCTATTCATACCATATCTGACTCCTCATGCACTTCACTAGAGTCAGAATGCTTCATATACCTTACTATCTCTCCCAAAGCATTGACAAGATGGAATACATTGTACAAAGGAGGCATTATAATCATCAAATGCAAATTATTTTTCACCATTCCCTCATTAAGATGGTAGCGATGCATCAGCTTGTGCAGAAGAACATTTCATGGGACATATTCATTGCAAATGAAATTTTCACTACCCCACCTAGTCATCATGTGAAGATAATCCCTTAATCATCTCATCCTCCCATATCTACTTCTCCATCTTAGCCCGCTGCTCATACATAATCACCTAGTCATATGCATTCACCTCATGTTGATCCTACTTCTTCACCTTTCCGTAATCCTTCACCATTAGCACATCATGATACTAAAGCATCAAGTAGTGAAAGGGACATTGAGGCAACTTGGGCTAATGTGATTGTTACACCATTTTTTGGTCATCTAACCTATTATCATTAGATGAACCCAAGTACACCATGTAAGACCAATTTTACCCTAAGTAAAATTTCTTTCACTATGTGAAATAACTTGGTAAAACACCTTGTTTAAGTTGTTTATGGTCTAAACAGGAAACCCCAAAAGGAAATAATAAAAAAATCTATATTTGTTTATATTTCCTGGTCATATTTAACCTAAAAAAAGGAAAGAAATTAAATAAATCCTTATTTATTTGATTATTTCCTAGGAATAAGTTATTTAAATCCTATTTAAATAATATTCCTAGTTAAATTTGACTAAATTATTTATAAATAATTAAATAAATCATTATTTATTTAATTATATTCTCACCATTTCCTTAAAATAGTAAATAAATCATTTATTTATTTATTATTTATAAATAAAGGAATTGACCCAAGTAAAAAATCCTTTTCCCTCCAACAAATATAATAAAATATTCGTAAAAGGTGGTTCTAGAATTTGATTAATAATATTTTATTCATGCACCAAGTTCTAGATCTCTCTAATATTTTGTTATAAATAGAAGGGTTTTCCCCATTCATTAGTCACCTTCCATTGCATTAGATCACTCTGGATCTATACTCTTGGTCACATTCTCCATTTTTGCTTTGTGAGCTCCCATTGAGTTCTATGTTTGTCTGGGTTTTCTACACCAACAAGAGAGAGAAACTTTAGATCTAAAATGCTGAGGAATTTCAAAAACCCATCCCATTGAGGAGAACTGGAAAACACCTTTCTTATTTTCCTCTTAGGTGCCCCCCTTTTAATATAAAAAATTCTTTCAAATACATCATTCTTGTCTTGTCTATTGGATGCATGGAGTGACATTTTATTTTCACTGCTTAATATCTTTTATGCTTAGATATGGATTTGTGCATCTTTATTTGGATCACCTAACTGTAGATTTAAAGATATTGGTAGCCATAATCGTTGTTAGGGATATTTGTTATGCGTAGCTAAAGTGATATTTTTATGATGAAAGATTCATACTAACAGTGATTGATATTGAGCCATTTCCCAAGACCTATCAGAGAGGCCATAGGTATGTGTTTTATTCACTTGAAGTGAAAGGGGCCATGCCTTCTTCATCAACAAAACAGGTAAACAAGGGAAAAGATCCAATCATTGAGGAGTAGGAGGACAAGCATGAAACAAAGCAAGAGTTTCAGCTGATTGAACTTGATGAGGAGGATGAGGATAGAATCACCAATGCATTGATCAGAAGTAAAGAGGAAAAAATTAGTGAACTTCAAGCTAATCTTGATAGAGCAGAATATGTGATAGGTTTTCTTGAGCAAGAGAATCAACAGATGAAGACCAAGCAGATTATCGGTGAGGTAACTACCATCAAAGAAAAGAAAGAGGCAGAGAGGGCTAAAGCCTTGTTAGAGGAGACCTTGGACAGATTTGGTGAGATTTATGATGAAGAGGATCAACCTCCTAGACAAATGCCAAAGACAATAGGGCTTAAGAGAGCTCTATCCTGTGAGAGATAGAGAGAGGCTAAGTTGGTAGAGCAGCTCACTCCAAGTGAGCTGCTTTCCCTTGAGATTAGCAAAGATAGAGAGTCATGGCTTGATAGAGCCAACTTACATCTGGAGATCTTGCTAGATAAGGCCAAGAAGGACAATGATATTCAAAGGAAAATGGCAAATCACTATGCCATGAGAAACAAAATTGCAAGGGTCAAGCTTAAACGAGCCCATGCAAAGATTCAAGCTTTGACAGAGCAAAAGGAGAAGGAGAGGTTAGACATATTGGCTGAGGTGTCTCTTCATGACTCTAACCCTTGATCAGCAAGTAACCTCACAATTTTGAAAAATTTTGGCACATTTTTCACTCTGGTGCATTTTCTGGATTTTTGGGCAATTTTGACACACAATCACACTGCCAAAAATGCAGTGCCCTTGGCGCTGCGATTTTTCTTGGAGCATCCACTGGGGAAATGGTCACCACCATAATGCTAAGAATGATGAGGAAATAAACTCCAGTAAGTTTCAGAAGATTTGGAGGAGAATTGGTCCCTCAAAAAGGAAACAACCCACTAAAAAGACATGTTTCTGCCCTTGTTTTTGCGTAGGCGTTGTGCTAATACCAGTCTTGCGAGAAATTATTTTTGACTAGGAAGATGGGAACCATTATGGAAGCTGGAGGAATATTTGGAAGCTAGACTTAGAGATATTTCCAATGTGCTATCATGGAGCTGATTTGGACACCAGGAAGGCCTCCAAAAATGGCTTTCAATAGAGGCTATTTTTTCCGTTATGGCATTGCGCTTCTGCCAGGAAATTCTCATTTTCACCATCTTCAACATATTTTGACTTTTTGAATTTTTATCTTGGGAAATGATAAATTATTGATGTAAAAGGTCAAGATAAATGTAAATCTCATGTTTTTATTGTTATCTAGGGTAGATACATCAGATAAGTCCTCTAGAGGTCAAATGAATCAGTTTCCTCTCTTTTAGAGGCCAATTGTTGAGTTTTCCTAGTCTTCAGATTCTTGTTTGGGAGTAGGTGAAACTGATCCCTATCTAATTAATTCGATTCATTGAGGATAGGAAGAGTGGTTTTGAGGTCTATTTGATGTATTTTCTCAGTCATTGTAATGGTTGGACTCACTTGGAGCTTCGCCATCTCAAGAGACATATTTGTATCAGTTTGGCTTAGACATTAATGATAAATTTGCAACTATTTCTTTGGGATCCATGTGGTATGCAATGTTTGACATAGTTTTTTCTTTGTGATCATTTTTATGAATGTATTGTAAGATCATAAACCATTTCCTTATCTATGATATGCTTAATTTCAAGTTGGCATAATTCATATTTCATTCTCTGTTTTGGGAAATTTTGCATAATTTGTTTATTTTCTTTAGTTTAGGGAGAATTCATTTCATATGTTCTTCCTAACTCCTCACCAGTGTATTCACCTCACCATAATCATATTTTAATGTCAAACCTTATACCTACCTTTCCCCTTAGAACACCCTGCAAATTTTGACCTAATTTCGTTGCCTAAGCTTCTTGACTCCTCCGGATCCAGCAAAACCCTACAAAAATAAAAAATCAAAACCCTAAGCTACTATACCTAGCCTAATATCTTATTTCCTCAGTCGTTTTGACTGTGATCCATATGGAGAGAGCCCTCTCCTGGCCTAGTAGGGCTAGCTACTTGGCTAAGCGTGGTTTGAGGTTACCTCAAAATTGCCTCTCTCAGCCTGAGGTTCAATCTTAGTGATAACATGTAGTACTGGTGAATGTATATCCACACTTCCAAACTTGGTGAGAGAAATTTCACAGGAAGAGATAATAACTATCCTTCCAATACAACCCACAAGTGAACATGACCATAACTAGTTCGAGCTCCACAAAAAAATCTATTATATTAATTGAGATTTCACAACAGGAGCCTTTAACTAGGACTGTTCAGAAATTTACCACAGTTTCAGGCTATCCTGTAGTTATCGGCTTCTCTTCATGAGGATCTAAATCCTAAGAAAAATATTCCCCAATAAAATATATTTTCAAACCCTCCTCGGTGCCCTAGTTCACTGCAACTCGCACTTTTCTGTGTATAATATTCTTTCTACTAGTTTTTCAAACTCCTTTTCTCCCTTTTGTTCACGAGTTATGAAGAATGGTAATCTTTTCTGTGATTTTGACCAAAAAGGATGATGGATAATGGAGACCTAGTGCTATATATATAATGTTTTCATCAATGCTAAACAAAAATACATGTCTCCACAAGTAGGTCGACACAGGAAGGCAAGGACAGGTCCACTCCAAGACCAAAATAATATTGTTAACCTGGAAATTCTCATTCTCCCTCACTGTTTGGAGTTTTTATCCAAGTAAGATCTCATTAGAAATATAAAAATATTCTCTAGAAGATGGTGAAGGTTTCATAGAGAAAATATGTGAAAAATATTTTTTAATGTGACTGCTCATTTATTGATGTTGAAATGGAGGTAGGACATAATTCCTTTCAGTGATGGGATTATTTTCTTCATTTTTTACTTTCTTCATCATGGGGTTATAATGTCATCAATTATATGAAGAATCATGTCATCATGTAGTGTTCCATCATCCATATCACCAGAGGGAATCCTCTAGTCCTTCAAAAAGTATGGTCATTCATTATTATTCATAAAGGTACATGATTGACACTTCATCATAATCATCCTATTGCCATATTAACATCAATGAAAACCTAGATTAACAATCTCCCCCTTTGTCATTGATGGAAATATTCCACCTTTTTCTCCCCCTTTAAAATCATTGGAAAATGGGGTGTTGACATATTCCCCCTATCATGCTGCTCCCACTATTACATTGCTCCTTTGTTTGGTTTTTTTTATGTGATGTAAAAGTAATAACCCCCATATTTTGGTGAAGATATTCAAATGCTTCTCACAGAATAGGTTTCGTAAATATATCTGAAATTTTCTCCTTTGTATTAACATATATTAACTTAATATTATGTTCAACGACTTGTTCACGAAGAAAGTGGTATTTGATTGGAATATGTTTGGTCTTTGAGTGCATCACCAGATTCTTTGAAATACTAATGGTGCTAGAGTTGTCACAAAAAAATAGTGATTGGTTTCTTGGTTTCTATGTTGACATCCT
Source organism: Pinus albicaulis (assembly GCA_034641835.2). Taxonomy (NCBI): domain Eukaryota; kingdom Viridiplantae; phylum Streptophyta; class Pinopsida; order Pinales; family Pinaceae; genus Pinus; species Pinus albicaulis. Next base: position 970,368,714 of record CM076580.1, on the reverse strand, counting down.
TCAAAGTTTCCTTCATCCATAGTATTTTTTTACAATAATGAGCAACAACTATATATTTGGCTTCAGCTGTAGAAAGAGATATAGATTGTTGCTTTTTGTTGAGCCAAGATACAAGATAATCTCCCATAAAGAATGAATTTCCACTAGTACTTTTTCGATCATCCACGCTTCCAGCCCAATCGACATTAGAGTAAGTTGTTATAGTAAGAGTTCCTTTCATTATATCTAAGACCGTCATTAGTAGTTCCTTTCAAATATCTAAGTATTCTCTTCAGAGCTGCTAGATGGGAATTTTTAGGAATTGATTGAAATCTTGCTACCATTCCAACTACTTGCATAATGTCTGGCCTTGTGGTAGTCAATTATAGGAGAGCTCCAATAATTGACCTGTAAAGAGTTGCATCGATGAGAGGGGAATCATAATCTTCTCTTAATTTACAATCTGTGGTCATTGGTGTGCTCATATGGGCACAATCTTCCATCCCATATCTTTCTAGCATGTATTTAAGATATTTTACTTCAGATATAAACATTCTTGCAGTGGTTTGAGATATTTGTAGTCCAATAAAGTAAGATAACTCCCCAATCATTGAAATTTTGAACCTTTTGGACATATTTAAAGAAAATGTGTGGATCATCCCATCATCATTTCTGGAAAATATTAGATCATCAACATATACAAGAGTGATCAAAATTTTATCCTTGTCTATCTTCATGTAGAGATTTCTTCCTGCTACTCCTTTTTTAAAACCTTCTTGTTGCATATAGTGATCCAAATTTTCATACGAAGCTCTAGGGGCTTGTTTCAACCCATACAAGGCCGTTTTCAACTTGCACACAAAGTCTTTACCTTCAGCTAGATCAAATCCTTCCAGTTGTTCCATGTAGACTTCTTCCTTGAGGTCTCTATTCAGAAATGTTGATTTTACATCCATTTGATAAATATTGAATCCTTTTGCGCAAGTAAATGCCAAAAAAATTCTTATAGCTTCCAATCGTGCTGATGGAGCAAACATTTCTTCAAAATCAATGCCTTCAATTTGTGAGTATCCTTTGCAAACAAGTCTAGCTTTATTTTTGATAATTTGTCCATCCTCATTCATCTTGTTTTTGAATACCCATTTTGTTCCAATTATATTTTTATCTTCTCGATGAGGTACTAGCTCCAAAGTCTCATTATTTTTGATTTGATACATTTCTTCTTCCATGGCCTTTATCCAAATAGGATATTTACTTGTTTTAGAAATTTTTTTAGGTTCTATTAAAGATAAGGGAGTAACATCATATTTTCTTGGAGTGCTTGTCATCCTTCTTTGAGTTTGAATTCATTCATCTATATTCCATATAATCTATTCTTCTGGATGATGTTTTTGAAGGAATTTTATCTTAGAAAGAGTTTGTGAAGGTTAAATTTGAGGTTCTTTATCCTTTTTTTTTTTTTTTTTTTTTTTTTTTAAGGTTCTTCTTCGCTTTCTTCAAGGAAGGGTTCAACTTCATGATATTCAATTTAATTTTCTAGAAGGCCTCAACTTCATGATCTTCAATTTACTTCTCTAGAAGGGCTCAACTTCATGATCGTCAATTTAATTTTTTGGAAGGGCTTTATCGATCTTCACATCAGTGCTTTCCATTATTTTCCATAGACAACTATTGTAACATTTGTAAAATTTGATCCTAGTGGAATATCCAAGAAATATTCCTTCGTCAACCTGACAATAAAATTTTCTCGGTGAGTCATCATTGATCTTTATGAAGCATTTTCTTCCAAAAATCCTAAAATATTTTACTGATGCAGGTCTTCATTTCCATAATTCATAAGGATTATTTTCATTATTTGGTCTTATTTGAGTTTGATTTAAGGTATAAAATGATGTCCCAACTGCTTCTCTCCAAAATTTTGGTTGCAAATCAATTGGTAATAGCATTGTCCTTGCCATTTATTTAACGTTTTATTTCCTTCTTTCAACTACTCCATTTTTCTTAGGTGTCCTAGCAGCAGATATTTATCTTTCAATTCCATGCACTTTACATAATTCATCAAATTCTTTTGAGGTGAATTCTTCCCCTCTATCTGTTCTAAGATATTTGATCTTAGAATCTTTCTCATTTTCAATGAGAGTTTTAAGATTCTTAAAAAATTCAAATTCTTCATATTTATATTTTATGAAATGTACCCACATGATTCTAGTATAATCATCAACAAATAAAGGAAAATACCTTTCATCTTGAAGAAATGGAGTTCTAGTTGGCCCACATAAATATTCATGAATCATCTCTAGAGGTTTTGATGTTGAGAACTCTTTAGTTTTGTGGCTAGTTCTAGTTTGCTTTCCATGTTGGTATGGGCCACTTAAAACTTTATTTGGCTTGAACATATTTGGAATTTCCCTTACTGCATTAATTTTGTTGATATTGATCAAGTTATCAAAAATTTTATGCCCCAATCGCTTGTGACATAACCAACTTTCATCTGTTTGACTCAAGTAACATTTATCTGCTTGGATCTTGCTGAGAATCTAAACATTACCTAGTGTTCTTACTCCTTTTGCCACAATTTCTCCTGAGGATGAGTCTCTTATTTCAAAATTCTTAGTACTAAAGACAAAATTATGTCTTTGGTCACAAATTTGGCTAACGCTTAAGATATTGTGTTTGAGCCCTTCTACCAGCAAAGTATTTTGAGCCTTTCCTTGTCCATTAACGAGGGTAGCATTTCCTTTTCCAGTGATTTTAGCAGATCCACTTCCAAAGGATACATTTCCATTTTTATTGTTCAATGAGAAAAAATTATTTTGGTTACCTGTCATATGTCTTGAGCATCCACTATCCACGAACCAAAGATTTACTTCACTATGAGCACATAGCGCTAGGGCACATTTATCGGTATTGAAATTTACCCTTTTAGCTTCCTCTCTTTTGAGTGGGAAATTTTGTTCATTATGATCAAAATTATTACATAATGAGCAATTTGAATAAAACTTAGCCAAAGGATCAAAATAATTGTAAGTTTTGATTTGTCCTTTCTCTTTGGCACAACATAGTTTGTTTGTTTGATATTTCAATCTTGGTGCTTCATTCTTATGAGCCTTGCAATGCTTGGATTGATGACCAAAATTTTTACAATAGTAACAATACCCAAGAAAGATAGTTTGGTACCTATTGTAATAGCCATAAATTAAATAAAAATTATTCCTTGGAGTTTCTCTTCCTTCATTTCTTGGTTTTGAGATGGGCCTTTGTTCTTGGTGAGATGACTTTTCTTCTTTTGGATGGCAAGAAAGAATGTCGACATAACTCCTTGCATTATTCTTCGTACTTGATGATTCTCCTTTGAAACCGATCTAAGATTTTTCATATTGAGGTTTTTGAGTATTAAGAATGTTATCAAGTGCTTGAGAGCTTTTACAACTCCTTTTTACTTGCTCTAATTCCTTTCTTAAAGATACTATTTCAGCTTCATGTTTTTCATAGATATATTCCTTCTCTTTTAGCTTATTGTTCAAGAAGTCTTCCCTTCTTTTTTCTTCCTCATTTTATACTTTGAGAGAAATGATCTTCTTTCATAAATTATCATTTTCTTCAATGGAACTTATTAGTAATTCATCCACATTTCCTTCATCTTCCAGTTCTTAATCATCATCATTCGTGAATGCCATGAATAACACTTCTTTGCTTCCATTATAGTCATTTTCTTCATCTGATTCATCATCACTTCCTTTGTGATGAGGGATATTTCTAGTTGATTTCTTCTTGATGACTACAAATTCATCTTCATTAGTCTCATATTTTTTGGAGAAGAAGTTCTTCTTATTAAACCCTTTCTTTTTGTACACCATCCTTTTAGAATCCTCTTCATCATCACTATCATGTTATGATGAAATTTTGCAGCATAATGACCTATTCTTCCACATTTGAAACAAATGACAGGGTATTTACCTTTTAACTTGGATCCCTTCTTTAGCCTTCTTACAAATTGTGCTAATTCAATTTCAACATCAGAGTCATCAATGTTGTTATTCCATCCCTTTCCATTTTTAGATACTGAGGCTTTGAATGTTACATATTTGGAAATTTGGATTCCTTTCCTCATCTCATTAACAATGAGGATTCCATGAAGTTCATCCATATTGAGAGAATCTAGATCCTTCATTTCCTCTATATCACTTACTTTGGAGTCAAATATATCGGGAAGAAATCTTATGACCTTTTGAACAATCGTTCTTTCCTCAACATTTTCTCCCAATCCTTTAATAGAGTTGACCACTTCAACTACTTAGAGAAGATATGATACAATATTTTCTTCATCATCCATTTTCAGACTTTCAAATTTCCTTCTATGAGTTGGAAGTTTTTCCTTCTTAACTTTGGAGTCCCCATCATATAAAGCAACCATCCTATCCCATGTTTCTTTGGCTCTATCAAAATCCATCACTTTTGTAAATTCAAAGTAAAAAATTCCACTAGTGATGGAATTTAGAGCTTTGGCATTAGCAATGTAAGCTTTCCTTTCATCATGATTAGTTGGAAGGGTGGAGGGAACTTTGTACCCATTCAAAACCAAGTGCCAAACTTTGGGTCCTAGGGACATCAAATAGTAGGACATCCTCTTCTTCCAAAAACCAAATTTTTTTCCATCGAACATAGGAAGCTTTCTTGTCACTTATTGATTCTTAATTGTGGCTTAGAATTCTTCTTCCATCTATTAAGATGACAATGAAGAAGTTGGCTCTCATACCAATTGTTGTAAATACTGAGAGGGGGTGAATCAATATTTCTTTTCAATTGTTATTTAACCAGTTAGATTCTTCATAGTTAAAGAAAATAAATGAATAATTTTATTATATAATGAAGGATAACGATCCTTTTACAAATGAATGTGTATAATGATGTTTAAGGGCACCAACCCTTCAACCTTCCAGGCTCCAACTTGTTTCCAAGCACCAACTTGGACTTTTGTGAGGCTCCAACCTCCAGGACTTCAACCCTATCCTTCTTAAGGCTCCAACCATGTGTTTAGAGGCACCAACCCATAGGAAACCAATCCTTCAGACTTCTTTAGATAGAAAATGTGTGATGTACTTACTTGAGTGTCTTCAACAAGGTTCTTCACTGTTCCAATAATAAACTCCAAAACTATGCTTGACTGTCCAATATAGGTCACCACCACTAGCCTTCACTGAAGCTATATCTTCACTATAGGTATAGGAGTATTAATTCTTATATAAAAATATGAACCAACACTTAACCCAAGCTTATGACAGTCCTTTATTTCTTTACACTTGAGCCAAAACAGAAAAGTCAGAAAACTTTACAAACAAGGTTTATATGAAGGACATTACTGCTCCATGGTCCCTAAGTTGCTGCACTAAATTGACTTACAAATAGTATGAAGATGAGAAAATCTAAGCTGGAGCAACCAATCCAAAACACTATACAAATTCCAAGCTACAACAGATCCAAAGAACAGGACTAGGAATGGGCTAAACAATCTGAAGCGTTGTAATGTAGTATTGGTGAATGTATATCCACAGATCTGAAATTGGTGAGATAAATTTCATATGAAGAGATCAGAACTATCCTTCTAATACAACCCACAAGTGACCAGGACCGTAACTAGTTCGAGCTCCATAAAAAAATATGTTATATTAATCAAGCTTTCCCAACAAGAGCCTTTAACTAGGACCATTCATAAATTTTCCACAACTTCAGGATGTCCTACAGTTATCTACTTCTCTTCACGAGGATCTAAATCCTAAGACAAATATTCCCCAATAAAATAAATTTTCAAACCCTCCTCGGTGCCCTAGTTCACTGTAACTCACACTTTTCTGTGTATATTCTTCTTTCTGCTTTTTTTCCGAGATCCTTTTCTCCCTTTTGTTCACGAGATATGAAAAATGGTAATGTTTTCTGTGATTTTGAATGAAAGGATGATGGAGAATGGAGTCCTAATGATTTATATACAGTGGTTTCATCAATTCTAAATTAAAAGACATCTCTCCACAAGCATGCCTACATGGGAAGGCTAGGACAGGTCGGCTCCAAGACTAGAATAATATTTTATCTTGAACATTCTCGTTCTCCATCACCGTTTGGAGTTTTTGGCCAAGTAAGAGCTCATTAGAAATATAAAAATATTCTCTAGAGGATGGTGGATATTTCATAGAGAAATTATGCCTCCAAGGTAGTGAAAAATAATTTTTAATGTGACTGGTCATTTATTGATGTAGAAATGGAGGTAGGATAGAATGCCTTTCAGTGATGGGCTTCTTTTCTTCATTGTTTTCCTTATTCATCATGGGGTTATAATGTCATCAATTATATGAAGCATCATGTCATAATGTAGTGTTCCATCATCCATATCACCAAAGGACATCCTCTAGTCCTTCAACAAGTATGGTCATTCATTATTATTCATCAAGGTACATGATTGACACTTCTTCTTCATCACCATCCTATTTCCATATTGACATCAATGACAACCTAGATTTACAAACAAATAAAATAACATTAGTGGTTTTTCCAAGTTGGGTTATCCACCTAACATCCGATGTTCCTATGTGATGATGTGTATGTTGAATAATTGATGTGTTTCACTCTTACTGTTCACATGCCTTTATGATTATATGTTTCTCATGATTTTAGCTTATTCTTATATCTATTTACATAATGTGATGTTAGTTAAATGATGATTTAGTTAACACAAAAGTATAAACTGGTAAATTTTGATTCAACACAAAATATTGATTCACCCCCACTTCAATATATTTAACACTATTGGTGATGAGTTTGTTAACAAACCTCAAGATCTTGAAGAGGAGAGGTTTGCATCATTGGAATTATAAGTCACATATAAAATTAATGTGATATTACCCATGGTGGCCCTAATCATTAAGCTCAGGCTATTAAGAGAATATTGAAGTTCTAATTTAGATATTAGATCATAGGTAAAATCAATATATCGAGAATAATTAGAGATGGGATCTAAGAAATAACTTGAAAATGATCAGCCCAACTTGAGTGTCATGAACCATTCATGGTCCCTATTCAAGATGGAAGCGAAGATTGAAATCGAGTAATATCAAGATGAGATTGATTCAATAATCACTACAAGAAAAAAACACATTGGTGAGGGGCGAAAATGGTCACCATAAGCTCATTGGTGAGGGTCAAAAGAGCCTTCGTCACCAAAAACTAAACATCACCAAAGGTGGCATCGCCGAAAGTATAGGTGTTGTGGTGACATTCAAGGTCCGTCACCAATAATGATTTATAGTGATGAATAGTGACTGTCACCATTTCATACGAGCAATGGTGACGGACAATAGCCTCCATCACCAAAAAACTGAATGTCACCAAAGGTGGCGTCGCCGAAAGTATAGGTGTTGTGGTGACATTCAAGATCCATCACCAATAATGATTTATAGTGACAGATAGTGACCGTCACCATTTCATATGGGAAATGGTGACGGACAATAGCTTCCGTCACCAAAAAATTGAACGTCACCAAAGGTGGTGTCGCTGAAATTATGTGTTGTGGTGACATTCAAGGTCTGTCACGAATATTGATTATAATGACGGATAGTGACCGTCACCATTTCATATGAACAACAATGATTTTTTGTGATGGACCTTTCATGGCCGTCACTATTGGTGCATATATATGGCGACGTTCAATGACTGTCACCATAAACTCATTGGTGACATCAAGGTTCGTCACAAATAATGACTATAATGACAAACGGTGACCCTCACCATTTCATATCAACAACAACAATTTATGGTGACAGACCTTTAATGGTCGTCACTATTGATGCATATATATGGTGGCATTCGTTGACCATCACCATTTCCTATTTTGGTGAGGGTCAAAAAATGTCACCATAAGCTCATTGGTGATGGTCAAAAGGGCATCCGTCACCAAAAACCGATCTTCGTCATTCCCTATATATGAATATAAAGGCACGATGGAATCGAACCACCAACCTCCTGCTTGTAAAGAAGGTTCTCTTCCATTGAGCTAGCACCCTTTAAAGAATTAGACTTTTAAAAATTATATCTTGAAACTTCATAGATTGTAAATTCTACAACTTTCAATAAATTAAAAGTCTCGACAATCTTTTACTAAACAAACAAAACACCATCGACATTACAGGTCCCTACCTAATGGTTATGGAAGTTATGAAAAGTAAGTGAAGGGAAAAATTAGACTTTTAAAAATGATACATAGACTACCACCACAAGAATCCCCCAAGAGAGATCCAATAGGAGAATCTCTTGAATCAGATTCAATGGAAACTGAAGGACTAGATGAAAGAGAAAGGCCACAGCAGGATGGGGAATCCACCACCTCGAGTCAAGGAATAGAAGAGGTCCTCAGAAATTCTTACAACACTTTGAAATATAGCTAAGGGTAGAATATCTACTTAAGATTTACTTATGAAGATTGCTTATGTATAATAACTCAAATAGACAAGAAAATCCACAATTATAAAGTGATTATTTGGCATTTCAATCACTAATTTTAGGGCCAAAAACCTAAATAACCTAAAACACTCAAATATCCTAAAACGTGTGAAATAAAAACAAAGAAAAAAAGAATATGTTCTCGAACAACAATACTAAACAAAGACAAAGAGAATATGTTCTAGAACAATAATACAGAACACATCCAACATTTTGAAGTATTTGACTTTTCTTGGTGAACATGCATCCTTAGCAAATACAATGTAGCAATACCTTCCCCACAAAAGAGAAGAAATGTCAGAATAGTATGTTTGACACGAACAATCATATAGATGCCACAATAGCTACTCCATTCAACACATGCATAGGCAATACAACTTAGATGTTGATGGAAAAGTATGGGATAGAAACAAATATCCTAGATGCTTGTTGTCTCACAACAATTAATTCAGATTTTACATATTGGTATGATGTTGTGGTGAAGTTCCCAGTTTCTAACCAAAAGAAAAAGTAATAGATCAACATAACATACACTGCCAACATGTAACCTAGCCAATGGCTTCATCATATGCCTCATGCCAAGAATTGGATTTTGCATACTAGACCAGCGATAGTTAGGTTCTAAATTTCAACCTGATTATTTCAGACAACGTATGAGCAGCAGTAGAGAAGTCCTATAATAGAACTTCCATCACATTATAGTGATTTTGTTGTAGCCTTTGTTTTAGCTTTAGGGCTCATGTTTCAAACAATTTTAACATGGTTTTAAGGTTCCAAAAATATCATGGGAAAGTCTTCGTTATTGCAGTATTTGGTGGTAGCCTCCATGAACAATTTGACATCAATAATCTTGTTATAATACAACAGTTTTTAGTAGCATGTTGTCATCCTCCATGGTCTCCAAACAAAGCAAACATATCACCATCCAAGCATAAATATAACTCCGCATATAAGATCAAATTTTGCTGGGAGGATGTGAGGTCATGTAACATACTCTTGTAGGATTATGAGGCAATATGAAGATGATATATAGAAGAAAATGACTGCAGATTTGATGGCAGCATGTGAAGAGCCCTAAACAGAAGATACAACGGTAGATATATCCTTTGATTGGTGGTTCTCTAGAACCCAATAGTGTTGGTATTTCCAATGGTTGATACCTCCAACTGTGGTAAATTTTCACCAACAAATAGAACTAGGGTTAATGACAACACTATTATGGCTCCGATACGAATGTTTGCACAGATAGGGCAGCATGAAAACAAGTATAAAAATACAGGTGCAATCAACAAATGTTTCCAACAATGATGTGGGGTTTTTGGGAAGCTTGTTGTGGGATAATTTGAGGGATTTCATACAACTTTTCAGCCTTGTGAACTACAATAATATTTATTACTTGTTTGTGACTACATCTAGGGTCATTGTAAGCAAATTATAGCCAACATTAAAACTCTAAATACCCATCAATGAGAACAGTTCATCTTTCCTTCAAGCATGAACCAATTTAAATCTTCATGTGTCTTCACCTTATAGAAATTTTGTGGCAGAAATGGTGGTGGTAAAAAATATCATAAGGGCTATTAATATCTAGTGAAAGTTTTTTTTTTTGAAACCCTTGGAAACATACAATGAACCCTTGAACAAAGGCAATAGAACCTTTGTGAAATCCTTAGGTAGCATTTGAATTGGACATCAGTATGTCATTATAAACATTGGAGTTCTTTGGTATTCAGAGGCATTTCAAGAGTCCTTTTCATATCTTACTTGGAGTGGTTTGTGGATATACCTCTCGTTGTTGGGTGTTCCTGGACTAGATCCTAGCAATCTAAAGCATGTATCAGATCCTAGTAATCTGTTGGGTGTTCCTAGTAACTTGTTGGTTGTATCAGATCCTAGACCAATAGGTGTTCCTCCTTGGCAACATACATTCCTTAATTCATAGAGAATAACGTGAGGAAAAACAGACCTTGAACCACATGTATATGCATAACCTTATGTTTGACCATTAGCTTGAGTACAACAGCCTGAAATAGGTCCAACCTCCTCATCTTAGATATTATCTAGGCTTTACTCAGACAGTGCAATTGATAAATGGGTTTCAACTGACCAAAGTTTACACCCAAAACCACAATTTGAACTTACTTCAGGCTAGCAATGGAAAAATTGGATCTTCTAATCATCCAAAAGGTTATAGAATTTCAACATTCTAATTGCCCCATTGCCAGGAAAAGCCAATTATTTGAGTGTAGGAACCTCTCTTTTTTTATAAAAAGGCAAGGTTATACAGGTGATAGAAAATTACTTGGTTATATAGGTGATAGAAAGGTCAAAAAGGAATTTTTCCAGCCCAACTTTAGAAATGGCATCCACAAAACCATGTTGCATTAGTTTAGGTCCTTCAATCTACAAACAACAAAAATGGACCGCTCTAGGGTTTTTTCAAGGTGTTGAATCCATATATGTACTCAAAATTCCATTTTAAATAACAAAATTAAGATTTGGCCAAAAACAAATTTGGGGTAATAAGACAAAAACTCAAAAATGTAACATGTTTAGATTCCAAAGATTACATTTTTTGGTAGCCACAGTGCATGGGTTGTATATAGTTGCACAAAATCCATGTTATGTCTTACATCGTGACCTTATCTTAAGGCATACAGACACACCCTAGTCTAGTATTTACTATGTGAGTCTCTCTATATAAATCATTGAATGTTCTGCTTTAGCTTATCCATCCATCCCTTGATCAGTCAATCAATCGATGATGGTGAAAGTGTCATCCATTCTCTTGCATTTTTGGTGCATTCAGGTTTTCATTCACCTCTGCAAATTCCATGCTAGCAGTCAAGGGCACAAATGGGAATTGAATCCGAGAAATTTGGAAGGGAAAGGCAAGTTGGCTCATTATGGTCATCCCTACAGAAATATCAATGCCCCAAGTTTCTTTCAACTTCGCAGGGGTGATCTGTATATAAATCGAACCAACTGGGGAGCTACCCTCGTCTCCCTTTCTCTCCTTGATGCTAAAGGTAATCATCCCTAAACCCTACCCTTCAACTGCTTTACCATCATTTACTCAGAGGGAGCTAGCATTAAGTATTGGTATTTATGCGTTCGGGCCATCTAGCAGACATACTTCTTGGCTATGAAAATATTGCCTCGTACATGGTATGTATTTGCATTTCCCTTTTAGTACTGCCATCATATCCTAGAATTTTAAGATAAATTTACAATTTCTACTCACATATTGGAATGGATCTCAAATGTATGTATTACCATGGGGAATATGAGATTGTTTATTAATGCGGAACATGAGCTCCAGTAGACCTTACTTTGGTGCCTTGGTGTGTTGTGTAGCCAACCATATCAAGGATGGATAATTCACACTAAACGGGAAAGCATATCAGCTTCCTAAGAATGATGAAAACAACATACTCCATGGTGAAAATATGCCTTTTCTATTCTGCATGCATGTTTTATCTAGCTAACTAGAGCCCTATAATGACCACTACTCAGGAATAAAATCTCTCTTTTTCTGTATATGTATGTTTGTTTGTGGAGGTCTAGAGCACTACTATTTCAGGTAACATATGTGTAGTTTGGTGATCTGAATGAATGCAGGAGGGTTGAGAGGCTTTGACAATGTCCTGTGGGAAGTGAAGGAGCAGAGAAGCTTTGACATGCAGAATTTTATATGACAAAAGGAGTCTTTGAGCCACAAAGGAGGGATCTAACAAAATTTTGTTGATCCCCTACAACTATCAAGTGTTCAGCAAAGGAGGTGTTAAAACAGGTCTGCACTACAATAGAAGATACAAAAAGTACCGCTATATTGTATGGTGTTCCTATCAAGCGCTGAGGCCCAGACTTAACCATAAAATTGCCCCATGTATCAGTCTTAAAATTGGTTTAAATAAATGCCAAAAATGATGCACGGTCGGCTCAAATCAGTATGTCGGCTCCTTAATCAAAAGACATGACTGTTCAGTTCATACACAAACAACTATAAATAACTAGTCATGCTCATCATTTTGGAATGAAAATTTGTTGAAAAATACAGTGAGAATTTAGAGATAAAATAGGAGGCGAAGGAGATTAAAAGGGAGATCATAATAACAATGTTTTGAGCTAGAAGGATATATCTATTGCAGACCTGTTTGCACCTGTGGAAATAATTTTTTTCAGAATTGAATTCAGGCCTGAAATTTCGGCCCTAACAGGCCTGTAACTTCGACCTTTCCAGAAGCTCGGACCTGGGACTATTCTCTGCAACTCAGACCCTTCTAATTCAGACTTGTGGTGAAATATGTGACCTTGCAACAGTCTTGTAATTCGGATCTATAGTGGCAGTTTTGAAGACAAATTCAGACCTGCAGAACTCTGTTTTTGGAATAAAATTTCAGAGAAGTCTTGAGAGGAACAGTATTGAGTTTATTTTATAGTGAATATATCTAGTAGACCTATTGAAGAACATCTATTTCACACGACGTCCATTTGACTTCGTTAAAGAATCGTTGGAAAGCGCTCGATGAGCTCTTCGACATGGAAACCTTTGCATCAACTTTTGAAGATATAAGTTTTTCGGGTTTGTAAAATCCATTTGGATCATAAAATCTTAGTTGTGATTTCAATTCAGTAGATCTGCATAATATTCTGGCAGGAAATAATTATTCAGGTTGTCGGGATTAGAAAATTTAACACATTCAAACTGTAGTTGATTAGGAAAATTGTGATGGAAGTTAATGTGAAAAGATTTTTCCCTAATTTTTGGTCATTTTTCCCTGATACAAAATAACACCTCTCTTTTTCATGTCATTTGCTTTAGGTTTTTGATGACAAAGGAAAATATTCCATTATGCTCTGAATCCTGTCTAGCAATATGGACATGGTTGGAAGGTCTTGTTGTTGAATGCTTGATTATTTCTTGAATTACCACCATGGAATCTCAAATTACCACCAATTTTTTGACCTGCCTTGCACACAACATAGGGCCTTAAAACAATGCTAGGGTTTTAGTAAATTATTGTAAATTATTGTGGTCCTCTAGGGTTTTAAATAGCCACCCCTGCACCTACCACTCCTAAGTCACTATGGTGACTTTATTGCACATCAAACTTTATATTCTAGCACTAGCGTACTGTCCACAGACTCTAAGTGATAACATTCAAGTGACCATCCTTTTGGAAACGAATCGATGGCTTTTAAATTTTAATGCTTACTAAGAATTTATTTTAGTTGTCCAAGTCTGTTACTCCGTCTTAATAATCTACTATGGGTGAAATGTTTTTCCATTTTTCATGACCTTGTTATGAGAAACACTTTACATATTGTATGTTGTCTCTGATTTTGAAAGGAAATCAGTGTTGAAATAAAAGGACACTTGAAATGGAATTTTTTAAGAGACCACTTTCAAGCTTTGGGAATATATGGGACAATATTCCATTATTCTATGAATCCTAATTTATTCCATCACTATGGTGACTTTATTACACATAAAACTTTATATTCTAGCACTACTGTACTATCCTCAGACTCTACGTGATAACATTCAAGTGACCATCCTTCTGGAAAGGAATCGATGGCTTTTAAATTTTAATGCTTAGTAAGAATTTCTTTTAGTTGTCCAAGTCTGTTACTCTGTCTTAATAATCTACTATGGGTGAAATTTTTTGCCATTTTTCATGACCTTGTTATGAGCAACACTTTAAATATTGTATGTTGTCTCTGATTTGGAAAGGAAGTCAATGTTGAAATAAAAGGACACTGAAAATGGAATTCTTTAAGAGACCACTTTCAAGCTTTGGGCATATATGGGACAAAAGTAACCTTTTATTTATTTTGCAGGGATTATTTCTTGGTTCTATTGGAGCAGCCTCAAAAAGAGTTTGAATATCACTCATATCCTGTTGGTAGCAAATGCATTGGTGCCTGCTTATCCAAGGGATTTCAAATACAAGCAAGTTGAAGTTTAGTGATCCTCCCTTTTGTTGTTTTAAAATAGCTTAGTTCCTATTTATCACTTTGTGAGTATGTTGGCTACAGGATGGGATTCAGATTCATTTGGAGTCCATGTTATAGTCCATGATATCGAAATAGTCTCCTTTTAATCTTCTTATTGTATTGGTTTATTTGTCTAAACAGAATCTTTTATGATTTCTATTTGCATATGACTAGTATCAATGATGTTAAGGAGGGTTTATCTCACTCAGGGTGCCATATGTAAGCAAGTGACCAATTACTCTCTGCTTGGTTTTGTTAATGGATTTTTTTTGTGTAGACCTTCTTTTTTAATAGAAAAATACATCTCATATATACAAGAATTACAACAGTAGAACAATAAGCGGAAGGATATATAAAAGGGAGCTTATATTCTCTTGTTTTTTTCCTTGAAATACATATCTTGGGGAAACCCACTAGGCACTCCCCTCATTCCAAGGATAGTACTTAGGGTAAAATAGGATTCTTCAAGGCTTGCTACAGCAAAATGTAACACCTTAGTGCAAAGATTCACTAAGTACTCTAGCTCAAGGGCAACATAGGGATCAGTCACCACTTTCACCTTAGTAGCTGCTCCTTTGCTATTCTATGGATGGATGTCCCCACAATGGAGGTTATCTCAGAAAATCTTGGAGATTAAGTAGCCCGAGAATTCTTAGGCTAAATACCTTTCAAGGATTCTACTAAATACACACCAAATTCCAAGGATATTATTCGATAAGTTCGGGCTCTGAGTTAGATGAGGGAAGAAATTTGAAGGACCTATGGCTAAGTCTAGAGGGCTAAGATAGTACTATAAATGCTCAATTAGATCCCAAATACATGATACTTTTAATTTAATGATTGCTATTATAAACTAGGGTTTATAGTAGACACAATTTATTGCATGTAAAATTTATGACAACAATAACTTGCTACGGGGAGCCTGGTCATGCTTGTTTTTCTCATATTCCAGTTCAAAGAGCATTTCCACAATGAAAAAAAAGCCTTGTTAGATTGGCCAAAACCCCAGAATAAGCCATATAGCCTAAATAGATTCGTATCTCTTGTGTGCCATTCATAGAGACTGTTTGAGTGGAATGATTCCAAGTTGTTATAAGTAAGGGGAGATTGAACTGTTTAGAGAATACGTAGGGCATAGTCAGGTATTGCATGACATTCCTTTTTTGAAAGTCAAAGAGCCTCCGGTAGGTAACGTTCTGTCGGTCCTCCAAGGTCATAGGAATAATCCCATGGTTGAGCCAAGATCAGTGCTCTGATACCACTATAATATTCTCTAGGGAAAATTGAAAATGAAAACAAACAATTAAAGCACATGCACACATAAAATTTAAACACATAAGTAGACACCCATAATTCCTCCAAAAATTGCACCTAGTTGAGCCATTTTATTATAATGCAATGGAAGTACAATGAGTATGGTGAGTGCACTTGGGCTTGCCAAAGGCAAGCTAAACAAGTCCTAGGTGATAAAATGCAATACCTGAATGCTGGAATGTGTTCTCTCTTCTATGCCCTGAGCTGCCCTAGAAAAATTGCACTGCCTGTCAGAATGAAACTATTGTTTGACCCTCTTCCAGTGCCGAGAAAATTCTGAGAAAATAATCTCAGACTCCCCTCAAAAAACCCACCAAAACCCAAAAAGGGTTTGGCCTAGTTCTTACCCTTGAAATTGCCCCCAATTTCTACGTGCTCCTCCACTCATTGGGTATTTCGGTCCTCCCTGAAATAGCACTGTTCTAAGTTCTAACAATCCAAAATGATGCTAAATACTGATGAATTTTCGCTCTTTATGACTCCCCAAATTCCCAGCTCAATCGAGCCCCAAATGGCCACCCCCTCAGCTCCACTTCCAGCCCAGAATTACCACATACGTAGGCCCATGTAGTCCCTGGAATGGTCTCTCTGCTACAGCAAAGGCTCCATAAAATTGGGTTGTCCCATCACCCTGAATCTTCAGCAATAAGAGGCTCAATGCTTTCCCAGTAGGCTCAATAAGTTTGATGCTCCCCCACTAGCTTCTCCAAGAAAAGTGTGGTTCTCTCCCATGCCCAGATTGTGGAAGAAAGCCACAAAAAATGCCTAATGCAATGCTAGAATTGGCTCACAAATGGTATTGAACTCCCTCCTTGGGTTGGCACTCGAAGTCCACTGAAGGAAGGAGTGAGAAACTCGCTTGATAATCTTGTGTGTTGAACAGCACTTGCAGACTTGGCTCAACAGCTCAAGCGTGCTTGGTAAGTGAGTTTGTCAAAGTGTCAAAAGGTGAAAAATGAGGTGTGCTTCATCTATTTATCCTTGGGCTGCCTCCTCCTCATGTAGGACCCATACATCAAATTTCTTCATACCAAAAAGCATGAATTTCCCAAGGGGTGTGTATTTCCCTCTTGGGTGGCCCCCACAACCCACTAAGTGTTCGACTTGCCTTTTTCTCCCTAGGTGAGTGTCTTCGTTAGCCACAAATTGGAAGTGGGGTCCTCCAACCCACTTCTCCTAATTTGGAAATCAAAGTTATTGAAATTGAGAAAAATTGTATTCTCACCTAGCAATAATGGCTAAGCGGGAATATCACAAATGGCCCGAAAATTTGTTTTTTCCAATTTTCCATCCTGGGATGTAGCCCACAGCCCATCACTTAAAAGTTAAAAATTCATTGAAACAAATTGTTGTAGTCCAACCCAAATGACCCTTTAATCCACATGTTCTACTCAAAAATCCATCCAATACTTTTTCATATTTAATCAACAAGAAAGGAGCCCATCAAAGTTTGCAGCAACATAGAATCCCAAATCAGAATAACAAAACAACTTGTATCTATCTAGAAACCAATCCTAGTGTTTGCTTCTGTCTTTAGTTTGAAATTTTCTAAATAGTTCTATACCTCAATATGCTTGATTGAAAAAGGAAATGTTCATGTATCACATAATTTGCTGACTTTTCCATGGCATTCCAAGCTTCTTCATCAAGTTAGGTTTCAACTCCAGTTGCCCAAATAACAAGGCACTTGATCTTGCTTGTCTTCTCATTCTTTTTACCTTAAAAAAAACTATAGAACACGTAAAATCACTAATATGTTTTTCAGAACAAATCAACATTGCAGAACAATGAATTGACCTAGGGAACCCCCCTTCATGCCGAAAGAGAGCTGGCCTAAAGTGAAGGGAGATTCTATTGATATAACAGTCGATAGAACCTCCAAGGGTTGACTCAACATTTGCAATTTGGACAATTTGGACTTGAGTGCAAATCTAGTAGGTAACAGGATCAAAACTACTTATCCTCAAACAATGCAGGCATTAGACATATGGATAATCTGGTTGTCATCTACTGATTCCTAAGAAATAATAAAGACATGTATTACCAATGGAAACTACTTAAGGGTGAAAACATAGCTATTGGAAGTAAATTTACACTCACCCTATGTTTTCTGCCCCGGACAGGTTTTGGAAAGCTACACCAGCAACCTTCTCATTCATGATTGTTGGGCCTCCACTGTTACCTGGGTTGATAGCTGCATCAATCTGTATAGCCATAAGATGAGAAGCCCCATGCACATATTGTGTCAGTTCTACCCTTGAGACAACTCCCCTAGTCACAGAGATATTGTCACCACCTGGAGTTGACAACAAAATTCACGTTGTTAAAGATCATTAACTAGACCAAAGCATCTTCTGATTATGTTCACAGATTCCAGAAAGACATGTAAAAGATATGCAAAGATATTAGCATTAACGAAATGATATAGGAGAAAACTGTCATGACATTACAGATTACTAAAAACACTACTTAACAATAATATGACGTAAACATTAACTGCAATCCAACAAGGAACATAAAAATGTCTTCCAGACTAATAAACAAGAAATTAACATGCAATTAGCCAATTACTGAATTACTACCTTACCCTAATAGAAATGTTGTGCACTAGATGTTGCAATAGAGACTATTTCCAATAGGTGTAAGCCAACACACTCACTTCTATGGAGAAGGACAAAATGATACACATTTCACAGTCCCGATCTTTTTTCTAAAAACGTAATAGAAATTTCTTTACCCTGACAAGAGATAGGATGGCAACCATCATATAAAAGAAAGGGAAAAAGTGTCATTGTTCCCAAATCACAGCAAGCAAGATATTCTTCATGGTAATAATCATCACATAGGAAAATGCAATTGACAAAATTTAGGTTTGCAAGGCATGCCAAATGGCAGATTGAGAGAAGGACGAGATCAATTCTCAAATCTGGTGGAGCTTTGACATTAAAACCTTTGATGCTAGAGTACCTCCTTACTTTCACTGTTCAGATCTACGCAACCTCAAACAACAAAATGGGTACAACTTTTGGAAAACCTACATGTTTCAGTACATCAAATAATACAACGGATTTCTAGGAAACAGGGCACATTATATATATATATTCTAGACGCACAGACACACATACATATTAAACAATACAACAGATTTCTAGGAAACAGAGTATATACATATATAGACACACATACACACATACATATCAAACAATACATCAGATTTCTAGGAAACAAGGTACATATATAAACACACATCAAAGAATACAAAAGATTTCTACGAAACAGGGCATCTATATATACACACATCAAAGGATACAACAAATTTCTACGAAATAGGGCGTCTATATACACACACATACACACACCTGAAAAGGAGATTTATACATAGTGCCTATATAGATGGGTGAGAACTTTGAAGTTACAGTATCATTTTTCCTGAACTGTATTTTTTCTATATTAGTCTACAAATATTTTTCAGCATCTAAGATGTCAAACCCACCCACAACTATTTGAAAAGACAATTAAAATTAAAAATTGTTTTTACTCGTCACAAAAGGGGCTTGCGGGTTAGTGAAAGTAGGGCATTGTAAATACACCGACTATGGTTTCACACCCCCATGTCACATGTTTTCTCCTCATGAACTATTTCAAGAAAATTCCACAAATAAAGAAAACAGGTTAATGACAATTCCTCAAATTCGTTACTGGAATTAATTTGTTTAACCCTATCAAAAAATACCATATTTTTGTGGCTTCTATTTTTGGCCTTTACAAGCCTTAAATAGTCCCTCTTACCCCCTAAAAATGAAAGGCTTATTTTACATTTCTATTGGCATCTCTCTCTCAGTAACATAGCAGAAATTCATGGAATTTAGTGATAATTACAGGTTGCAACAAGAGACTTAGGGTGCCATGCACCTTGCTATTTTTCCCCACCACAGTCCATCATCCAAGTCAAGAACACAAGTCTAGATATTGTAAGCATGAAGAGAGACCTGGAAGATGAACACCCTTTCTTGGAAGATGACATAAACATTCTTTATGGAAAGCAAAAGTCAAATAAACAATTGACATGAAGAACACCCTACCAGGGGAAATTGTCAAGGCACAATTTATGGTGAGGAGTTATTGAAGGGTGCAATTTTTCCCAGCGGAGGAATGGGCCATCTTATCCAATTCACCGAGTTCACCTAGCGCCTCTCGGCATACCATGGATTCACCGTTGCGTTCATTACATGCAAATGGATGTTATCCGGTCCTGAATGCATAAAGTCCTCACAGGGTCTAGATATCCACTTTGTCTAGCTCCCTCATGTGGAAATCCAAGAAGATGAGGGACAATACATGAAGGTGGAAACCCTTGTATCAAAGTTATTGGAGAACTTGAAAGGATTAGCAAGCCGACCTGGTAACATTAACCCCCAACATATTAAAGCACTGAGGAATGGAAAGGTTAATCCCACCGATGCTAGGCGAATGCCCCTAATTTATCCAGTCGTGCAGCTAACACCCAGGTTGGATGGTTGGATTAGCTGTGCATTAAGATTAATACTCTATGGGAAAAATTACGAAGGCATGAAGAGGTTGTAGCAAAGCCCTAGAAGAGTATGAACGTGCATATGTAGAAGCTATAACCACCGAAAACACAAATAAAATAGATGAAGCTCGACTACTTACTAATACTTACTAATCAGACCACATTAGAACATCCTCTTTATCTATTCATTCCTAAATCCATCAATCCTTACCTCATTCGTTGGTGAAGCGAGCGATCCCAGCCATCCATCCCATGAAAACCAGTCTATTTTGCTACTTTACTAGCAGGATTTTCACCAGTGGCAATATCAATCGAGCCTCTTGGATGAAGGTGAGCAGGTAAAGGCTGAAGGACAATGAAAAATTAATATAGTTTACTATATCCAAATTCGAAGTTCTTGAACATGTTTTCTGCTCCGAATTGCAATGAAAGCCCCAAATCAGGAGAAGAAGATTTCAAATAAAGATCGAAAAAGAGTGAACCCAGATCTAATATAATAAGTTTGGCTTAAAAATCTAGTAGAGTGGATAGACGAATTAAATGTCAAATAAGGGTATGGAATCTGTGGCGAAATCATAAAAATTATGAGCAGAGAAGGAGCACCGAACTCTGTCCCAGACCTGGCAAGGAGAATATCGGCAGGAAAATAAATTTTAATAGGTCGATTTAAATTTAACTAGCCATTCCTTTGCTAACTATCCATTCCAAATTTTGAGTTAATAACTGTGATCAAGCCTAGCAACATCTTAGGCATTCAATGATAACTCTTTCTGCTTCACATCAAGTATACATGGCATTCTGTCACGACCTTCAATTGCCACTATTGTACTTTAAATATGTTGGTTGTCAAGGATATGCGATATTGATCTTCATTTTATTGATGAATTTTCCTCAAGTGTCTGAAAAGTCAGAGTTGAATATGGAGATAGGTCACTGATTATCAAGGTCTTCACTAAGATTCCTTTGCTACTGATGCACAATGTGTCACAACTATCCCTGGTGAAACTTTCAAATTCACTGATGTACTCCAAAACTTTGATCAGAGATGCACAATTGGAGAGGACACTTACTCTAATGCAGGCTTGGTATTGGTCAATGCTTACATGATTGTGTATGTAAAAATAACCCATTAAAATATGCTATGATTTTTTTCCCAAGAGATGCCACAGGTAGATCCTATGATATATCACTTAAGTGTCATGCCAAAACTATTTTTCGAAGTTCAATAAGAACATTCCAAAGATGAACGAAAAGGATACAAGTTTTGAGGAATTTTTGAATACATTTAAGCTTCTTCTCTGGTTTTCATAGGTCTTATTTGAAGTCTGTATACCTACTTGCTAAGCGATCTGGACTTCTTCAACAAGGTTGAGGCTTATCAAGCATGTCTATCTTGTCAATTTTCTCTGCTTCAATATTTAAACTTTAGAATCCAATGCTCATAAAAATAATGATACTTATATGAGGAATACAAAACAAACTTCCCATATATAGGCCTTGAAAAACTTCATGGACGATTCAATTCTCAGTTTGGTGTGCTAAAGTAGGATGTATAAATATAAATTCTAGACAAGTTTAGAGAAACCCTCACTGCTATAAACTCTAGGACTGCCTTCAAAACATACAAAACCCTACCCAAGTAGATGTAAATTACTGATTAGGGAACATTGAGTCTCATGCAGGATCAATCATTAAAATTCAGAGATACATGTCAGAAAGGAGGTCACACTCATATATATGCATAGATTTGTTTGAAGAATCAATTCTAGGGCATCAAAAAAGATATTAAGATAAGTCATCAAGGTAGAAATTTGCTTCAAATCTTTCAAACTTGTGTCAAATGCACCTTCGCTCCAACCTTCAAAATTGTCTTCTATTATAGGGATAATCCTTCTCCATAATTTTCCTTACATTTGTAAAAAAAAGTGTGCGCTAATGATGCCAATATGCTTTGCCAACTATGAGTGTATTCCTCAAGAGGTTTGCAATAAAATAACATGTGGATACTACTTCAGGATTAGTGGACATAGTGAGTGAGTTCCTCAAACAAGGCATGGCCTTATATATAGATCGAAAAACACCATAACTTAGTAAAGCGAGTGCCCAAAATAGTAGCCCAGCGAAACCTTTTTGCTCATAATTTCAACCTCCAAAAAAGAATGATCAACTTGGGATTCAAAAACTCATGAAAGCACTTGAAAACATAAGAAGGAATAATGAAACCACTTAAAAAACCACAAGCCCAAAACCATTTCAATGCAGCTGTCATCGGTCAATGCGTCCAGATCTGTAAGTTTCCTCCATCAATCTGGTAGGTTTGCACCAATCTAAAATTCAACTTCCACGCCCCTTCCAAACCCCAACCACCTCTCTGACCCAATAAATTCTAGTGAACCAGTGAAAAACTGGGGCGAATCACTCCAACCCCTCCCTCCGACCCTGTAAATCTAGGCGAATGCCATTGAAATCTGCTCCAAACAAAGAAAATCGAGGTAAAATTCCATTTTTCCAATTTTATGGGCATTTATTTTGGTCGGCTATTATTTAATAATTCATTATTTTTAAAATAATTATTGGGCTAACTTTATAAAATTATAGAAAATGGGTTTTATATAAAAAAATCACCCTATTAAAATTTAAAATCCCTTAAAATTCTCCTTTGGGCTAAAATTCGCCCCTAAAATTTTCCCTGACTTTGATTTGGATCATATTGGGGGGAAATTCTACTAGCATCAATATTCTCAAGGGTTTGGCTACATTCTAAATCATTCTGACGAAAGCCAAGAAAAATATGAATAGATCCCCAATCCTGCATCTTGACTAATGGACTTAGCAGAATACCTGAAGAATGCAGTTTCGAAAACTGCAGATTGTTGAGACTGAAATTGCACCCGGAAGAAATTGCAATAGATCCCCCAATCCTACATCTTGACTATTGAACTTAGTAGAATCCGTGAAGAATGCAGCTTCAAAAACCACAGATTGTTGAGACTGAAATTGCATTAGGTCCCCCAATCCTGCATGTTAACTATTGAACTTAGTAGAATCCTTGAAGAATGAAACTTCGAAAACTGCAGATTGTTGAGACTGAACTATCACCCGGAAGAAATTGCAGTAAGGCAGTTGCAAGAACAAGACCCACAACAAAAAGACCTTGTCCCTTAACAGATGAAGGAAACATATGTGACTGAGAGGAATGGAAAGCACTACAAAGTTGAAGAGAGTACAAAATACTAAGATGGTTTAAAGGATAAGCTTGAAGAATGTAGCAGTGTTAAAACAACTAAAAGTTGTCCCAAACAAATAGTTGATAATGTGAAACCTTCTTTTGTACTAGTCAAGCAAGAGTACATTCATGTGAGAGCAAGAAGAGGCCAAGCGACTGATAAGCATAGCCTGGAAGATGGGTTATGGTTCCCTCTTTTTGATGAAATATTTGATCTAAATTTTTTCTATCGAAGATTAACCATTTTAACCTTGCCAACAAGGTAGAATTAACCCAATCGTAGGTCCCAATATGCCATGATATATATTAACTCTAGATATATATGAGAAGGAATAATAAAGACATAGATTGATAGAGGTGGCGAGACATATTGGGACCTACAAGAGAGATTGATAGAGGTGGCGAGACAAGAGGAGTCACAAGGGAGAGATGGAGATAAACTGAAGGAGAGGGGAGAGAAGGAATGGAGAGAGAGAGAGAGGGAGAGGAGTGAGAGAGGTAGAGAAGGGTAAGAGAGGGAGATAGTGACAAAAAGATGGAAGGGGGGCAGAAAGAAGGAGAAAGGGAGGGATATAGTGAGAGGATTGGAGGGTAGAGAGAGAGAGAGAGGAAGAGAGAGCAAGGTAGGAGAGAAAGGGAGAGAGAAGAAGTACAATGGATCAAAACAACAAATATATTAGGCCCACTCTACACAAATCTGCAATCTGAGAATTCGGGATAAAAATAGTAGGCTCCAACAACAATTTCATAGAAGTCAAGCTGGAAAACAAAATAACATGCTCAAAGAAGAAAGTGAAAATGCCAAAAATCAAAACTCGCATGGAGTTATTACTATAGTCCACAACATGATAGAAGATATTGAAAACTGCATGGCAATTGAAAGTCAAAGTGTAGATGGGATAGTGAGTGAGTGGATGGGATAATGCATTTTTTATGAATCATTGCTCAGCTCAATTATTTATGCTCGTGATCATTGGTTGAAACCTGGTGGAGCAATCCTTCCAAACATAGCTAAGATGTTTGTGGATGGTGCTGGAAAAGGTGGAACTAGTCTATCGTTTTGGGAAATGTATATGGATTCAACATGTCTTGTATTAGTAAGGAAGTGGTTGAAGATGTTGCTCAACAGACAATAGTTGATGTTGTGGATAGCAGGGATATAGTGATAGAGACTTTTGTCAAACATACATTTGATATTATGAAAACAAAATTAATCCCGTTGATTCCCTATATGCAGGAACATATTAAAAGAATATTACGATTTTGTAACTCTAGAAGATTACAGTGATGTTTTTGGTGTAAATTTGAAATAAAATATGCAATAATATGAAAAGTGGAATTTTAATGCGTCCTTACCAATTAGTTTTCTGGATTTTTAAAGCTCTGAGATTCGATCAAGAGGGTGATCATAGAGGGTTGATTCGGCAGAATTGGCGAAGGATTTTCAAGAGGGAAATCAGTTGTCAGAGGGAGCAGTATCTCTAAAGGGTTTCTAACACCAAGAAACCCAGATCCGGTCTTCTGTTGAGTGCAACAATAGTAGATGAGAGAAGAGTATATATTTCGACAGTTTGAGTAGAGATGGCCCCATACGGACTGAGAGATCGAGATAGGTTGGACGGTGTGTCTAACTTTGTGATTTGGAAGGCCAAAATCTTGATAGTCCTAAAGGAGTACGGTATCAGAGACCACATGAAAAATGTCCTAGTTGTGCCCACCAATGTGAACGCTCTAAATAAGTTCAACGAAAATCAGGCGTGAGAAAAGTGCTTGTTCATGGATGGGGTGAAGGATCACGTGGTACCACACATTTTTGAGAAGAGGAGGACACATGATATGTTGAAATATTTGACCATGTTGTATCAAGGTAGCTTCGTCCAACGGAAGATGCTTCTAGAGAACCAAATGAAGATGTTGCAAATGCACAAGGGAGAGGAGATTGATCCCTTCCTCTTCAGATTGCGTATGATCCGAGATCAGTTGATTTCCATGAGGGCAACTCCGGATGAAGGGCTCTTGGTGAGGACTGCCCTGAATGTAGTCATTGATGAGTGGGAGACCTTTGTCCAAAGCATCTTGGGTAGAGCACAACTCCCAAATTGGGGTGACATGTGATCTATCCTTCGAGGAGGAGGGAGATGAAGCCCTAGCATCAAAGGGACAACAGCAACAAGGGAAGAAGAAGGACCTATCCAAGTTCTGGTTCTTTAGATGTGGAAAAATTGGACACTTCGCCAGCACTTGTCCTAAGAGGAAGGACAAGGAAGCTTCAGATTCCAAGGCAGCAAAAACTAGAGGGGATAGTGGCAGTGAGGATGATGTGGCCATGAGTGCTCATGTCTCAAGAGAAGAGGTGGGGCGATATAGATCTATAGAGCATCATCATGGATGGGGTGAAGGATCACGTGGTACCACACATTTTCGAGAAGAGGACGACACATGATATGTTGAAATCTTTGACCACGTTGTATCAAGGCAGCTTCGTCCAACGGAAGATGCTTCTAGAGAACCAAATGCGGATGTTGCAAATGCACAAGGGAGAGGAGATTGATCCCTTCCTCTTCAGATTGCAGACGATCCGAGATCAGTTGATTGCCATGAGGGAAACTCCGGATGAAGGGCTCTTGGTGAGGACTGCCCTGAATGCAGTCACTGATGAGTGGGAGACCTTTGTCCAAAGCATCTTGGGCAGAGCACAACTCCCAAATTGGGGTGACATGTGAGCTATCCTTCGACAGGAGGAGGAGGGAGATGCAGCCCTAGCATCAAAGGGACAGCGGCAGCAAGGGAAGAAGAAGGACCTATCCAAGGTTTGGTTCTTTAGATGTGGCAAAATTGGACACTTCTCTAGCACTTGTCCTAAGAGGAAGGACAAGGAAGCTTTAGATTCCAAGGCAGCAACAACTAGAGGGGACAGTGGTAGTGAGGATGATGTGGCCATGAGTGCTCATGTCTCGAGAGAAGAGGTGGGGCGATATAGATCTATAGAGCAGCTACAGATGGAAAGGCAGGATCCTTGAGTTGCCCAAAATCTTGGATCACATACAAGCTACGAGAGCCTTAAGGAAATAACAGGATGATTGGAGCAGTGGGTGTATAAAATCATGGAGAAGCAGAGGCAGTGTTGGGACGCTAAAGTTTGGAGCAGCGCAGATGAGAGACAGTAGCGCAAAGGCAGTGCTTACGTAGTACAGTGCAGCAGACATCGCAGAGCTTCAGAGAGACAGCACAACGTAGCAGCAGAGGGTGCTTCAGTGATGAGATGCAACCCGACTGACTTTTCTGGTGATTGGGTGGTGGTCCTTCAACTGCTTACTTCTCAGTAACTGAGTTGTAGTGCGGCAGTTAGCAGTTATACGTGGCGGTGCTATGGGCAGCATGATGCAACAATTTGAGAGGGAGATGCAGTATAGATGTGGCAGTGTCATTAGTAGTGACATGGGTAGCAATACAGAGAGCAGCATCGCAGTGGATGGAGGTCAGCAGTCCAAGCATTGGCGCAAAGACTGATGCCAGAGATCAAGGTGACACTTCAGTGGGGAACTATTGCTAGAGCACACTCCTCGTTAAGAGGGAGTGTTGAGATTTTGGGGTAGCATCGGATGTGCTCTAACTCCAAAACTTTTTGGAGGGGATAGAACACATGAGATCTCCAAGACCCAGAAAAGCGTTTGGAGAAATTCCATCTGGTGTAAAATTTATTCAAATAATTAAATTTTTTAATGGGGACCCTAAGTCTAACTTAGGGAAATTAAAAATATTAAAGTGAATTAATTTACACATGTGATGAGAACATTCTAAGTGACGTGGATCAAGCTTCTTTTAATCATAGCCATTGATTAGTGATAAGATCGCAGCCATTGATTTGTCAACAAGAAAAGTATAAAGGAAGGGCTTGGGGTCAATTGGAGAACACACACACAGAATCTAAGAGATCGAATTCTTCTGATGGAGCAGTGCTCGGACGAAGATCAGATCTGAGTGATTTAGAGAAGCAGTGAGGGGCGGATGCAGTGATTGGTCAGGAGGACCAAGAGTACAACGCAGAGCAAGGGCAACAGAGACGCAGTGGAGGTAGTGCAGCCATCAGAGGGTGTGATGCAATCCCTAGAGAGGGTGACGCAGGCCCATGCAGGGGCAGCGCAGAGCCTCCAAGGAAAGTCTGAAATTCAACTAGAGACTATGGTTTCTGAGCCGGCAGGGCTAAAACTGGACTCCAGTAGAAGTTGATCAGCGCAGAGCAAGGGTGACATAGTCCCTCAGTCAGCGCCACGCAACCTTACACAGTGGCAGCGTATAGATTGTGCAAAGCTAGTTGGGGTTTCACTAGTGGCTCATCCAAATCAGCCAGGAATTGCGGGAGTGAGGTAAAACTCACATTTTCTTTGTAGCCAAGGTTTTCTCTGTTGGGTGAGCCGAATTATGGCACCCTAGATGTACTCAGAATATTGTTGCTTAATAATAATAAACCTTCATATCTGTTGCACCGGTTTTCCCGCAGATGGTTTTCCGAGGACATTTGTCCAAAAAATCTGTGTCCTTTGTCATATGTGCATGATGTTCAGTAAATGATCTGTATTTGTGTAGGTTGCTAGTTGTGTTTACCTTGATGTTTTTTTGAGTATTTTCAGTTAAATAACTTGTGCATAATAAAACAAGTAGGAGAAGTAAATCAATATTTAGCAGTAGGATTTTTGTGCTCAGAAATTTTCACAGTATACAAATCAGAAATAGACTAAGAACCCAATGGCATGCATTAACTCCATTCATTCTCTATGCTTCCCACAAATAAATAACATCAAAGAGTAACAAATATACAAGCAAAACGAAACTGCATATCAAAATGCACACTTGCATTTCTGACCCAAATGACAAAAACCTGCAAAGCCTCCAAACTAAACAGAGTCATCTCCACAACAAATGAGATTACTCACACTAATATCAAATGGAAATCAGTATACACTAGCACAGACACATCTAAAATTGTGTTTGATATGCACATCAATGTTCCAAAGCTCGAGGTTGAATATCTCAAATTTCAATATTTAATATATCAGTCATTTCTTTGAACTCAAGATATGCAATATTGACCCTATCGAAACCAAAATTAGATGGATTTGGGATATTATATTCGATGCACCTAAACTATTGACGGACCCACCCACCCCAAGCAAGATGTAGAGCATCTCACATATTTCGATACAAACACAAACAACTATTCAGTCAAATACCACATAGTTTATTCTTTTGGTAAGGATATGAATCAAACTAAAACAAGAATTAGAAGAAGAAAAATCATACCTTCGGTCCCTCTCCGCAAGTGCGTGTTCTAAAATTACAGTATATCCAATGTCACAATTGATGCATTTGCCAAATAATCCTAGCCCAGACAAAAATGGACAAACAAATCAGTATCACATGCCAGGCATAAGCAATCTCAAAGTAAGCATCTGGAAAAGTTCCGTTCATAGTGCCAAAATAATAACAGTAAGTTGAAGCAGTCATTGGTGATAGAAGCATAGATCTATGTTCCTGGATACAGTGGATTATCACATTAAGTCCCTTGGATTACAAGTTAGAAAGCAGCACCGAATACAACATACATCAACGGGTTTTTATCTATAGCTCTTTCGTGTTTGGACAGATAATAAGAAATTGAATACAATTCATGTGAAGGAACAGTTTAAGAAAATTCAAAGCACACTTCAAATTCAAGAATGCAAACTCAAAATCAAAAGAGCACATCAGAATCTCTAAATAAGATTTCATGATGTTCACCAAAAGATGAATCTTTGCAAAATGTTTGGCTCTAAAAGCAAACCATGGGAATCTGGGCTATGATAGATCATAGGAAGCTAAGACATTAAATCTATGGGATGCAGGATATCATTGAATTAACTTGTGAGTAATGATGATAAAGAGTCAAATAAATGACACCTACCTACCCCTTTTGTAAACAATAAGGCAAAAATTTTACAGCTGGATATGCTTGGAAAAAGGAGGGCATGGTTACCTCTACAGTGACAACTAGAAAATGAAACATTGAAACCCTGTGCACAGCAGGTTGCATGAGCAAATGATAATAATATATGTTGGAAAAGGACATTGATGTGTTTGAGATGAAAAAAACTGAAAAATAAGTTAGGACTGTTCATAAAGTAGTTCGAAACTGAATCCACTAGTTAGAAATTGTCCCCCACCAAACAACGCTTCAGGCACCACTCAATTCTACATTTGGTATCCAAATTATCAAAATTCAGTTGTGCATAATTTTGTTTTCTGTGATCAAAACATAGTAATAGCCACAAAAATGTTCAAAATGCAGAGCATATATACATACATTTTTGGTTTCTGCTTGAGGCCACGCGTTGCACATGCTGTGGCTAGGGTTCGAAGACCATACTCTAAATGGGGCAATCGGGATAATCAGACACTGCAAATGCACATACTGTTCTAGGGTTCGAAGCCCATTACAGTTTTGAAGATCTTAGAGATCGCAACATCAGCTTCACAAATGGCTACTACCATCAATAGAATATTGGATCTTTTCAATACTTTCTCTGATGGATTGACAGATAAAATCATGGAGTAAAATCTTAAAGATGTTGATCTCAATGTTAAATCTCAGGCACTCAATGCCCTGCTTCAAAATCGTCAACTCCAGGTTTTCAAGCAGGGTGATTTCATAGTTTAGAAGCAACAGACGAAAGAAGAATCTGTAAGGTTTAAGGGCCTCTCATCTGAAGATATGCTCATATATCAAGTCATAAAAAATTCTGGAAATATGGGTATATGGACAAAAGATATGAAAAGAGAAACAAATTTACAGCAGCCACAGGTTAACAAAGCATTGAAAAATATAGAAGCTCCTGACTTAATAAAAGGGGTGAAGTGTGTTTCTAACCGAGAAATGAAGGTGTATATGCTAGCATAATTGACAC
Source organism: Pinus albicaulis (assembly GCA_034641835.2). NCBI lineage: Eukaryota > Viridiplantae > Streptophyta > Pinopsida > Pinales > Pinaceae > Pinus > Pinus albicaulis. The sequence goes on along the minus strand of CM076580.1, from coordinate 970,338,236 downwards.
CTTCAAAGGAGATAAATGGATATTGATATGGAGTTCACTAACATTGTTAAGCAACAGTGTTTGCAGTTCACCTTGCAGCAAGGTGTAGCCACTATTGAGAGTGTTGCTGATTTTGTGAGAAAATCAGGGATATCAAAGGCGGAATTGAAGGTTGAAGAGCTCAAGCAAATGGTGATGTGGAAGAAGCGATAAGCACGGGAACCAGAGACTGCTGCTATAGAGGTTCCCAAGCTCAAATTCAGGAGTGGTCATCATTTACAAACATTCCTTCTGGAGTTTGCCCTGTTTTGCGAGAGTGCATAGATGATGGTCTGATTTCTAATTTCCATGGTACAACAGCTACATTATACATGCAATAATTTCTTAAACTCTTACATTCTTGTATGCCTCTCAACAAATGGAGGGGCCTTCTTCTTCTTCTTGAAACTGAATAATCGCTTCTTCATCTTTGCTCGAGTCGAACTCTTCAATGCATTCAGTATCGATGAGAGGGTGTTAAGGCTCCCCTCATGTAGCTCTATCTCTGCTCTATTTTTTTGGTAACATAATGCTCTGTGTTTAGTTTGCCCCTGTTTAGTTTGCTCGCCAATCCTCCATGACAATACCCTCTTGAAATTTTAATCGAGTGGGAAAATGGTTTTCAGACGACTCAAATCATTTTAATCGGAAGGGTCAAAAACATTTATCACAATATAATAATTCCAATATAATAAATATTTTAATTTCTTAAAATTTATTTGAATATGGTAAATATTTTAATATTTTTCAAAAGAAAGGTGGATATTATGTTTAGCTTGCAAATCAATTTATTTTTTATGTTTTTTTATTTTTTTTCATTGTATATGATTAATTTAGATTCATCTTCATTTCAAATTTATCAAGTGTCTAGAGATAAAATCTAAAGAGGTTTGAACCTCAAGAGATTTGATTCTTCCCTCTAGACCTTTGGTAGATCTAGAGTTAAGATAGATCTAGATTGGTTTAATTATTAATTTTATGTTTTTAATTTTTATTTTATTTTGATGGACTCAAAATGTTAAAGAGAACATTACAACATCTTTACCATAGGAGAAGAATTCAACACTAGAGAAACCCTAGAGGCCCATGGAAAAATTGCAGGCGAAGAAAGCGTCATAGTTTTGACAAAGAGTGAACAGGCTCTAGACAATGCTAGGCTCTAATATCATTGTCAAAATGCAAGATAAGATTAAATGGTAACCATGAGTTTTTTATCCACGTGATATATATTTTGTAGAGAGATGGTCGCCATGATAAACCCTTTGAAGACACGCAACTACTCATCAAATATGCTTTTAAGATGAGATGTTGATTGCTTACTATTGGACCCACATGGAGGAGGAGGAGTTGGTGGATTATGAACTAGAGGAGGGGGGTTTTCAACAAATTTGGTCTAGTCCCAAGGATTTTATCCATTCGCATTTCAAAGTCAACTTAGAAGGTCACCATACTGCAGTTTCTAGGCCTACCAGATCTTTAGAAAGAAAAGTTAAGAATTCAATAGGCAACTATCTAGCGGTTTGAAGGCCCTAACCCTTGCTCCAGCCACGCACTATTTGGGTCCTTTAGTTTCAGCTAGCTCGGAGCCTGAGGATGTTTGTTAGGGGCTAGATAACTCTTCTTGGGGTGTGTGACTCTAAGTTTAGTTTCCCTATTGTCCCAGATATTGGAGGAAGACATACAATGTGTTACTACTTCCTTAGGGTTTTCAGAATTTTTTGAACACAGTGGGGGTTCTTCACTCTCAGAAGCCTCTCCAGATTGTTTTCATGTATATCCTTCATCTCAAGTTCCATCAGCCTCACCCTCCTTTGGTGAATTAGTGAAGGAGAGCCTTGCCTCGACAACGAAAGAAGGTCAAACTAACATCATGAATGGTCTTGTGGTTTTCAGGGAGAAACACTCTTGTGAATAAGAAGGAATTATGATTCAAAAGGAGTATGAGAAAGCGAGGAAGAGGAAAATCCATTGTAGTGTCAAGAAGAAGAACAAAGTCCTACTTTCTCTATTTTTGGGAGTCAACGTCACCATTCAAAATACTAAGGAAATGTCCCAAAAATCCTTGGTGGGGCAAGTAAGGGGTTGAAAATTCAGGTCCTCAACCATAAACATGTGGGCCGACATTGAAATCTTACCTATTGTAAAATTTTCTCCATAGGTGTCACTGTTAGCCCAAGGTTAGATTCATTTGTGCTTCAAAGATGTAGCAGACACCCAGAAGGTACAACAAATGGTTTAGAAAACTGATTCATCTCCTATCCTTTTCAATTTCTAGATATCCCTCTTCGATGCAAAGTAGGAGAGACTAGATATGGCCCCAGTCTAGGTTCATCTTCCAAGTCACCCTCCTACCTATTGGGATGCCCTAATTTTCAAAGATATAGGTAACTCATTGGGATCTTATTTAGCCCATGAATCTACATATTTAGAGATGGGGATTAAGACATACACCCATATTTTGGTTAATATGGACCTCATAGAAGGGCTTATATAAGGCATGGATATCGGGATTGGGGTGGAGTGTATTCAGATATTGGGTTATGAAGGAATACCTTTTAGGTGTAGGTGGGGCCATAGGTATGGGCACCTGGCTAAAAACTATAAGCTTCCCTTTTCTTGCTTAGGACTATCCATCTAGAGGAAAGGACATATTAGGTTAGAAAAGGGTTCTGGATTGGAGGTTTTGGGCGTTGAGGAAAAGCTAAATGGTGCAACTAATCTCTGCAACACATCCTCCAAATCGTTGGTGACAATTGTCAAGATATGGTGTTTATGTTGACAGTTTTCTATAAGGCCTAATAAAGGGGTGGAGTTTCATTTCCTTGGATGTTAATGGAAGGTTAGGGGGTTTAGCAGTTGGATGGAAAGCCATAAATATTTGGGTATCCAATTCTTGGGGTTTGGATTCTAGTTTTTCCATTGAGGACAGAGAGGAAGAAATGGAGGGAGACATGGAGAGGGAGGTAGGGACAAGGAAAGAAAGGGAGGGAGGGAAGGAGGGAGAGGGAGAGAAAGGGAGAGCTAGAGACTAAAAATTATGCACACTATTTATTTGTTGTTATTAGAACGAAGGTTTGAGATTGTATTTTGTTGAGGAAAAGGTGAGAGGAAACCCTAATTTTAGGGGATGAAGTGGTTATGGTAGCAAGGAATATTTTAAATGAAACATTTATTTTTCATGTTATAAAATGCCACCTATTTAAGCAAACTACAAATGAAGTTTAAACCAAGTTGTAAAAATCTAGAATCTTTATTAAATGTAAAATCATTTAATTGTTGAGAACTATCTAGTCTAGGAATGAAACTCCAACGATGATCAGAAAAGCACTAGTGGTGTTGTGGTAACCAGACACCATCATGGTTGCCATCAAGTCCAAAGGGGAAGATTGTTGGCACATGATGCTCAGTGTTGTCCTTGATGGCAACCCACTGAATGAAGATGAAGACATGAAAGTGTTGACATGTGTTGTCCTTGATGGAAAACCACCTGATGAAGTTATTCTTGACCTGATGGACTTGGTAAATGATGTAAATCTGATATGCAATGATGTTTGTTAGAAATATGATGCTGAGTGTTGTCCTTGAATGGCAACCCACTTGATGAAGATGATGACAACTTGCTTGATGAAGTTGTGCTTGATATAATATGTCTTGATGAACTAAATCTGATGTATCTACAGTAAGTACAGAAGGCAATGAAGAAAGGAATTCAACATGTGCTAAATCTATGGTGAAAAGAGTATGTTTCAAGGCATACACGGATCTATCTAGGAGAAATTGCGTATGCACGCGGGAAACAACGTGTCAAGTCGCGTATGGGCAAAAGCGCTCATAAAGTGCAAAACCAGGGGTAACCACCATGGTATTGACCCATTGTATTGGGTAATGATTCGTCTAAATGACCCCGTCCAGGAATACCATCGGAAGTAATGTGGTTTTAGCTCATGGTATTGAAAAAGGGTAAACCTATATAAGGAGAAGAAATTCATTGTGCAAATCATGAGTGTGGGTGCAAGATGTCTGAGCTTGAATGAATACTTCTCTGTGAAGTATATCTATATGGAAAGGGTAAAGGTTTGATGATAGATCTGAATCTATGATGCACCTATGAAGAAATGATGAAGCGAGATATCTAGATCTGAAATGTATCTGTATTTGCTAGATCTATTTATGGAATGATTAGATCTGAGATAAGGCGAACATCTGTCTGAAGTAAAGGGTTAAATCTGTGTGATGTATCTGTTCTGAAGAATTGCAATGACCTAAATGTCTGAAGAACCATACGCTAGTTCGCCGTAGAGGAAGCGCGTATATACGCGTCTTCGCTGAAGAGAAAGCGCGTATGCGCAATGAAATTAGCTCTATAATATGTACAGAAGTATACGCTGGTTTATGTGAACGGAAGCGCGTATATACGCGACATCAGTGAAAGGAAAGCGCATATGCAAACTAGGGTTTGCTGAAGTCTGTGGTAAGAAATGTCTGATCTGTTCTGCTGGTTTACTGATATCTGTCAGTGAGTTATATGTATCTGTTTCATGGTTGACTGTGCTTAAAAGTATGGAAAGGGTCCAGTTTGAAAATATGATGAAATGTGGCCTGCAAGTGGTGTCCTAAAGGAATCTTTGGATCCAGTGTGAAAATTGATGAAACGTGGTCCATAGAGGTGCTGAGGGTTGTAGCCTTCAGTCAGGGGGTTGTAGCTCCCTTCCAGGTGAGGCTGGTAAACGAGACCAGGGGGTCGTAGCTCCCTTCCAGGAGAGGCTAGTAAACGAGTCAGGGGGTTGGAGCTTCCTTCCAGGAGAGGTTGGTAAACGAGCGTAGGTGGATGCCTGCGTGCTGGTAGGAGTCTGCACCAGCACATATGTTGTAAGATGTTTTCTCTATAATAAAATATTGAAGGCTGAGCAACGGCAGCGGTGGTTTTCTCCCGACTTGGGTTTCCACCTAAAAATCCCGGTGTTCATGTGTGATGCTTTGTGTGATGGTTTATTCTGTTCTTACTGCACATGTTTACTGTTTACTTAACATCAGATAATAAATATTGCAAAGAACTAAGTTAATAAATATCCGCATATTTAGATTCCCCCGCTAATACACGAGTTTTATGATGATATCCGCGTGTATACGGAAGCATTTCAAAGGAAAGTAGTGTATGTTTCAGAGAGTGACAAAGCAAAAGTTTTGAATATGCGCAAACACGATTCACTCTCCTTTATATTTTTCCCAATGTGCATTCTATATGGGGCCCCGGTTAGTATCTTGGTTCAACAAGAAGAAAAGCTTTATTGCCTTATCTACATCAGAAGCAGAATATGTGGCTACCGCATCATGTTGCACTCAACTTCTTTGGATGATGCAAACCTTACAAGACATTCAAATCAAATGTTCACCTCCTATCTCCATTATGTGTGATAATACAAGTGCCATCAGTATTTCAAAGAATCCCGTTATGCATTCCAAGACCAAGCACATTCCCATCAAGTATCACTTCTTACGTGAACAAGTGCTTGAACAAAAGGTGAAGTTGGAGTATGTTCCCTCCAAAGAACAAGTTGCTGATATCTTTACCAAACCTCTGCCCAGGGAAGCATTCGAGTATCTAAGACAGAAGCTGGGAGTGTTCTCTGCCAGTCAAAAGAACAAATCTGCATAAATTTAGAAGATGGCATTGGATACGCGGATTTCCTGAAACACAGTCGCGTATATACGCGAGTTCATGCACATAAAACCGCGTATGTCTGATTGCTGACAATTTTCTGTTTGGAGTCAGCTCTCTTCAGCACAGCTGCAGTGCTGTTTGGTATCTCTGATACTGTTTGGTATCTCTGGTGGTGTTCCAGTTCTCATAATTCTATTTCTAATGTTTTGATAAAGATGCCTTGATGATTTGTTGGTGAAAGTGTTCAAGATGCACTAACTAAGGGGGAGCCTTAGTCATATGGAAAGGATGCTTGGATGCACAGATTCAGGGGGAGCATTAGTCTTGCTGAGTATAATGCATTGTTGGCATTATGGTGGTTCTGATATATGATCTCTCTTGAGGTCTTTTTGGTATTGGTTATGAAAAGTCATATTTGTATTTTTGATGAAAAGGTCATGTGGAGACCCATGATGTAAAATTGTAATATTCAGTCATGTAAGGACTTGTCAAATTTGTAAACCCACTTGGTTGGGTAGCTGAGTCAAATTTTGTAAACCCACTTGGTTGGGTAGCTAAGTTGAAATGTGTAAACCCACTTGGTTGGGTACTTGAGTCTTATATGTAAATCCACTTGGTTGGATATTTGATGTAAGTATGAGTCTTTGGTGATAGGAAAGTCATAGAGTACTATACTTCATTGGAAAATAGGTTTGAAGATTCAGCACAAACTCAGGGGGAGCTTGGTCACTTCAGTATATATCAGATCTGCATAACGCTTCTTCCATATGTGGAGAAAAGGGGGAGAGTATGTTGGTTTTGATCCACCCTTTGCCCTTGATGTCAAAGGGGGAGAGTGACTTGGTGTTTGAATGAAGAAAAAGAATGGTGTCAAAAATGGAGAGAGTGACATGGTGTCATTGTATTCTTAATGTACCTATCTGTTGCGGTAACCAAACACCATCATGGTTGCCATCAAGTCCAAAGGGGGAGATTGTTGGCAATATGATGCAGAGAGTTGTCCTTGATGGCAACCCACTGAATGAAGATGAAGACATGCGACTATTGACATGTGTTGTCCTTGATGGCGAACCACCTGATGAAGTTATTCTTGGCCTGATGGACTTGGTAAATGATGTAAATCTGATATGAAGTGATGTTTGTTAGCAATATGATGTTGAGTGTTGTCCTTGAATGGCAACCCACTTGATGAAGATGATGGAAACTTACTTGATGAAGTTGTGCTTGATAGGATATGTCTTGATGAACTAAATATGATGTATCTACAGTGAGTACAGAAGGCAATGAAGAAAGGAATTCAGCATGTGCTAAATCTATGGTGAAAAGAGTATGTCTCAAGGCATACGCAGATATGTCTAGGAGAAGTCGCGTATGCACGCGGAAAAGAACGTTCCAAGTCGCGTATGGGCAAAAGCGCTCAAAAAGTGCAAAACCAAGGGTAACCACCATGGTATTGACCCATTGTATTGGGTAATGATCCACCTAATTGACCCCGTCCAGGTAGTTTTGGGCTCATGGTATTGCTTTGGCCCATGGTATTGAAAAAGGGGCTCATGGTATTGAAAAGGGTAAACCTATATAAGGAGAAGAAATTCATTGTGCAAATCATGAGTGTGGTGCAAGATGTCTGAGCTTGAATGAATACTTCTCTCTGAAGTATATCTGAATGGAAAGGGTTACAGTTGAATGATAGATCTGAATGCATGATGCTCCAATGAAGAAATGATGAAGAAGGGAATCTAGATCTGGAATGTATTTGTATTGGCTAGATCTGTCTATGGAATGATTAGATCTGAGATGAGGCGAACATCTGTCTGAAGTAAAGGGTAAAAATCTGTGTGATGTATCTGTTCTGAAAAATTGCAATGACCTAAATGTTTGAAGAACCATACGCTTGTTTTCCGCAGAGGAAGCGCGTATATATGCGGCTTCGCTGAAGAGAAAGCGCGTATGCGCAATGTAATTGGATCTATAATATGTATAGAAGTATACGCTGGTTTATGTGAACGGAATCGCGTATATATACGACATCAGTGAAAGGAAAGCGCGTATGAAAACTAGGGTTTGCTGAAGTCTGTGGTAAGAAATGTCTGATCTGTTCTGCTGGTTTACTGATATCTGTCAGTGAGTTATATGTATCAATTTCATGTTTGACTGTGCTTAAAAGTATGGAGTGGGTCCAGTCTGAAAATATGATGAAACGTGGCCTGCAAGTTGTGTTCTAAAGGAAGCTTTGGATCCAGTGTGAAAATTGATGAAACGTGGTCCATAGAGGTGTTGAGGGTTGTAGCCTTCAGTCAGGGGGTTGTAGCTCCCTTCCAGGAGAGGTTGGTAAACGAGCGCAGGTGGGTGCCTGCGTGCTGGTAGGAGTCTGCACCAGCACATATGTTGTAAGATGTTTTCTCTATAATAAAATATTGAAGGCTGAGCAACTGCAGGGTGGTTTTCTCTCGACTTGGGTTTCCACCTAAAAATCCTGGTGTTCATGTGTGATGTTTTGTGTAATGGTTTATTCTATTGTTACTGCACATGTTTACTAATAACTTAACATCATATGAATGAATATTGCAAAGAACTAAGTTAATAAATATCTGCATATTTAGATCTCTGCTAATACGCGAGTTGTATGAAGGATATCCGCATGTATACACGAGTTTACTAAAGGAAAGTAGCATATGGGTTTTAGAGCATGGAAAAGTAAAAAGTTTTAGTTTTCCCTAAATACTGATTCACCGCCTCTCAATATTTTTCCCAACACACATGCATGTATACACAGTGCACAATAAAACACATATACATATACACATGATATAACACAATGAATACACATTGTATAACACAACATGTACATAATATACATTGTACAGTATAACACATACACAGCAATGTTGAAAATCGATAGGTGACGACATCTCTATCCACAGACACCAGGAAACACTACCTCTAATGTCTTTCCCACACATCATCGTGTGCATCTACAATCCAAATCCATGGTTTGTGATTTCTTTAGTTATCGATACTTGTCTCAACATGTCGCAGATCACTAGTTTCATTTTTTTGATATATCATTCAACATTCCATATTCATAATATAAACATGGGCATAATATAAGAATCATATTCTCATGATATTAAAATCATAGAAAATTTAGGGCCATATTTTCCCAATTGATTCCTCATAAAACCAATAACCTTTTTATGACATTCACATCTGGATTAAATAAATTGAAACAATCATTCTCCCACAACAATGACCCCTGAAAACCCTGTAGAAAATCTCTAACACAACTATAATACCATGTAGAAATTATATCAATGCACTCAATCCGATCATGCAATGTACTAAAGCAAGATACTGAATCCTTATACAATATTTGCGAAATATAAAACATGATCGCTCAATCACATGCAAGTAAGAGAAAGAAGTAAATAAATACACAACACCAGATATTCCAAGGGAAAGAAACTGCTCAAAACCCCTCCATCTTTATTGTATAATCAACCAAGGAATCATGAAACAATACAATGTATTTTTTATCACCACAACCTCATACACTCTACCAATTGCTTCACACTGATCTAGGAAAAATTGGACAAACACATAGCCAATTATCAGCCTACCCTCAGCCTACCCTGATTATGCATTACCTAGAGAATTAAACCTCTATTAAATAGGAAATTCAACCTTCCTTTATTACGCAATTCATCATGGGATTCTTGTGGTTATATAACTGCATCTGGGTAGTTTGCTAAAAATACAACTGATAGTTTACTTGCCTTGAACCTTTGTCTCAACTGGGTCTCCACCAGAATTAACATGCATGCAGCTATAAATAGTGAATCATCAGTTACTTGGTAGATCACTACTAGTGAATTAAATCTATTTTAATTCACTTGATCTTCCACTAGCTCATCAAATAATTAGAACTAGTTAAACTGATTCTAACTCAATTAATGAGAGTTAATTGATCCCACTCACACTACACTAGTGCTATGACTGCAACAGGACCCTCTAAACAATAAAATCACTCTAAATGCCTATACTTTGACCCTCAACTCGAAATTCTTGAGCTAACTAAGTCTATCACACTTAATTAACTATTACATGTTGTTATTGTAGGAATTATTGTGGTAAGTGTAGATCAAGAACCTAAGGTCACCTCTCACAAACAGACCACAATCGCACACCAAGATAATCACGTGGGTTAAAACCCTCAAAGAGGGAGATAGTCCACGCCCTGAGCCAACACGGCCACTTCAGGGAATTTATTAATATAAAAGAAAAGTTACATATGTTTCTCTCATAAACGGTTACCGGACAAATGACCCTCCATGCTCTTTAAATAGAGATCATGGACCAATCGGGGCTAAGCCATGGATCAAGTGTCGTTAATACCGAGGTGAGAGATAACCATCGAATCACTACAAATCGTGACCGTCGGATTATAAGTTACAAATGTACATGGTAAAGAAACACACTTTACCTAACTCTACACTAGACTAAGTTATTCTTAACTATTTCCTATGTGTCAGAATATCCTAACACCCCCCCTTAAGAAAAACTTGGGATAGGATTGAAGGATTTACAAAGGTGACACAAAAGGAGCATATTTCCTATGTGTCAAAATATCCTAACATCCCCCCTTAAGAACAAATTGGGATAGGATTGAAGGATTTAAAAAAGTGACACAATAGGAGAAGGAAGGAGGCATTAGAGCCTATCCCCCCTTAATGACAACTTTCCTGAACTCCAAGCATGGATCAAAGTTTGGTAAACTTCGCTTCTGTGAGAGCCTTCGTAAAGATATCGGCTACTTGATCATTGGTCGGACAATACTGCACTTCAAGAACACGATCATGAATGAGCTTTCTGATGAAGTGTATGTGGAGTTCAATGTGTTTCATACGCTGATGCTGAACTGGATCTTTACATAGCTAAATGGCACTCTGATTATCACACCAAAGTGTAGTTGGATGCTGCCAATGAAGACCAAATTCAGACAGGATCTGACGAAGCCACATGGCTTCCTTGTCGGCTTCAACTGCACCACGATACTTTGCTTCTGCTGAAGAAAGGGAGATGGCACTTTGTTTCTTACAAGACCAAGTAATAGGTCCTAAACCAAGAGTGAATACATATCCTGCAGTGGACTTCCTATCATCAGGGTCACCAACCCAATCAGAATCAGTGAAACCAATCAACAAGGGAGATGCTCCTGCACTGTAATGAATCCCGAACTGAACTGTACCTCGAATATATCGAAGTATTCTTTTAGCTGCTTTCCAATGACTTTCATGAGGTTGGTGCATAAACCGAGCGACAAGACCAATGACAAAGGAAAGGTCAGGACGGGTATGGGTTAGATACAAAAGTTTACCAACAAGTTGACGGTATAAGGTAGCATCAACTTCAGGGGTAGTACAGTTGATTGAAAGCTTGACTCCAGACTAAAAGGGAGAAGGGGCAGGCTTACAGTCTTCCATGTGAAAGTGGTGTAGAAGATCACAGGCATACTTGGACTGAGAGAGGGTAATGCCTTCCTTGGATTGCAAGACTTGAAGACCAAGGAAATAATGCAAGTGTCCTAAGTCTGTCATTTCAAACTTCTTTTTGAGGCTAGACTTCACATGGTTTATATGGCTTGGATCACTACCAGTAAGGATAAGATCATCAACATAAAGAACAAGGATGGTGAAGGACTTACCCACTTTCTTGGTGTAGACAGTGTTGTCAGAATGACACCTAGAAAAGCCATTATCTAAGATAAATCTATCCATTTTGGCATACCAAGCCCGAGGAGCTTGTTTGAGACCATAGAGAGACTTCCTAAGGCGACAAACAAGGCTGGAGTCTTTTTGGATAAAGCTAGGGGGTTGTTCCATGTAGATTTATTCATGCAAATCTCCATGTAAGAAGGCAGATTTAACATCCATCTGATGGACTTCCCATTTAAAGGAGGCAGCAAGGGAAAGAACAAGGCAGATAGAATTCATTTTGGCAACAGGGGAAAAGGTTTCAGTATAGTCAATGCCTTCAACTTGTGAAAAACCTTTAGCGACAAGAAGAGCTTTATGTCTATCCACTTTTCCATCTGGTCCAAACTTTGTTTTGTAAACCCATCTGCATATGACAATTTTTCTTCCTTTTGGAAGAGGAACAAGATCCCAAGTATTGTTTTCCAATAAGGAACGATACTCTTCATTCATAGCTTCATCCCAATCTGGATGATTGGAGGCTTCTTCAAAGGTTTATGGATCAATTTTTTCTGGAACTTGAACCAATAAGGAAGAGGCTCCTTCAAACTGATAACGGGTACGTCCTCGATCGGCAGGGTCACCTGTAAGAGAACCTGCTGCATCCCGAGTAGAGTGGACCCATCTTGGAAGTGGTGGAGTATAAGGAGCAATTTCACGAGCTGGAGGAGGATTTTCATCCTTGCTGTCATCATCTGAACTAGAAGGAATGCTATTAAAAATAGAAGAGAGAGAGAGAGGTGGCACATATGCCGAATCAGGCTCGTAGGCCAAAGGTGGCACACCCGCCAAACTAGGCTCGCAGGCCGATATATTTTCATCAAACTTTACATCTTTTCTAATGATTATATTTTTTGGATTTTGGTTGAAGAAGTCTATATCCTTTGACATCTTCAGAATATCCAACAAAAATACATTTTTCACTCTTAGGTTCTAAGGCTTTATGTTTTGCATATGGAATATGGGCCCAAGCATCACTTCCAAAAACACGAAAGTGACTTACATCTAGTTTGATTGAGCTCCAAGCTTCTTCTGGAGTTATATTCTTTAAAACCTTAGTAGGAGTGCGATTTACTATGTAATTTGCACAGTTAATGGCTTCTTCCCAAAAATTGAGACCAAGTCCTTTAGATTGAAGCATACAATTATCCATTTCTTTAAGGTGCAATTTTTGAGATTGCAACAAGATGATGAGCTTAGTGGAAAGAAGTCGCCTTCACTAAGTGGGCCCGCAGGCTATTTTTGGCGCAAAGTCTATTTTTAGACATATGGATCATGTTCAATGAGTTGCAGGATGCTATTTGTGGATGGTTGGTCAAGTCGGAAAAAATAGATGGACTTCTATTTTTAGACATATTGGGCGGAATCTATTTTTAGATTGCCAGTCTAAAAATAGATATGCCGAATATTATTAGCTCTTAATAATATTTGGACTATAAACATTATCTTATTCTCTTGGAGCACTTCAGTTAAGTGCACAGATGTGGCATAGGAGCTGACAGAAGGAATTACGCTATTCCTGAGGGTTATGTGGAGCTATTTCATGGATACTTCAATTAGAACTCATGTGACAGAGTTTGGTGGAGTTGATTGAGGAAGTTAGTGGAGTTGTATTCAGTTTAACTAATCTAAACATAGTTGAGCTATTTGTATCCAGTTTAACTAATTGATACAATTAGTGAGAGTGGTGTGAATTAATTATTAATTAATTCACCAATTATAAACTCATTAATCAACTAAAGAATACATCAGTTAACTTCAGTGCATGGACAGTTTCAGTGGAGACCAGTGCAGAGATAGGTGAAAGAGCAGGTTAACTATCAGTTGTGACTATACAGTTTCTATTTGCAACACACAGATAGGTGGAGAAGCCCATGAGGATTGCGCAGTACAAGCCAGGTGGTTTATCTATTTAATGAAGCCATCCCATAGCATTGAAAATGCAATAGAGGCTGGCTATCAAGTGGCAAAATATTGGAGCATGTGTTTTTCTAGATCTAGCTTGATAGTGTGTAGCAATTGAGGGTGTGCATGAGAGCTTGTGAGGAGATTTTGTACTATGATTGTTACATGATCTCCATGACATATAATATACAGATAGTTGGGGTTTTCAGCTTTAAGCTTTCCCATTAAATAATGTGTTCATATGTGTGATTGCTTGTGGTTTTAATGTATGCATGCAATTGATTTTATTTCCGCATGTGATGATCAATGGTAGAAGAGATTCTGTATTATGCATGAAGCTAAAATAGTGTGTGATCAAGAGAATCTCGGTGAATAATATATCAGTTATTCAAATTTCTACATGGTATCAGAGCGATATTGATCATTGGATCAATTGCAAAACATTGAAGCGGTTGAGTTTTGTGCTGGTGGAATTCGAATTTGCAGCAGTGTTTTCTTGGTGTCGAAGTTGAGATGTCTTTCAACGGATTGCGATTGGAGTATGCCCTTGAGGGCAACTCGAATTATATTGCATGGAAGGACAGGATGGAGGCGGTGTTGGATGACAATGGGTTGAAGGAGTTCATAGATGCAGAAATTCCAAAGCCTACTTCTAGTGATGCTGCCGTACTTGACGCATGGAAAAAGAAGACAACAAAGTGTCAAAGGATTCTGTTGGAAGGTGTGAAGGATCACATAGTATCCAGCCTTCATGGTAAGGCTTCTCCATTCTTGATGTGGAAAGCTTTGACAGATTTATTCCAAAGCAAGAGCGACCAGAGGAAGTTGGCGCTCAAGGACAAACTCAGGAACATAAAGATGGAGAAAGGCGACAGTATGCCCAAGTACCTCACGAAGTTCATCCAATGCAAGGATGAGCTAGGAAGTGTGGGGGTTACTGTTGATGATGAGGACTTGGTGAGCTTGGCTCTCCTTGGGCTTCCGAAGAGTTGGCACTCCTATCAGGACTCTGTCAATGGTCGGGAGAAATTGCCAGGATGGGAGCGAATTTGGTCGGATCTTGTGCAAGAGGAGATAAGGCGAAGTACCAGGGATGGATCTTCATCAAATAACTCTGATGAAGAGAATTGTGCTTTGGCTGCCAAAGCAAAGAAGGGGAAGAGCAAGAAAGCTTCTCAATCCGGTGCGAAAGGCAAGAAGCAGGACATGTCCAAGGTGAAGTGCTTTCACTGTCACCAACACGGACATTACGCCACAAATTGTCCACAGAAGAAGAAAAATAAGCAGGCTGCTAGGACTGCAGCTGGAGAGGCCTTAGCCTCATAGTTTGAGCTGGATTTTTCGCTGATCGCATGCTTGGTCTCAAGTATGACGGGATCAGTGTGGTTTCTTGACAGTGGTGCGTCTTTTCACATGACAGGAGATCGAGATTTGTTTACTGATCTGGATGAGAAAGATCTTGGAGTGCACATCGAGATGGGTGATGATGGTAGATACAAGACCAAAGTTGTTACCATTTCCTTGAGATGGAGTCTCTGCAAACCCTCGTATTGAAGGAAGTGATGCATGTTCCAGGATTGAAGAAGAATCTTATCTCTGTGGCGATGTTAGAAGATATGATATGATGTTGTCTCGTCTTTAGCGAGGAAAGGCTTTCCCGTAGTAAGGCAACTCGGTGAGACCTGCAGGATAGGGTTTGCTAAGAACACATATCAATTGCAGGTAGATGGCTGCACAACAATGGAAGGCAAGGCAGAAGGAGTGGTGAGCCAGGATGATGGCGAGTTGTGGCACCGGAGATTGGGCCACCTTCACCATGGAGCTTTGAAGATATTGCAACAGATTTCTACTGGGCTTCCTAAAGGCACTCTTGCGCAGTCAGATCAGTGCAAGGGGTGTACCTTGGGAAAATTTGTGAAAGCCACCTTTCACGAGAAGGATAGTCGCGCCATGACGATCCTTGAGAGAATTCACACAGACGTGTGTGGACCTTTCTTAGTAGCTTCGACAGCAAAGCACAGGTATTATGTGATATTTGTTGATGATTTTTCTCGAAAGTGTTGGATCTTCTTCATGCAAAAGAAGAGCGAGACATACTCAAAGTTCTATGAGTTCAAGGCACTGGTTGAGAAAGAATCGGGGAAGCAGGTGAAGGCTCTTAGGAGCGACAATGGTGGTGAATTCATCTCTGGCGAATTCAAGGACTTTTGCAGCGCAGAAGGAATTCGAAGAGAGCTCATAGCACCTCATAACCCATAGCAGAACGAGGTTGCTGAGCGGAAGAACAGAACGATCGTGGGTGCTGCACGGGCGATGTTGCATGATCAGGGCCTACCCATTCACTTGTGGGCGAAGGCATGCAATACTGCAGTATATGTGCAGAACCGTTGTCCTCACAAGATACTTGGCATGAGTACACCCGAGGAGGTGTTTTCTGGTAAGAGGCCTGATATTTCCCATTTGAGGATTTTTGGTTCACCTGTTTACATTCATGTGATGAAGGATGCTAGGAAGAAGCTGGAGCTGACTGCAGAGGTTGGGATATTTTTTGGGTACACTGATACGCCCCACAACTATCGTGTGTATTTTCCAGATATTCGCAAGACTGTTGTGCGACGGGATATCAAATTTCATGAGGAGAAATCCATGAAGTGTTCGCTTGAGAGGGAGCCACACTTGCATGTAGATGAGGAGATATTAGTTCCTAAGGATGAGTCTCAGGATGTGGATCAGCCACAAGATGAGGTTCATGGAGTGGAAGAGACCACTCATGCAGCGCCAACCATCAAAGGGCGGAAGCGCACTACAGAAGCTGAGCGACTGGCTCAAGATGCAGAGAAGGTTGTAGGAGCACCTACATCACAGCACAGACAGAGACAGTCACCTGACCGGTATACTAGATACATGGCTCTTATGAGAAAGTGTATCGTGACAGAGCCATCCTCTTTCGAGGAAGCTGTGGAGGACCCCGCATGGGTAGATGCCATGGTGGAAGAGTATGATTCGATTGTCAGAAACAATGCATGGGAGATTGTCCCGAGGCCGGAAGGGAAATCAGTGGTGGGTTCGAGATGGATCTACAAAGTGAAGCAGGAAACTGACTGGAGTGTGGAGAAGTATAAGGCAAGATTTGTTGCCCAAGGCTTTTCACAGATTGAGGGGATCGATTATGAGGAGACCTTTGCACCTTTCGCAAGGTATTCTTCCATACAGACGATTCTTGCTCTCTCAGCGCAGACGGGGTGGCACATTCATCAGATGGATGTGAAGACTGTGTTCCTCAACGGAGTCATTGAGGAGGAGGTGTACATAGAGCAGCCCGAAGGTTTCGAGATCTTCAGCAGCAAGTCGCATGTGTGCAGGGTCAAGAGAGCGTTGTATGGGTTGAAACAAGCACCTCGTGCTTGGTACACACAGATAGACAGTTATTTCACCGGACTTGGATTCTCCAAGAGTGAGGCGGATCCTAACCTATACCATATTGTGGTGGAGGGTAAGTTGCTGATCATTGTACTTTATGTAGATGATTTGATTTTGACAGGTGATGAGCTGTTGATACTCTCATGCAAGGAGGATCTTGTAAAAGAGTTTGAGATGAAGGACTTGGGCCTCCTTCATTATTTCCTGGGATTGGAAATTTGGCAGCGCAGTGGTGGACTATTTGTTTCTCAGGGTAAGTATGCCCGGGAGATACTGGAGAAGTTCAACATGCATGGCTGCAAGCCTGTTGATACTCCTCTTCCCGGTGGATGGAGGAAGGAGGATGCTACTTCAGCGGAGGTAGTGGATGCCACTGTTTATCGACAGTTGGTGGGGTCGCTTATGTATCTGGTCAATACACGACCCGACATATGCTATGCTATTAACCAGCTTTCACAAGCTATGGTTAAGCCAACCAAGCTCTTTTGGAAGGCGGGGAAGCATGTATTGAGATATCTCAGAGGCACATCGGGATATGGATTATGGTACAGACAGTTAGATGAGGTGAAGCTATGTGGCTTCACGGATGCAGATTGGGCAAGGAGCCCAACGGACAGAAAGAGCACATCTAGAGGGATTTTCAGTATCGGTTCGACAGCAGTTTCTTGGTACAGTAGGAAGCAGAGATCCGTGGCACTCAGTTCAGCAGAGGCTGAGTATATGGCAGCGAGTTTGGCTGCATGCGAGGCTATATGGATGAGGAAGATCTTGGTCGGGTTGTTCGGTTCACACTTAGATCCTACTGTGATATATTGTGATAATCAGAGTTGCATCAAACTCTCGGTTAATCCAGTATTTCATGATAGATCTAAACACATTGACATCCAGTATCATCATATCAGAGATTGTGTGCAGCGGAAGATCATGTTACTTTCATACATTCCCACGGAGGATCAGGATGCTGATATCTTGACGAAGGCACTCACCAAGAGAAAATTCGAATACCACAGGGGCAGGATAGGGGTGGCAGATAATCCTTATCTTGTTGAGAGGGAGTGTTGAGATTGCAACAAGATGATGAGCTTAGTGGAAAGAAGTCGCCTTCACTAAGTGGGCCCGCAGGCTATTTTTGGCGCAAAGTCTATTTTTTAGACTATGTCTATTTTTAGACATATGGATCATGTTCTATGAGTTGCAGGATGCTATTTGTGGATGGTTGGTCAAGTCGGAAAAAAATAGATGGAATTCTATTTTTAGACATACTGGGCGGAATCTATTTTTAGATTGCCAGTCTAAAAATAGATATGTCGAATATTATTAGCTCTTAATAATATTTGGACTCTAAACATTATCTTATTCTCTTGGAGCACTTCAGTTAAGTGCACAGATGTGGCACAGGAGCTGACAGAAGGAATTACGCTATTCCCGAGGGTTATGTGGAGCTATTGCATGGATACTTCAGTTAGAACTCATGTGACAGAGTTTGGTGGAGTTGATTGAGGAAGTTAGTGGAGTTGTATTCAGTTTAACTAATCTAAACATAGCTGAGCTATTTGTATTCAGTTTAACTAATTGATACAATTAGTGAGAGTGGTGTGAATTAATTATTAATTAATTCACTAATTATAAACTCATTAATCAACTAAAGAATGCATCAGTTAACTTCAGTGCATGGACAGTTTCAGTGGAGACCAGTGCATAAATAGGTGAAAGAGCAGGTTAACTATCAGTTGTGACTATACTGTTGCTATTTGCAACACACAGATAATTGGAGAAGCCCATGAGGATTGCGCAGTACAAGCCAGGTGGTTTATGTTATTTAATGAGCCATCCCATAGCATTGATTACGCAATAGAGGCTAGCTATCAAGTGGCAAAAGATTGGAGCATGTGTTTTGCTAGATCTAGCTTGATAGTGTGTAGCAATTCGAGGTTGTGCTGAGAGCTTGTGAGGAGCTTTGTACAATGATTGTTACATGATATCCATGACATATAATATACAGATAGTTGGGGTTTTCAGCTTTAAGCTTTCCCATGAAATACTGTGTTCATATGTGTGATTGTTTATGGTTTTAATGTGCGCATGCGATTGTTTTTATTTCCGCAATTAATGATCAATGGTAGAAGAGATTTTGTATTGTGCATGAAGTTAAAATAGTGTGTGATCAGAAGAATCTCGGTGAATAATATATCATTTATTCAAATTTCACACGATTCTTCCTTTCAGCTACACCATTTTGTTGTGGAGTATATGGAATAGTATGTTGCAATTGAATGCCATGCTCAGTGCAGAAGTTGATAAATTTGTTGTTAACATATTCTTCGCCATTGTCTGATCTTAACTTAAGAATTTGATGTCCAGATTGTTTCTCAACAAAGGCCTGAAAGGCCAAGAACATGTTAAAAACTTCACTCTTGAGTTTTAAGAAATATACCCAAGTGCGTCTGGAAAAATCATCAATGAAGGTTAAGAAGTACTTGCAACTAGAGAAAGAAACAATAGGAAGTGGACCACATAAATCACTGTGCACAAGCTGCAAAGGGGCTGAAGCGTGCCAAGAGGCACGTTTGTCAAAACTATCCCGATGATGTTTTCTGAGTACACATCCGGAGCAAACACCATCTCGGCAAGATACCATAGGAAGGCCTGTCACCATATTTTCCTTACATAGAGTTTGAAGAGAGCGATAGTTTAAGTGACCAAATCGCTCATGCCAAAGTTTGCTCACATCATCATTATGAGCAACAAAAACAAAGGGAAGAGATGATGACCCAAAGTTGTCAAACTTATACAACCTTGTGGAATCATCAACAATGCCAGTAGCTAAAATATGTTTAGGATATTTGAGGTCCTTGATTACAACATCATGAGGTGAGAATTCTACTATTTTCCCTTCACTTGAATGAGTTATTTGATAAACAGATAGAAGGTTGCATGACAAGGTAGGAACACATAGTACATCATTAAACTGACCATTATCTAGATGAATGGTTCCAGATCCTACAACACTAAGAGATCTATCATCACCAACATAAATATGTTTGGTGTTACAATCATTTAAAGAAGAAAACATGGATTTATTTTTATCCATGTGGTAAGAAGCTCCAGAATCAATGAGCCACTCATGAGAAGGAGAATAAGAAGATACATTTAATGCATAACCAGATCTTGATGCTTGAAAACCACAAGCAAAAAGTGCCATTCCTGAAGATGAAGGTGAAGAGTGCTCCAAAATGATGTTGTGCTTCTTCATTGCTGCTTCTAAGGCTTCCATATTCTTAAAACATTTGGACTCTATATGGCCATCCCGATTGCAAAAGTTGCAATGTCTATCTGTCTTCTTCCCTTTGTTTTGATTTTCCTTATTATTTTGGTGATTTGATTTTTTAGTTTGCGGCTGAAATTGCTTAGGGCCCTTGTTTGGTTTAGGACCATATTTTTTAGGATACTGCTTCTTGGGATTCTTTTGATATGGTTGTTGTTGGGCTGCTAAGGCTTTCTTAGAAGCGTTTCCAGCAGTGATAAGACCAAGGTGTAAATTTTTTTCTTGTTCTCTTATCAAAGAATCACAAAAGGCATCAAAAGAGGGATTCTTGTAGGTGGTTCCTAAAGAAATGATGGCTTCTCTGGTGGAATGGAAGGCAGAAACAAATACAGAGTATGCAGAACCAAGCTGAGCAAGAATGCAATATATGAGGCTACCATTGTCCTTTTTTATCTTACAACCTTCTAAAAGAATTCTAAGGGTCTTAAATTTGGACAAAAAATCTTCAATGGAGGAGAAATTATTGGGGTCCAAAGTAAGCAACTCATTTTCAAGCTGGTGGGCCCGGATTTGATTTTGAATGCCAAAAACAGTTTTTAGCTTTTCCAGGGCCTCATCAGGGGTGTCAATGTCAAGGATATGAAATCGAAGATCTTGAGCAATGGGCATTCCTATCAACCCTCATGCTTGATCTTGTTTATTTTACCATTTAGCAACTTTATCATCATTAGAAGGTTTAGTTTCTTGTCTTGTGGCTATTCTATAAAGCCTTTTACTTCTAAGTATATTTACCATGTGAGGTAGCCATTGGAAATAATTGGTGTTGTTAAGAATAACCGGTGCTATTTAAGTGTGGTGGGCCCATAAACTAGGCCTAATGCCTCCTTCCTTCTCCTATTGTGTCACTTCTTTTGTAAATCCTTCAATCCTATCCCAATTTTTCTTAAGGGGGATGTTAGGATATTTTGGACACATAGGAAATAGGCTCCTTTTGTGTCACCCTTTGTAACCTTCCAATCCTATCCCAAGTTGTTCTTTAAGGGGGGGATGTTAGGATATTCTAACACATAGGAAATAGTTAAGAATAATTGGGCATGCACTTATTTAAAAGAAAACAATGAAGCAAGAAATAAAACTAACTGCTCCAATGGAAATATCTTGAAAAATTAGGCCGTTTAAAAAAAAACAGCTCGAAAAACGGCTTCCAGATGAAGAAGTTATGCCTTTTGAAAAATCTGAATTGTAGATGTCGAATAGTGATGGGAATGGGATGAAGTGTGGCTTTTAAAAAAAAAATCCGCCCCTTTGAACAAATTTTTCTTACAAAAGAAGCTTGAGAATGAGACTTGAACCCAAGGCCTCTATTCTCATAAACTAACCCCTCACCAAGTGAGATAGTAAAAGGATCACATTATTGTATGAAAGGAGGAAGGGTTTTTTTTTTTTTTTTAAACACTTCTGTGTGCGTGCCTTTTCCTGCACAAAAATCGAGCAAAAAATAATAATGAAATGTAGAGCTTTATAGCAGAATGTTATATTTTCTATTACTCTTACTGGAAACTATCACTTTTTCACTATTTTTGATTTCCCGAGATTGCACAAAGATGCGAGGAAAGAGCATATGTAGCAAAAAAAATCCCTTTTCTTGTTTCTGATTTGCCGAGATCGCATGGAGCGCATAACAAAGAGCATACACAGAGAAGAGGGTATAGATATGGAAAATAAATAAAACCTTGATACAAAAAAAAAAAACAGAAAAAAACGAAATAAGTAGAACTATTAACAAATATAACTGCAAAATGGATGCTTTATACCTCCAGATCTAAACTGACATAACTTGGGTGCCGAAAATCAAGCTTCGCATAAAAAAAAGGCATTCCTCACTTTAACAAGATGCTACTGGTACAACCGAGCATTTAATTCGAGCCCAAAATGTTCGCCAAATAGTATATCTAGAAAACGACAGTCGCATGCAATCAAACCGAGTTCGGATTTGGATCAACAACGGATGCGGCCCTCAGAATAGCTCCGATACCATGTAGGAATTTATAGGGTAGGTTCCGTAGATCAAGAAACGAAGGTCACCACTCACAAACAGATCACAAATCAGCACACCAGTATAATCACGTGGTTAAATCCCTCAAAGAGGAAAATAGTCCACTGCCTAAGCCAACGCGGCCACTTTAGAAAATTTATTAATACAAAAGAAAAGTTACATATGTTTCTCTCATAAACGGCTACTAGACAAATGACCCTCCATGCTCTTTAAATAGAGATCATGGACTAATCGGGTTTTAAGCTACGGATAAAGTGTCGTTAATACCGAGGTGAGAGATAACTATCGCACTAGACTAAGTTATTCTTAACTATTTCCTATGTGTCGAATATCCTACGCTTATGAAATAAGAATAAATTTATTTTCAAATTTATTTAAAAATTTGGTTGCACACTAATGTGTCGCTAGGCTCCATCAACTCTGTCACACAGTCCTGACTTAACATCAATTTTTTTGTAAAGAAGATATGTCTATGTTTTCTCTTTAACGACCTATGTAATAATGCATTTCTCATATTGAAAGTACGAACGGATTGATGCGACGCTGAACTACCTTCTCAAAGAAGACCTTGTGCCGGAAGAGAATGGTCCTACTCATGGGGACAATGATCACAAATATAAATTAGCTCACTCAATCAAGGCATACTAGGATTGCTTGAGTAGCATAACATGCATTAGGCTATGAGCGTACGGACGTCATAAAGAGGAGAAAGAGATTCTTTCTCAAAAATAATCCCAAGTTGGGTAAATGAGAAGGAGGTAATCCTAAATGAAATTATATTTCTCAAATCTAGGCCGGTTATTATTTTAAAGACCCCTTTGTTGTTTCATAGAGCTTTAAGAGGTAAAACATGCGACGAACAACTTTTGGTGGAGCTTAAAGAAAATTTGTGGCGCTACGCCGGAAAAGAGAACGGAAGTGGGAGTGACACCGCGACATACCTAAGAAGTGGAACAAAAAGCAATCATCTAGTCACATACTTGATTGGCTGTCTTTAGGAAAAAAAGAATTCACCTAATGTATACATCATATGTAAAGTTAGATTAGGATAGATAGGTCTGGAAATAAACTCAGCCTTTGAGCATATTTGGTTTTATAAACATTTTGAAAAATCACAAGAAACAAAAAACACGAAAAGAATAGAAAAGAAGGGCCCAGTTGGAAGGAGGTACAGCTTCTACCAAAAAATAATGAAGTCAACATAGAAAGTGTACGAATCCTGATACCTTTTCTTGTTTTTTGAAAAAGAGAATTCTTGTTCGGTCATCTAGCCTAATCATGGCTGAACATGTTTTCAATTTATTCTTTGATAGGTTAGTAGAGATAAAAAGACACATCAAAACATCTAATATTGACTTGTCAATAGGTTATAGATTAGGAATGAAAGATGCGGTTCCACATGCTCAAATTTGAACCAAGGAAAAGTAGGATGCCTTAGTGATACCCTCTTTGCCCTTATGTTTCCTAAGTTTTGTTTACATGCAAAAATAACACTTGTGTGTAGCTTGTTCTAATGCATGACCAAGTGAGGTCAGACTACCTAATCCACAGTTAGTCATGTTTTCAATTTCATGTCGATGACTTAGAGAATAAAGTTTTCAAACCATTGAATCTTGACAAATGAGTAGATTAGGTAGAAAATAAAAAAGAGTTCATTAGACTGATCTGAACTCATGAAAACTAAATAGGTAGAAGTGAATGCTTGTTTTCTTTCCAGAAAAATGCTGGGGTTATAATACAAATGCTAAGAAAAATTGTTAGTAAAGTAGGTTGGTGGGTAGAGATGGAGTTTGGCTCAAACATGTCTTTTCAGGATTATGAGATCATGGCTTCAAAAGGACATCCATGAAATCAGAAGAAAGAGAATCTGCAAAGTGATAAGGCATTGAACTTCAAAATCCGGAGAGATTGAATGTTGCGGACACCTCACAGAAAAGGTGCCCTCCCCAGTGGAGCCCTTTGTTATTCATCCATACTTTCTGCCTACGGGAATGACCCAGTATCGGTTCTAGATTTATAGAAACAAAGTTCATGAGCCTTTGAGTTCAAATCTCTGGCCTTCATTATCCTTAGGATAAAAAATTTTTTATATTTCATCATTTCGTCATGCCAAGCTAATCTCACCCATCCCGAGAGAAGACCCATCATGGGCTCATGCCACTCATTATCACTATGTTTCACCACCTTTGGCCTCATCCCTCTATTTTTTTGCTTTGCCTAAACTCTTCCATTGCCTATTTAGGGTTTTTAAGGGAATTTTCTTGGTTTCATGACGTCCATGATTAAATCGTCAACAAGTATTATATCTGATGCTATTACCTCCTCCCTATCCTTAGAATACCTCCATAAACCACTTCCCATCACTCCTATCCCTCGGAATAATCATTTTTCTACAAAACCTAGTTTATTGCCACACAAATTGACACTTTTAAGGCTAGGCACCTGTGTTTTGACCTTTTGGACCCCTTCCCCTCACTCAATTCCTAAAATTCCACTTTCCCTACTCCCTAACATCTATCCCTATCCCCCAAAGTTCCCCAATAATTTATACAACCCTTAACCCCTTCATTCCCCTCCCTCTACAAGGCGAGTCCTAAATCCTCACCCTGTGCCTAATTTCCTCTTCCAACTAAGCTAGGGTTTGACATGAAAGGGAGGCACAAGAGCAAAGGATTCATTTGATAGATCATATAAGCAATAATAATTCTACATAACTCATTAAAATCATGCCTCCATCATTTTCCAAAGAATTCATTCAAGAGACAAGCCATGTGTCACACCTAGGGCTATTTTTTCTTCTGGCAATTGTGTTTGAACCAAACATAGATGAATTTGGAAAATGTAAGAGATTTTGTCCATAATGGGGCCAATAAGAAAAAAATGTTTCATTTTTTACAGGGTATCATGGTTTGATATCAATGTCAAAATTATAGATGTCACGGGAAAGTACGCCACGGGTGACGTTGGGAAAATCGGTGTTTTCTCACTGAGTGAAGTGTCAAATGACTTGATTAATAGGTAAAATGACAACTAGACTTCAATATATTTCCAATGAGCTATCATGAGCTCAATTTTTAATTGAGAAGTTATCCAAAAGTGGTACGCACCAACACTCTTGCATTTACGCACCGGCATTCAGCACGTTTTGACTGATGTTGGGAGAATCCGTTTTTAGACCGGAAGTAAATGAACTTCAATCGAAAAAAATTGTATATTTATAACTTGGACTCAACCAGATTTCAAAATGAGATATCCAGGAGCTCAATTTGGAGCTATGGAAAGGCCTCAAAATTTTAACCGCACCGGCCACTGCGCATTTCTACACACCAACACTCGGCACGTTTTTGACTAGTCATGGGAAAATAAACTTTTGACAAGGAAAATAAACTTCAATCAGAAAAAAATTGTATATTTGGAAATTATAAAGTCAATATTTCAAACGCGCTATCACGAATCTCAATTACGATACCGAGAACGCCTCCAAATTCCCCTGCGAAAAATGGTAACACAGCATGAGGAAATTTTATATTTAATTTTGAGAGACTAGGGGTACAGCACCTAGGCAATACATCTTTTTGGGGCATCCTAAACTAATAAATTTTACATTTTGGGTTTTTCATGTCCCATAATGACATTACCACAGAATTTAAGTCCAATTGGAGCATTTTTCCCCGTCAAAGGAAGTCAAAAAACACCTCACAAATGACCTTCTTTTCTTTCGGGCACAGGCGCCACGTGCTAAGCAGTCATGGGAGATTGGATTTTGAGCAGGTAAATGGAATCATTTAGCACAAATCAAATATTCTGGAAATTAGGCTCTTCAAGCTTTCCAACGAGCCATCACGGGGCCAAATACGACATCGAAGTGGTCCAAAACCTGGTTGTAAAACAGCCTATTTTCTACCAAAGGTGGCCCATTTGCTTTCAAGTGAATTTATCTTTGCAAAAGTCAACAAAAACACAATTTATGGAAAGATAGTTTTTAATATTTTCTTGGGAAAATCACTCTGATTTGATTTGGGAGTTATGTTTTGGTGTTTTTCATTATTATCTTATCTCTTATGTGTCTTGGGCCTTGCATGGTCTTAAGCACATTTATGACATTTATGGCTAAATTAGGGTTTCTAGAAGCTATTGTGGCCAGCAACAACCCCCCCTTATTATTTAATATTAATACTAAATAAGTGGGGACCCTTAGTTTAAATCCAAAAAATTTTGATGTTTGTTTTCATTTTCAATGGCTTCACACTATGTGGACTTAAAGAAATTTCTTTGGAAAATCTTTAGAAGTAAAGTTAAGTTTATGATAGACTAGAATAAAATCTCTCTTTGAAGGAAACATCGCATTCATCGCAAAAAGTAGAATATATGTTGACGAAGAAGAATCTTCAAAGTGTGATGCTACTGATCCAATGACATGTCACAATATTTGTACAAATCGCATATTGTGACTTGTATTAAGGGATATTATTCATATGTTATATTCTGCGATATTACGTGCAGTACATGCTTCCGTATCACGATTTCGTGATGTAACAAGTTGCGATATACGAAAGTTGCGATTTTGCGATGATTTATGAAAACTGCAATTTGCGATACGTTGCGATTTTGCGATGTTACGGAAGCAAATCGCGGTCATACTATCACTGATTCACCAGAAAGCTTGTTGTACGAAGAAAATCTTTTCATAAATCGATATCCGTTATTAAGCACAATGTCAAATTAATAAATGGATTGTCAATTATTGATGAAAAGGATTTTGTTTGATTGAAAGGTTGTTTTACGTTAAAAATAGTAAGATTTCATATGCCTTGACATTTAAAACTATCCCGCGTCACCTTTCTCATATCATTACTCTCACAACAATTCTTACGTAAAACCACGGGCGCCGAAGAGCGGTATACAAAAGCATTCGAACGTATGGGAAAGAAAGAGAAAACTCCTAGTTACGGAAAGAAGAGAAAGCTTCGAATTACGAAAATAAAGAGATGGCTTCCTTATACGTGAACCTTTTGCTTGCAACAAGAATATTTGGTATCACCACAGGAGGGTATGTTCAATTTGCTTGAAGAAGAAAACTGAAGTAATGAGTTGCGGCTACCCGCTGAGTTCAAGTAATTCCTGGAAAGCATCTCTTACGGGAACTGTGTTCTTTTTGCACGGATTGAAAGGCCGGAGGTCTCTACGAACATGAGATCTCGATAGAGTCACAAGGATACACGTATTTGGGGTTCCCATGTTTTGCTGGCCGGATTGGCAAGACCAAGATGAGACAACATCGGAGAACCACTTTGGGGCCCTAGGATCTAGCCCTCCTGGACCCGAGGAGAGGGATCTCTCCAATAGACAAAGAATGATTTATCTTTGAAGCTCAAAAATGAGATGTTAATTTCAATTATGAAACACAAAGGGGTTTAAAGTGATTTGGTTGGGGTTCTTTGGGTTGGTTGGGAGATCATGGAGTAGGGAAAGAAAGAAATGGGAGAAAAGGAACAAAACGGCGGGATATTTCGGCAAAGAGGATAGGCCAAGACGGTGCCATCCATTGAGGCATGGAAGTCATGAAAAGAGTACATGCAACAACTAGCCAAGGCTTTCCAAAGGGCAAAGTCATATATACTAAAGGATCTGCAGGTAGATGATGGGATGGAAACATTGGGAGGAAAGTGAAAGAAGGAAGAAAGAGCAATTTTGACGCCATAGATCGGTCGGAGGGTCCCATTGTCGGACTGGCAGAAATACTTAAAGGTTCTCTCGGAGAGACGAAGGGCGACTTATAGATCGGACCAAAGGTTATTTAACTCCAGTGCAGCACAGCAACTCCAAGAGAGAAAACGAGGGACAAGATTAACGATCGGGATCTTAGAAAGCGCAAAGGCTGGGTAACAAAGATCCTGATGGAAAGAGCCTAACACTTATCCCAGTGTTCCCAAACCTTCCGGCTCAAACCCAACAAGAACATCTCGAAACCAATTCAACCAATTCATACATCATCAGTGACAATAACTTGTCAAACTGCATTTGGTTAAATCATGAAACAAATATTTAGATAGCACATAGAGAAGAAAACATAAAAGTGGGGGAGCGATAGGCACCAGGGCACCTAACATGAGGTGAATCCTATGCCATGTCACGTGCTCCACCAACGGAACATGGCTTGATGAAAAATGTAAATAACGAGAGTTAGAAAAACATCACCAGCCATTGTCAGGCAGTTGGGATCATTGCCTTGATACAACATGATTATTGATTACAAAACTTGGATCATGTGCAATAGCAATCAGCTGGCTGTCAGACCACCTTTATCCCATTTCTGCATACAACTACTCTACAACTTCCTCCCGAGCACTGTTCTGGATCATTGATCCTCATATGTTCGGCTGAGCAACAGCAACTGTTGGCTGTGTTCCACGAGTTCTTCTGGAAAGAGAGCAGAAGTAGATAAACAATCATTGATTTTCCATTGAAAACGGCGGAGGAAGTGTCCTTGTCTTTGCCATCGCAGAATCACCAGCCTTTCTGTAACACTCTGTGACCGTGGGGAAGCCTCAGCCAGGGTGGTCAAACTGGGATGTTTCTTTCTCGAAATCTGGGGCAGACCACGCCTGTGGAGCCAGGCAGATGGGACAATTCAGTCCTCCCATGTCTGTTGTTCGCGCGGCGCCGTGGTTGGGCAGTGCAATTTAATCACAGGGCGCAGAAAGTGAGGCTGTTCTGGAGAAGAGTGCTTTATAGAGAAAAAACTGTTCTTTGATGTGGCTCTGGATACCACCCGCTACGGTCTGCCAACAGCCTTAATCCACGTAGAATACGGTTGGTTGTTCATTCATTATTATTCATAAACACAGTTCTCTCACGGGTCCCCAACAATGTTTCGAACGAACCATCTCTGTGTGTGTTAATACTTACATTCGAAATAAACATAATACAAAAACCCCGGGGCGGTGGGTGGCCGGAAAATATTAGGAGGTGGTAGGGACGGGGTGAGCGGAAAGAGCTGGAGAAATAAGTGGAAAGCAAGCGAGGGAGAGAAAGGAGGGCGGAGAAATGAACGCGAGTGTAAGGCAAAGTTTAGCGATTGGAAGGCGGTGCCAGGGAAACGTCGAAAAAGCAACACACGGAGGCGTGAATGTGGGACCCGAGCGAGGGCGGAGGGCAGACAAACCTGAACCGTCGAGATCATACCGCTGGAGGAACGAACGGCGAAGATCTAATCGCACCATCGCAATCGGAGGGAAAGGAGCGATTAGCGCCGCCGGCCGCGTCGGATCGCGGGGCAGATCGCGGTCGAGGATTTAATCGGGCGAACGGGGGAAAGACTTCGATCGATCGGGGTGTCGCAGGGTTCGATTTCGATCGACGGGGGGCTTGCGATCAATCGGGGGGGTGTCCTTAAAGGTTCGATTGCGATTGACGGGGGCTGCGATCGGCGGACGGTAAATCGGTCTAAGTGGATCAACGGTTCGGATCGGAGTGGGGACTTGACGATATAATCAAAACGCATTGAGACTTTCTGTTTGTTTACTACCAAAGAAATACGCACCAGCTAGAGTATAGATTGATTGGCTCCCAGCTTAGCAGCTGACGGTCTTGGGAAGGGTCTGCGTCAGAAGTGGTTTGAAAAGGCACTGCAGTGAAAAGTGGGCCTATGGTGGGAAAGTGGGTTTTCACCTTACAAAATGGATTTTAAGGTGAAGGAGGGTAACGATAAAGGGGGAAAAGGGGGAAGAAAATAAACAAGGGTAGGGGAAGAAATTAAATGGGATTTTGGGAGGGTTGGGGGGGTAAGAAGGAAGTAGAAGGGAAAAACAAGGGGGATGAAAAAGGACGGTGGGGGAGAAATAAGAAGGAAAAGGGGCCTTTGGGCATTTCTTCATCAACGGAGAAGTTTGTAAAGGAAATTAGCGAGAGGGGATTTGATCAAAGGATAAAAAAGGCACACTGAGGCTTCAAGGAGCGTGTTTTCGGAAAAGCATTCCTTGAGGGCTCGGCAGCAAATTAGCCCCTATTTGCTTGTCAAAAATTTATAGGGGCTAACGGTGGCGCCACATGGGGATGGCTGTTATTCTTGAAGAACTAGAGAAACCGAGAAAAGATGATCTTTTGGTGTAGGCCGGATACTCTTTGTGAACCATCCATTTCTTTCTTTGATCAGGTACACAACTTGTGAAGACAACATATCGACGTTACCAATTCTTCCAAACAACTACCTACCCTATAGTCCTAACATTTTTCTTCTTGGGTGCTGGACTTATAGGACCCTTTACATCATTAATCTTTACAAATAGGAAAAAATAAACCCCTGGTCTACTTCTGCCACTTATTACTCCATGAGATTGATTAGGCTTGTTGGTCTCATATGTTTCTCTACCTACTACTACACCCTTTAAGTTATTTGTCTAGGGTCTCTCATATGTTCTAAACGAGAAAATGAAACAAATAATCTACTTGCTCATAGTGACTTTATTGAGCTTTTCCTACCCTACCCTACTCTATTGAATATTTACAAGTCTGACTTACAAACATGGTCTTCCAACGTAACCGATTCACACAAGTGATCCCATGCATTTGGTCCTTCTTGCTCAACTCCTTCGACATCTTTGAATCATCGAGGCAGCTCCCACTCTTTTTGTTTTATAACGGCGGCTTTGAAAAAATTTCTTTGTCTACATCATGCTAATAAAAAATGCCTTTGATCCTTCTTCATATGTTTCGGGGAAATGTGCATAAGGATCCTTGGAAAGATACACGGCTGTGAACATTTTGGCGGTACAGCCCGACTTCGGGATCTCTTCTTCTTCCACTTTAGATCTAAAGAAGACTCTCTTCGAATTAAGTGTCTCCTTCATCTTCTGAAGCACGGAGGACTGTCGTATATTGGGGCTGATTCCTCTCGGAGCTCCGATATGTTGCTACGAGGTGCGAGCTCGGCGGGTACGTATATTCTTGAGCAATGGTTTGTTCCCGTACTTCCTCCCTTTTTCAAGAGAAAGCTCTTTGCTTTCACTACTGCTCAAGAAACTCTTCTTTGCTTTCCTCATCTCGAAAGGAAAGGCTGGCCGGTGTCCGATCTCGTGACACTCATCACTTGTTCCATAACTTTCCCCATAAGTGTCATGAATAGGTGGACACGACCAAGTCCCTTGGGTCCCCGAGCGCGCGATGGGCCTTTCTTCATTACGATCCATAAGAGGAGTCTTCGATTGAGAACCAACAAACTCAAGCAATAGTGACGAGGAGAGTGTGTTCTATAGAATATTTCTGGGTGGGTTGTTGGTTTAATATGTCGAATCAAGCTCTATCTTCATCCCGAAAGAGGGATTTCCCTTTCATCATGGACGAAGAGCGACAATCCTCTTCCTCGTGTGTAGGCTGATTTGGGTGGATGATTCTTGAGCCTCTTCTTCTTCATCGAGATTCTGCCTCTTCCATGTAGTCATCTTCTTCCTCAAGGCAGCTTTCCCCTATCGCTGCGCTAATAGGTTACGATGTTTTTGGTCGGCGTAACACAAGGCATGAGTAAGCAATCGGGCAATTACGATCGCTTTCCTCTTCATCTTCTATAGATTCTTGAGCATCATATAGGTCTGCTCATCTTCTAGATCTTAGGTTTGTTCTTGCTGCGAAGGGGACATAGGTACATTCCAAAATAATCATCATACGCATTCATATTAGCCATGTGCGTCTCCGACGTACGGTAGCCGCCATTATTACGCCTCTATTATACAGCAACCTGCTTTGCATCCCTGTCCGTACTTGGATTGATGCTTGTGCAAAGAAGGCTACTATCTCTTCTCAACCACATTAGTGTTCTTCCCCGGTGGAGTCATCGAGGTCTTTGGATCATAGGGAGTTTGGAGTCGCGGTGGATGATTATATTTGTTTCGGAGAGTGAGATCTTTGTCCACCATCAGCAATTGAAAGCCAATCTAAAGGTAAAGTGGTATTTCCCCGGTGGAGTCGCCATTATGTTGGGGTTCCCATGTTTTGGCCAGATTGGCAAGACCAAAAGATGAGACAACATCGGAACCACTTTGGGGCCCTAGGATCTGGCCCTCCTGGACCCAGGAGAGGGATCTCTCCATAGACGAAATTATTTGTATCTTTGAAGCTCAAAATGAGATGTTAGGCTAGTTATGAAGCACGAAAGGGGTTTAAAGTGATTTGGTTGAAGGGTTCTTTGGGTGGTTAGGAGATCATGGACTAGGAAAGAAATGAGAGAAAAGAACAAAACAACGGATAATTTCAACAAAGAGGATAGGCCAAGGCAGTGCCATCCATTGGGCTGTAGGTCATGAAAAGGAAATTACATGCAACAACTAGCCAAGGCTTTCAAAGGGCAAGTCATGCATACTAAAGGATCTTTTTAGATAGATGATGGGATGAAACATTAGGAGGAAAGTGAAAGAAGAGAAAGCAACCAATTTTTTGTACATAGATCGGTCGGAGGTCATTTAACTCTAGAACTTGCTTGGAAATACTTAAAGGTTGCTCTCGGAAGGCAGAAGGGGCGGCTTATAGATCGGACCGGAGAGGTCATTTAACTCGGTGCCTTTAGCAACTCAAGAAAAAAAACGGGGACAAGATTAACGGTAGGGATCTTAGAAAGGTGAGTTTGGTCGCGCGAAGATCCTGAGTGGACGAGGCTAAAACTTATCCCCGGTGTTCCCAAACCTTCCGACTCAAACCCCACAAGAGAACATCTGAGAACAATTCAACCAATTCTACATCAGCCGGCGAGACGATAACATCAGGGCTAGCCGGCGGTTAAATCAGCGAAACCGGCTCTTAGATAGCATAGAGCGAGAAAACATAAAGGTAGGGGAGAAACTGACATAGGGCACCTAACAAGGGTGAATCCTATACCATTATCACGATGCCTACCGGCGAACATGAAAGCAGAGTATGAAAATGTAAATAAGGAGTTAAGAAAAACATCACCAATAGTAATAGACAGGATCTGTGGAAATGTACTTTGATTAGTGATGCAAAAACCAGTCATGTACAATATGGCTCAATGGCCTATCTGATCCCACCTTCTCCCTCCCGGCCTATTACACATACAACTACTACTGCCAACTTCCTCCCACATTGTTCACGGTCAATGAATCCTCTAATATGGGTGCCCGGCAAGGCACTTGATAACAACCATTACATTATGTCTCGGGGATTCTTTATAGGAGAAGAGGAAGAAAAACGAGTAGATAAACAAATAAATGAGACTCATTAAGACGATGAGGCGGAAGTGTTCACGCCCATACGCTTAATGGCCGATCTTTATTTGTGTATGTGCTACGCGCGTAGACGGCTGGGGAAGCCTCCCAATGGGGTCGATTGACCTCGGATATTTCTTTTAGAGTCCTTTCTAGAGCTTGGAGCTCTGTGGCCCCTTATGAATAAATGTTGGATGGAATGATACTGCCGGGTCTCTCTGTACCTCGTGCTTCCTTTTCTTTATTTGTCTTAAATGGGTTTCGAACAATGCAATTAATATTTTTCGGGGCTCGAGGAGCGTGGAGATCATTTGTAGGAAGGTGTGCCTACGGAGAGAAAAAAACTACTGTGCTAGGTGGCACGATTGTGGCGTTCTTTGTACGCTCTTAGTCTTCAAACAATGCCTTAATCCTTTGAATACGGGGCAAGACATTTAATTTCATTAATAACGAGCGCAACCCCTTTGAATTCCTTACGCGGGTGGTGGCAATGCCAGACGGGCCATCTACATCATTGTCCAGCACGATGAAACAAACACATTACGAACCCGAGGGCGGTGGTGGCGGAGAAATTCTATCGGGCGGTGGAATGGTGGCGGAAGAGTGGAGAAACGGTGGAAACGACGGCGGAGAGGGAGCGGAGGAAGTAGACGCGGTCTCCGGCCAAAGTTTAGCGTTCGGGCGAGATTACACGGGGAAACATGAAAAAGCAACACACGGAGGCGTGAATGTGGGACCGACGGGCGGAGGCGGTCATACGAGCCGTCGGATCATGGGGGGAACGAACGGCGAATATCTAATCGCACCATCGCAATCGGAGGGAAAGAGGGTGATTCGCGCCGGCCGTCGGATCGCGGGGCGGATCAACGGTCGAGTTTAATCGGGCGGAGACGAGGAAGACTTGCGATCGATCGGGGGTGTCGCAGAAAGTTGCGATTGCGATCGACGGGGAGCTTGCGATCAATCGGGGGGTGTCACTCGAAAGTTCTGATTGCGGTCGACGGGAGCTTGCGATCAGCGGACATCCGTCGGATCTAAGCGGATCAACGGGATTCCGAGATCGGAGCGGGGACTGTGATATAATCCGTCGCATTGGGGCTTTTACGCTATTTACAAAGGAAATACGCACCCGCTCGATGCTGCGATTGCGATTGGCCCCCAAGGCTTAAGCGCTTGGTCTTGGGGAAGGGTCACGTGGGGAAGTGGTTTTGAAAGGGGCTGTGATAGGGGCCTATAACATGGTGGAAAGTGGGTTTTCACCCCTTTAAAATGGATTTTTAAGGTGAAGGAGGGTAACGATAAAGGGAAAAGGGGGAAGAAAGCTAAACGAAAGGGTAGGGGAAGAAATTAAATGGGATTTTGGGAGGATTTGGGGGGGTAAGAAGGGAAGTAGAAGGGGGAAAACAAGGGGGATGAAAAGGGGCCAATTGGGGGAGAAATAAGAAGGAAAAGGGGCCTTTGGGCATTTCTTCATCAACGAGAGGGAAACATAAAGGGAAATTAGCGAGAGGATTTGATCAAAGGATAAAGGCACATAGAGCTTCAGAATTTGTGTTTTCAGGGAAAAATTTCACATCGAGACTCAGCAACAAGTGGCCCCCTATTTGCTTGTCAATTTATGGGGGGGGGCTAACACCACGGACATTTCAAACGAGACAATTCGGAACTCAAGGTCGAGATCGTTGGGTCGTTTACTCCCGAGAAAATTTGAGGTTTATGTATCATTTGCCGGAGGCCCTGGAGGCAGCTTCTGACAAACAATTTATGGATAAATTTGCCAAGGAAAATACGAATGGAATAAAGAGATGAACCATTGAGAAGACAAACACGGTATGTACAATGCGGTTCACTCACCTCTCCATATTGTTTTGCTATTTGCTATGTTATGTAGGATTTTTGGAAGAAGCAGTATTAATAAAGGTCTTGCTAGGACCATTACCATTGGTAAATGTTCTTTGTCTTTCGCCACCATTGTGGACTGGTGAAATATTGTCGATAATTTTAGCCACTTTGCTAATGCAATTGCGGTCTCCTTGGTCATCTCTCGGAAGGTTATCCTCCTTTTCACCTATCTGCACATGTTATGGATTCAATTTGCTTTGTTCTAAGTTCCCTTTAATGGTGGCAATGGACAATTCGGGATCCTTTGCCCATTTCATGTATATCTAGAAGCTGTGGGAATCAGATTTGTTCCTCATTTCATTCTGTGGCATAATGTTGCCTCTGCACTTAAGTTGTATAATAAGGATGCTCCAAGGTTTCCTCGCAAGCGAAGTCGACATTCTCCCTGTCGCAAGATGGTTTGGAGAAGAGTTGTTTACCTATGTTAAGGTTTTGGAAGTTCTACTTCCTCATGTTTTACTTTTTGTATGTTCGGATAAACTTACGGCTCGGGAAATTGCATATCGAACACACGTGAAAGGAGGTTTAACAAAAGAATTAAAGGATAAGAAGAAGGCCATCGGCCACAATTTCTGTTTCTTGCGGAACATTCTCCTGTTATCTAATATTGGTCACGCGTTTAAGAAAGTAAGAAATATTACATTCTTACAATTATTTCAAGTTTCTAGAAAGGCTATTTGACCCATATGATGTTGTCAAGGATTTCACCACCGCAGTCAAAATAAGAGTATTATCTGGAGAAGAAGATCTTTTTGATGATATGTTTTAGGAAAAATGTTCATTCAAATATATTTTGAATATAGCTCAAGCACGGTTCTCCCCAAAATAATTTCAAGAGTTTAAAGTATACAGAGAAAGAAGATTGACCACTATTCCTTTGGATAATTTACGCTTGAAACCCGCAAGGGAACCAACTCCTAGCGCCAGTCTTAGTGGCAGCTCATATTCAGAAAGGTCTAAGTCGAAGTCTGACAAAGAAGTTTCTGAAAATTCTAAAAAATCTGATCAGGATAAAAGTGAAGGCTCAGTCAAGGATACATCTCAGTCAAAAGAGCTCTCACAATTACAGACTTCAACTACTCCACAGTTGAATCTTCCACCTCTCATTATACAACAACCATCTACTAGCACTCAGTTAGATAAAGAATGGGAAATGTTTAATGAATTTATTAATGGTGAAGGACAGAGTACACAAACCCCTGTACAGACAAAGGGTTTAAGCACGGGAATAAGTGGCAATGTCACAGAAACTGAACATATACCCATCACTCCCTCTTCTGAAATTTTACTTAATATAGAGGACATTCCTCCTTTGGATGTATATTACAGCCCACAGTATAAGGCAGTAGTAAGAAAGCAAAGGAAAAAGAGAAAATTAGAGAGCACAATCTCTACTGATGCAGAAAAATTAGATGTCTTATGAAAAGACCCTACTATAGACCCAACTGATAATCTTACTAAGATATCTCAGATTACAGGAGCTTATGCCTCTGCGACTATTGACAAAGCATCTTAGGTAAAGCTGTTATTAAATGAAAAAGAAGATCAGATACAGGTTCTGCAACAACAATTGCAGCAAGCACATGCCAACAGTGAAGCACAGATGAAATTTGAAAAGTTATAGCCAGAGTTTCATCAAATGAAGATTGGGTATCAGAAAAGCTTGGCTGATAAAGAAAAACAAATACAGATTATCCAAGAGGAGCACAAAGGTGACCCCAAGCTTCCAGAATTTATCTCAGAATGTATTTCTTTGAACAATCAACTACTGCAACAACAAGATACATTATGCCAGAAGATTTCACAATGGAACTCTTTTTGTCAAGAAAGTGACAAAATCACTAATCATGTTGTAGAATTACGACATGATTATGATTTAATTAATGAAAGAGTTACTAATTATTTGGTATGGAAAAAGACAGAGGAATGAAAAAGAGATGGAGCACCAATTATCAATGATAGTCATAAAGAAATACTTTTCAATAATTGGGATGCACAGATCAGAGAAGCAGAAAAAGCGGCAGAGGAGTCAACTACAGCAGCAGGCCATATTACTGATTATGTAAATGAAAATTTTCACAAGGCTAATTTGATTTCAGAAATTGTTCTAGGATATTTACCACAAGCACAGAAATTACAAACAGAATGGAAACAAAAGGAGGAAGAAAAAGAAAAATCAATTCAAGGATTGACAAGATTATATTGGGATACTTACTGGACATATCTAGTAAAACCACACAGTCAATGCAGCACTCTTAATTGCATTATTAATTCTGCTGAGAAGATCGCGCCTACACTTGCCGATTCTGTCTTTTCGGGGCAGTTGAAATATGAAGTTGGCCGGCCACCTCTGCTCAACTCAATGCTGGATGCTTGCGAATTCAAAGACCAAGTTCATAAGTAGTTAGTCGATAGTTTTAATTTTAGATTTAGTTTTTAATTTTACTTTATTTTTTCCTAGAAAAAGGACGGTCATTTAAACCGAATCCTAAATTTTTGTAAT
Organism: Pinus albicaulis; assembly: GCA_034641835.2. Classification (NCBI taxonomy): domain Eukaryota; kingdom Viridiplantae; phylum Streptophyta; class Pinopsida; order Pinales; family Pinaceae; genus Pinus; species Pinus albicaulis. The sequence continues at coordinate 970,300,539 of CM076580.1, read as the reverse complement.
AAACCATAATTAGATTTAGTTAGTAGTATTTAAACCCTTCTCATGCATTTATAGAGGGGTCCAGAAATTTGTCAAAAACTTATCTTCAGAACATGCACTTCTGCACCCACAGAAGAGGTTTTGATGAATGAATGGAACAAGATTTATTGATATTTGTCTCTAATATCTGCTACTGATGTTGCATTTCTGTACTCTTAGTAGATGTTGGATTTAGAAGATATAAATCATTATTGCTTCTAGCTCATGAGTAGAACCAGTTATAAATGGTACTTTTATCTCTTAACTTTTTCTACTTCTGTGTTAAAAGTGATATTTATGTTCAGTTATTTATATATTGATGCTTGAATGCTTCAGTTATCATTTGGCACTTTTGTATGGTGATGACTATTTGTTTATGCTTAATGTATGAATAGCTTATTATGCGATATGTTTTTCACAACTGTTTCATCTAACTTTTTATATGAAATGGTTTATCTTTATTGAATTCTTTTCTCATAATAATTGAATGATCTTTATTATCGATTGTTATCTGAAATCATTTTAGATCGCATAAATAGAAAGATTTACATCCCGGGTTAGTTTAGAGTTAGATATTTCTTAGAATATACTTTGCATATGATTAGATTAGAAATAGAATAAAAGCATTTTACTTAGGAATTTTAGATAAGAAATATCAATTCTCAAACACACACACACATATTGGGAAACTGGTCCCATTATCCCCAGTCGGACCCACTACACCAAACGAAAAAGGAGCTGCTAACCAAGGTCCGGACCGGGTGGGTATCCCCCTTGTTGTAGACCCGATTTTCGGGGCTTCAACATATTTGGCGCTAGAAGGAGGGCCACGAACTATGAATGGCAAGTAAATCTAAATCTAAATACCATTATGAGAGTAAATCACCCTCACCATCTTCCCCGACTTCTTCATCACATTCGGAAATTTTAAATCTAGAACTTGAAGTCGAAAGAAGAACAGACATTGCTACAAACCCTGACTTTTCAGAAGAAACTACTATTGAACCTCCTGAAGTTGAATCTTTGATTCATAAACTTCAGCGTTTCTCAATATCACCTCAAAGATCTGATAAATCTCAAGGCAGTGTAACTTCGCAATATAATCCTGCTCATCCTCTTACCAGATTACAGAGTGAAAAGCTTGGCATTCAGCCAACCGAGTTACCTCTACCTACAAGGAAGAGAGCTAGGAAATCACCTAAAGGGTCTGACATCGAGACTCTTTCCTCATCATCATCCATTTCAACCTCTTCACTGCGAAGTCAACCGTCCACTCCTCCACTTCAGACTATTGTCCCTCATTCCACTGGAACTTCCACATCACCTTCTCAATCATCTGCAATTATAATATCCTCATCTTCTCAATCACAGATATCATCTTCTACACTTTCCTTTGTTAGTAGTTCAGTGACGGCCCAAATGCCATGGAATAATCCAGGGGCAATCTTAATGCCTACTCCCTTGAGTCAATTACCAGCCCATCCTGAAAAATGGCTGCCCAAGTTTAATCCTGAAGCAGGCATGCTAGCAGAAGAACATATAAACAATTTTATGTTGTCCATAAATCTCAATGGAGTTACTAATGAAGATGTTGTTGTCCGACTTTTTCCCTATACCTTACAAGGAGCAGCTAGGTCATGGTATTTTTCATTACCATCTGGATCCATCACCACTTGGGATATCTTTCAAGATCAATTTTTGACTAAGTTTGGTGATGACAGGTCTACAGCGACATTGATCAATGATCTATCTAATCTTAGAGCTGACTCAAAAGAACTTGTCAAGGATTTCAATTCACGTTTCAATAAATTGTTAAACAAAATTCCTACTGCTTCCAAGCCTAGTGAAGAAGTGCGAAGTGAATGGTACATTTCTGCTCTACCATCAAACATAGCAATCTTCGTTGATAGGGCTAACAAAACAACTTTAGCAGATAACATGAAGGAGGCAATAGCGGTAGAAAAATGTATCATTGCTTTAGACAAGAAAAATGCAATAGAAGAACGAAAATCCAAGAAAGTCACTTTTAAGGAAGATCCCAAGAAAAATCAATCAAAAGATCCATTTGATTTAGAAGGACTGCAAAAAGTTTTGAAAACCATGTCTAACGAAATGGTTGACATTAAGAAACAAGTGGCAGAAACATCTTCTAAAAAATATTTCAAGCCTTTTAGAAGAAACCCTTCAACTGATTCAAAGCCACCAAATGCCATTACTAATGCTGAATCGGAAGAAGAAGAAGAGGAAACTACTACTGAGGAAACTACTGATGAAGAAGAAGTTGTAGAAGTACAAGGTATGTGGGATTTCATCCTTCCAGATGAGGAAGATCAAGAAGCATCCCCAGTTAGCACTCGAAGTAGAAATCAACTTGATCCTCCTCAATCTACTCCTAAGTCAAAGAGCGCAAGCTCATTGAATAAAGATAAAGTTGCACCCAAGAAAATGACATCTAAAGCAATTCAAACTAGCCCAGTCCAGACAGATTCATCAACTCCATCAAGAACACTGATTGTTCCAGATGAAATGGAGTATAATATCATAGAAGACATGAAGAAGACTAGGGCTAACATCACTTTTTATGAATTGAGAAAGTTAAAACACCAACAAAAGGTACTTTTGAAAGAATTACATGCTGTACCAGAAAAACCTTTGCCCGATCCTGTAATTTCTCAAGCTTCAAACGAGATGGGAAGACCTCCAGCTAATGCGATCAGTAAAGTTGATCTAGAAAATATCGCTTTAATTGGAGGAAGGTCATGATCTCATACTCCTCCATTTCTTCTTACTTATGAATTTTTCAATAAAAAATTGCATAATTGTTTAGTGGATTCTGGAGCTTCATCTAATATTCTACCAAAATCAATATGTGCAAAGTTGAACATTCAACCACAAAAATCTGCTGTGCGTATAGTCCAACTTGATCGATCGCAAGTGGAAGTGATTGGCGAATTAAACCAGGTTACCATAAGGCTGTCATCTAATCCAAAGGTATGTCAAGTCATTGATATTTTAGTTGCAGATATTCCAGAATTTTATGGCTTAATTCTTAGCAGAGATTGGTCAGAAAAACTTCATGGATATTTTGCAACCGATTGGTCGCATATGTGGCTTCCTTACAATGGCAAACCAAATCAGATAAAGGTTGAACGAGAAAAGCATCAAAAATACATAGTAACAGAACTGGAAGGAGAGAATGAACCAGTTGCATACAACAGTAATATCATTGGCAATTACTCAGTTGATTCTTTCTTAGGAAATTTTAATGCTCATACTTCACCTTATTTAGAACATTCTGTTTTATCTCAAATAGAAATTTTTTCTCAAACAGATAGTTCTAAATGTATTAATTTTGTAGATACCCCTGTAAATAAATCTTTATTTTGGAAATTATTTTTTGATGGTTCTAAGTCTAATGAAGGAGCAGGAGCAGGATGCGTTTTGGTTAGTCCAGAGGGAAACAAAATTATGTTAACTTGTAGACTTGAGTTTGATTGCACTAATAACACTGCAGAATACGAGGCTTTAGTCCAAGGATTATATAAAGCAATCGGACTAGACATCAAATATCTACAAGTTTTCGGAGATTCAGAAATTGTAATTAAACAGGTACGCAATACTATACATTGTTTATCAGGTCATTTAAAGCATTATCAATATTTAGTTCAAGATCTGACTGAACATTTTATAGCATTCAATATTTCACCAATTCCTAGAATCCAGAATGCTAGTGCAGACCTATTAGCCAATGTAGCCTCTAAGCTTATTCCTGCAGAAGACTTTAGTCCTGATCGATTTTCAATTGAATTAATCTTTAGACCTTCGATTCCTGATAACATTACCAATTGGAGAATTTTCAACGATGATCCTGATATTGTAAGCTTCCTCACATCTGAAGGATCTTATACCAATCAGATAATTGATGAAGACCAACATGACAGACAATTACAACACGATAGCACTAATAATGCTATGCCAAAGTCAGTGGTCAAGTTAGAAGACCTTTATGATTTGAAAGATCGATTTAAAAGATCTACCAATTCAAAATTACAAAGTTCCACTTTGAATTATGAACTAATGCCAAACCACAGAATATCAACCTAGGCCTTGGTCTAGCTCCTGAAGAAAAATTAGCGTATGTTCGTCTTTTGAAACAATTTAAAAGTGTCTTTGCTTGGAACTATGATGAACTCAAAACTTATGACACTTCTATCATTCAACATACTATCCCAATGATAAATGATGAAAAACCTGTCCAACAAAAGCTGAGAAAGATCCATCCTAATCTAGAAAATCAAATCAAATCTGAACTCAATAAGTTATTGAAAGCCAAAATTATTTTTCCCGTTCGACATTCTAAATGGGTTTCCAATATGGTTCCTGTTATAAAGAAGAACGGAGACATTATAATTTGCATTGACTTTCGAAATCTTAATAAATCCTGCCAAAAGGATAATTTTCCTTTACCTCCTATGGAGCAAATATTACAGGCAGTTGCAGGATCAGAATTAATGTCTTTCTTAGATGGTTTCTCTGGATATAATCAAGTGTTAGTCCATCCTGATGATCAATTAAAAACTACATTCAGAACCAAATGGGGCACTTATGCATATCAAAAGATGCCTTTTGGTCTGATCAACGCTGGTGCCACATTTCAGAGAGCTATGGACATTGCTTTCAAGGGATTAGTTAACAAATCAGTGGTAATTTACTTGGATGATATAACTGTATATTCCAAAAAACGAAGCAATCATCTTAGAGATTTGAAGCAGATCTTCCAACGTTGTCAAAGGTATGGAATTTCACTTAATCCGAAAAAGTCCTTTTTTGCATTAAGTGAAGGAAAACTTCTTGGATTCATAGTATCAAAATCTGGAATTCATATTGATCCTGATAGAATCAAAGAAATTTCTGAAATATCTTTACCTCACAACAAAAAAGCTATGCAATCTTTTCTTGGCCAGATTAATTTTGTAAAAAGATTTGTGCCAGATTTTTCAAGAATTGTATCGCCCTTGCAAGCAATGATTAAAAAGAATGCAAACTTCAAATGGGGCAAAGATGAATATGAGGCATTCAATCTGATCAAACAAGCAATTATCAATGCTCCATCTTTAGCAACTCCAAATTTTTCCGATCCTTTTATTTTGTACACATTTTCCTCTGATAAATCTTATGCTGCAATACTCACTCAAGCAAATCAAGACAAAGCAGAAGCTCCAATTGCCTTTTTCAGTTCAAATTTACAGGGAGCTGAATTGAATTATTCAGATGTGGAGAAACAAGCTTATGTTGTTTTCAAAGCAATTAAATATTTCAGACCCTTTCTACTCAAAACCCATACAAAAATCATAGTACCGTTTCCAGCGGTAAGAAATATTTTAGTCCAAAAAGATGTGGGTGAGAAAAGAGCTAATTGGATTACTGCCTTACAAGAATATGATGTTGAGATCAAACCAACAAATATTGTAAGAGGTCAAGGCTTTTGCAAAATACTAGCTGGAGCATCACAGATTTCTGAAAAATCATCTGAAGAGATACAAACGTATGAGGTAAGCCTAAACGATGTTGAATCATTATATGCTGATATCATTTTTTATCTAAAGAATGGATATGCTCCTCCAAATCTCGATCACACCAAGAAAAGAGCTCTAAGGTTGAAGGCTAAACAATATCAGCTTGTAAATGATGTTCTTTTTAGAATGAATTATGATTCTGTTCTTCTTAGATGTCTGGAAAAATCTGAAGCTGAAAAAGTCTTGCAGGAACTTCATGATGGGCCAGTAGGTGGACATTATGCTGGAGATGCTACTGCACATAAGATCCTCCGTGCAGGATATTACTGGCCTACTTTATTCAAAGATTCACACAACTATGCAAGGAAATGTCAAACTTTTCAAACTGCAGTTGGAAGACAAAAGAAACCATCATTACCATTACAACCAGTCAACATTGAGTAGCCTTTTGATCAATGGGGATTGGACATAATAGGTGAGATTGTTCCTCACTCTTCTAAACAACATAGGTATATCATTACAGCAACTGATTATTTTACGAAATGGGTAGAAGCAGTCCCTCTCAAGACTGCTAATGCTGAACATATCATCGAGTTTATAGATCAGTTCATAATCACCAGGTTTGGTTTACCTTCTGCTTTAATGTTTGATAATGCATCATATTTTTCTGGTAATGCTATGACTAAATTTTCACTCAAGAGAGGTTTCAAACTTAAATACTCTGCCAATTATTATCCACAGGGAAATGGGTTAGTTGAATCTACAAATAAAAACTTAATCAGAATCATTAAGCGAACCATTGATCAAAATCATAAAAATTGGCATAAGTCTTTAATATATGCTTTATGGGCAGATCGAATAATGCATAAGGCTTCTATTGGCACTTCTCCCTTTAATTTAGTTTATGGGAGAGAAGTGGTTCTTCCAACTCATCTAACAATCCCTTCTTTAGCCTTAGTCCAATATATTGATGAAGAACCAACTTCTTCTTTACAATTAAGGCAGATGGAAATAATGAAGTTAGAAGAACAACGAGAAAAGGCTAAAGTAACTCATGCTCATCATCAAGCATTAGTTAAAGCTTCTTTTGATTCAAACATGATAACCAGAAAGGATTTTCAGATAGGAGATCTTGTTTTAAAATGGGATAAGGCTCATGAGGAGAAAGGAAAACATACGAAATTTCAACGAATGTGGCTTGGTCCTTTCCAAATTGCAGAAATCATAGGTCCATCTACTTTTATGTTACAGGATTTAACAGGGAAAAGAGAGTCTTTACCTGTTAATGGATAGATCCTTAAAAAATATTTTCCATAGGAGATCATTCTTCTATTTTGTAGATTAGTTTTCTTTATTTGTCATAATAAAACCAGTTGTTAATGGTTACATTTGGAATTCATGAAAAAGATACAGTTCTCTTTTTAGATTTTATTTCTTCACTTATATAAATAGAATTATTTTTAGAATATTGATCATTATTATTCAAAGATATAGTTAAAAATTTTAAATCTAGAAATGATATTAGTTTCAACTTTGAAAATTTTGATGAAAACAACTTTTGGTGAAAGATTGTTTTATATCAGTCCAATGAAAGGTATCAATAAAAAAATGAAGGTTCTCTGTAGAAAATTTCTTTCCAAAAAACTCTATCCTTGTTGTCCAAAGCTATCTTAAGGAAACAATGACTTCCTCCCCACCTAGAAAATTACAAAATTCAAGGAATAATCCAATGATACACTTTTAACTTAAAGAGTAAGAGGTCTCATCACGAGCCGACTTATCATGATCATAGATATTATAGCTTGCTGACTTTTCCAATACTGCATACCACAACAGGGCAATGACTTAAGATTATTGCAATCAAAAGGCAAGGGGTCTCATCACGAGCCAGCTTGTTCAGCAAAGTTATAAATCAAGTGAATGGCACTGTCATAAATTGGCTACCAAACCAAGACATTGTTCTTTAAGAAGAAAAAGAAAAATAAAAGAAATAAGTGTGAATATGGATTTCTCTTTGAAAATTGTATATTTCTCTAAGTAGGATACAAGATCATTGCTGGGTAACAGGTAACCCTGTCGAGGCTATAAACGCTTGCTGGCAGCAGTGGCTCTACCTACGACAAATGAGCATATTTAAAACTGATTTACATAGAAGATTTTTGTTTTATCTTTTTAAACCAAGTAATGATTGATGTAGATTCAAAGACTAGCTTGAGGAAGTGAATAGTCAAAATCAATCATAGAAGAAATGAAATATCATTCATAGATTGAAGCATAATGTACTTTGTCTTTTTATAATAAAGTTTGATTTTCTGGAAAATTTTCTGTTTTGAAAAGTTTAGGAAATTCAAAAGAAAAGCAGAGATAACTGGTTCTTCCAAGTGAATCACCAATTGTTGTGGCCAGCAACAACCCCCCTTCTTATTTAATATTAGTAATAATACTAAATAAGGGGGGACCCTTAGTTTAAAATCCAAAAAATTTTGATGTTTGTTTTCATTTTCAATAAAACTTACTATCATGGACTTAAAGAAATTTCTTTGGAAAATATTTAAGTAAACTTAAGTTTATGATAGACTAGAATAAAATCTCTCTTTGAAGGAAACATCGCATTCATCGTAAAAAATTAGAATATATGTTGAGCAAAGAAGAATCTTCAAAATTGCGATACCGCGATCCAATGACATCGCACTCAAATGTTTATCGCAAATCGCATATCGCAGAAAACATATTAACATATATTATTCATATATTATATTTTGCGATATTGCGATTTTGCGATATTGCGATATTGCGATATTGCGATATCGCGATTTCGTGATGTTACAAGTTGCGATTTGCGAAAGTTGCGATTTGCGATATTGCGATGATACGAAAACTACGATTTGCGATACTGTGATTTTGCGATATTGCAGAGCAAATCGCAGATCGCACTATCGCAGATTCTTGAAGCTCGTTGTACGAAGAAAATCTTTTCATAAATCGATATCCGTTATGCGCTTTAATGTCAAATTAATAAATGGATTGTCAATTATTGATGAAAAGGATTTTGTTTTGATTGAAAGGTTGTTTCACATTAAAATAATAGATTTCATACGCCTTCAACATTTAAAAATATCCCGTCACCTTTCTCATATCATTACTCTCACTTAATTCGTAAAACCGCAGGCACGAAGAAGTAGAAGACTATACAAAGCAACATTCAGAGCATTATGGGAAAGAAAGAGAAAGCTTCGAATTCTGAAAAATAAAGAGATGGCTTCCCTATACACAGACACTGCTTGCAACAAAGACGCTGGTATCACCACCTGGGAGGGTATGTTCAATTTTCTTGAAAAATAAAACCCAAGAGTAACGGAGGTTGCGGCTACCGCGGGTTCAGGTAATTCCTCCGAAGCATCTCTTACAGAGCTAGCTTGTTCTTTTTTGCACCGGATTGCAGCAAGGCCCAGAATTCTCCCATATATAGACATGATCAAATGCGTGCTGGATACCACTGACATTTCGAACAGACAATTCAGAACTCAAGGTCAAGAGGTCATTGGGTCGTTTACTCCAGAAAATTTGAGGTTTATGTATCATTTGCAAGAGCCCCAGGCAACTTACAACAAACAATTTATGGAGAAATTTGCCAAGGAAAATGTGAATTTGGCGGAATGCACCAAGGAATGGACTAAAAGAGATGAACCATTGAAGAAAGACAAACACGGTATGTACAGTACTGGTTCACTCACCTCTCCATATTGTTTTGCTACTGCTATGTTATGTAGGCTTTTTGGAAAGCCTGATATTAATAAGGTCTTGCCTGAATGGCTTCCGTTATTGAATGCTAATGTTAACGCCACCATTGCGGACTGGACTAAAATATTGTCTGATAATTTAGCCACTGCTATTTTTAATTACCGGTCTAAACGAACTGTCTCTCAGATGATTTATCCTCCTTTTCACCTGAATGCTTATGTTATGGATTCAATTTGCTTTGTTTCTAAGTTTCCTTTAATGGGCTGGCAATGGACAATTCAAGATCCTTTGCCCATTCATGTACATCACAAAGAACTGTGGGAATCAAGATTCGTTCCTCATTTTTACAAGATTTTCCATGGCATAATGTTGCCTCTACATAGAAAGTTGTATAATAAGGATGCTCCAAGGTTTTCCCCAGAAGCAGAAGTCGACATTCTCCCTGTCACAAGATGGTTTGGAGAAGAGCTGTTTACCTATGTTAGGGTTTTTGGAAGTTCTGCTTCCCCTCATGTTTTACCCCTGTATGTTCCGGATAAACTTATAGCTCGGGAAATTGCATATCAAACCTGTGGCGAAGGAGGTTTAACAAAAGAATTAAAGGATAAGAAGAAGGCCATCTGGCCACAATTTCCTGTTTCTTGCGGAACATTCTCATTATCTGATATTGGTCATGCATTTAAGGAAGTAAGCAATATTACATGCTTACAATTGTTCAAGTTTTCTAGAAGGCTATTTGACCCATATGATGTTGTCAAGAATTTCACCATCGCAGTCAAAGTAAGAGTATTCTCTGGAGAAGAAGATCTTTTTGATGATATGTTTCAGGAAAAATGTTCATTTAAAGACATTTTGAATTTAGCTCAAGCACGATTATCCCCAGAATAATTTCAAGAATTTAAAATATACAGAGAAAGAAGATTGACCACTATCCCTTTGGATAATTTGCGATTGGAACCCGCAAGGGAACCAACTCCTAGTGTCAGTCTTAGTGGCAGCTCAGATACAGAAAGACCTAAATCAAAATATGGCAAAGAAACTTCTGAACATTCTAAAAAATCTGATCAGGATAAAAGTGAAGGCTCAGTGAAGGATACAGCTCAGTCAAAAGAGCTCTCACAATTACAGACTTCAGCTACTCCACAGTTGAATCTTCCACCTCTCATTATACAACAACCATCCACTAGAACTCAGTTAGATAAATAATGGGAAACGTTTAATGAATTTCTTAATGTTGAAGGACAGAATACACAAACCCCTGTACAGACAAAGGGTTTAAGCACAGGAATAAGTGGCAATGTCGCAGAAACTGAACATATACCCATCACTCCCTCTTCTGAAATTGTACTTAATATAGAGGACATTCATCCTTTGGATGTATTCTACAGCCCACAGTATAAAGCAGTAGTAAGAAAGCAAAGGAAAAAGAGAAAATTAGAGAGTGCAATCTCTACTGATGCAGAACAATTAAATGTCTTATGGAAAGACCCTACTACAAGCCCAACTGATAATCTTACTAAGCTATCTCAGATTACAGGAGCTTATGCCTCCACAACCATCGACAAAGCATCCGAGGTACGGTTATTATTGAATGAAAAATAAGATCAAATACAAGTTCTACAACAATAATTACAACAAGCCATTGCTAACAGTGAAGCACAGATCCAAATTGAAAAGCTACAGCAAGAGTTTCATCATATGAAGATTGGGTATCAGAAAAGCTTGGCTGATAAAGAGAAACAAATACAGATTATCCAAGAGGAGCACAAAGGTGACCCCAAGCTTCTAGAATTTATCTCAGAATCTATTTCTTTGAACAATCAACTACTGCAACAACAAGATAAATTATGCTAGAATATTTCACAATGGAACTCTTTTTGTCAAGAAAGTTATAAAATCACTAATCATGTGGTAGAATTGCAACATGATTATGATTTAACTAATGAAAGAGTTACTAATTATTTGGCATGGCAAAAGACAGAGGAAGGAAAAAGAGCTGCAGCACCAATTATCAATAACAGTCATAAAAAAATAATTTTCAATAATTGGGATGCACAGATCAGAGAAGCAGAAAAAGCGGCAGAGGAGTCAGCTACAACAACATGCCATATTACTGATTATGTAAATGAAAATTTGCACAAGGCTAATTTGATTTCAGAAACTATTCCAGGATATTTACCACAAGCACATCAATTACAAACAGAATGGAAACAAAAGGCGGAAGAAAAAGCAAAATCAATTCAAGTATTGACAAGATTAAATTGGGATTCTTACTGGACATATCTAGTAAAACCACACAGTCAATGTAGCACTCTTAATTGCATTATTAATTCTGCTGAGAAGATTGCGCCTACACTTGCCGATTCTGTCTTTTCGGGGCAGTTGAAATCTAAAGTTGGCCGGCCACCTCTGCTCAACTCAATGCTGGATGCTTGCAAATTCAAAGACCAAGTTCATAAGTAGTTAGTCTATAGTTTTAATTTTAGATTTAGTTTTTAATTTTACTTTATTTTTGCCTAGAAAAAGGACGGTCATTTAAACCGAATCCTAAATTTTTGTAATAAACCATAATTAGATTTAGTTAGTAGTATTTAAAACCTTCTCATGCATTTAGAGAAGGGTCCAGAAATTTGTCAAAAACTTATCTTCAGAACATGCACTTTTGCACCCTCAGAAGAGGTTTTGATGAGTGAATGGAACGAGATTTATTGATATCTGTGTCTAATATCTGCTACTGATGTTGCATTTCTGTACTCTTAGTAGATGTTGGATTTAGAAGATATAAATCATTATTGCTTCTAGCTCATGAGTAGAACCAGTTATAAATGGTACTTTTATCTCTTAAATTTTTCTGCTTCTGTGTTAAAAGTGATATTTAAGTTCAATTATTTATATATTGATGCTTGAATGCTTCAGTTATCATTTGGCACTTTTGTACGGTGATGACTATTTTTTTATGCTTAATGTATGAATAGCTTATTATGCGATATGTTTCTCACAACTGTTTCATCTAACTTTTTATATGAAGTGGTTTATCTTTATTGAATTATTTTCTTATAGCAGTTGAATGATCTTTATTACCAATTGTTATTCGAAATCATTTTAGATCGCATAAACAAGATTTTATCCCGGGTTTAGTTTAGAATTAGATATTTCTGTTTTAATTAGAATACAATTTGCATATGATTAGATTAGAAATAGAATAAAATCATTTCACTTAGGAACCTTTTTAGAAAGGAAATATCTATTCTCAACACACACACACACATATTGGGAAACTGGTCCCATTATCCCCAGTCGGACCCACTACACCAAATGGAAAAGGAGCTGCTAACCAAGGTCCAGACCGGGTGGGTATCCCCCTTGTTGTAGACCCGATTTTCGGGGCTTCAGCGAGAGAAGCCTCTTAGGGTTTCCACCTCCTCATTTGATCCATAAATAGAGCATGAAGGTCTTATGTATTTTGTTGGATTTTGATGACTTATGCTGAAGCAATACATAGTCCCTTGAAGCCTTTGATGAGAAATTGATGTCTTGGAGCTTATGCATGATTTGATTTGTTTGTTGATGGAGAAGGATTGTTTGCAGGATCCATAGGCCTGGTTGATGGTGAATTTTTCTCTTGTTAATGTTTTCTAAGTTTCTCATATGTTTTCCACCCATATATGCTGCAGTAGGACAAAAAATTTAGACTAAGATATGTTTGTTAATGGCACCTTAGATCTGTTTGCTTCCTTCACTACCTTAATGTTTTCTTCTGCTAAGATATGTTAGGGAATTCATCTCTTTCTCTCTAATACGTTTTTGGCTTGTCTATTTTCTTGAATGATTTAGATCAGTTAGTATCAATTATGATTTATGGCTAGCCCTGCATATTGTTACCACTGAAAGACTCTATTCTTGAAATCATCTTTTGAAGCAGCTTTGCCTATAGTTTGTCAAATAAGTTTGTCTTAACCATACTCTTTTCCTTTACTTAGCTAAAATTGTTTCAAGGAACTTTCATAGCTGTAACTGTGGATTTCAGGGTTTTTATCTCCTTCTATGGTTATAGTTACTTGTGCATCTTAAATGTTTTTCTGCTCTTGATGATAAAATCCATGAAAGATTAAATAAGTTTTTTCCTTTCTATGTTTTATCTGAATGTTGTCTTGGTTGATTATCTTCTTTTAGTCTGAAATCAAATGGATTAGGTTTTTCTTAAGCCTTTGAATCTCTTGCTATGCTTATAAATCTTCTAACTCCCTCAGTTTACAAGTATATAAAGGATTCTGTTTCTTCTTTTTATTAACTTGTTGTTCTCAAGTTTAATGTCCACCTCATGATCCTTTCACAACTGTAAAGACCCACCAACCAAGTAAAAATTTCCCTGCAAGTGCTCTTGAAACCATTGATGAACTCATTCATGACCTTGTTTGACTCCATTGCCCAATGACTTAACAACCTTCCTTGTTTTCTATCTAAATCTATCTGAGCATAATACCCAACCAAAAACAATCAAAATACCCTGCACTTAACATCTAGCCTAAAATCAACCCTAATCAGCAAACAAGTTCACATATTTACACCTACTAGAGAGATCCCTCTCTGAATCCAAGAAGGCTAGTTCCTTGGATTCCAAATCTTGGTTTGATGTTACCCTGTCCATTTGTATCTCAATCAATCTAGAAAATTACGGGGACCTAACATAATGGCGATCACAGTGGGACATTTTGAGTAAGTCATAGCCTTAACTACTCCTTCAACACTCAGAAATCCCTTGTCAAACTTAAGAATACTATCTTGTGAATTTATCCCACCGCTCACACCAACATAATGGCGATCACGGTGGGAATGAGTTCATAGTAGCCTGAAAAACTCTTATAGACTCATATACATCCCTATTTTGACTTAAAAACCAACCCATAGCCAAGAGTAGAAACTAATTGTTTCACCATCCTAGCAAGATGTTGACTCAGCTAGGGGATACTCATTAACCTTAAGGCTGCATAAGGAAACTCAAAAAACCCAAAATAGTCTCTAGATTGATTTTTGTCAAAACTTGGTGGTGGACCATTATATACATACCCTCAAAACTACAAAAACATCCACCTGGCGAATCCACGAATCTCAAATAGACCTAAAGACTCCACTGGTAGAGAACTCTAAGACTGGTTGGAAAGATTCAGTGGCCCTTTCTCATTTACAAACATGGATCCAAGGATACAAAGGAGATATGCTCCAATGAATAGAGATCACATCCCTGGGTTCCCACACAAATTGCCTCAGATAGATTATGACAAAAACCTCCCCAGGTTTCAAGATGAAGAGTCTGATGACCCTTTGTTACACCTCATCAAGTTTCATATCCATGTATGGGGGTTAAAAGCTGAATGGCATGAGGAATGCCTTATGAAGATTTTCATGTTAACATTAGTCTAAGACCTGATATCTTGTTTTCTTTAAAAGATATACACAAGGCATTTTATGAACATTATAAACAAAATTCCCCATCTTTGTCATTAGCTAAAAATTTCTGTGAACAATCCAAAGACCTCATTCAATACCTTGCGAACATTGATGAATATTTAGGAAAGTGGCATCCTGAAGACCTCCTAGAGGAAATTCATGCATTTCATACTCAAAAAAACTATCATGACATCCAAGAAGAGTTGATTGAGGATCAAATCCATTAAGAAGTAGGAGAAAATCCACAGGCTCTCTCTGAAGACACAAGTGATGATTCATCACCCCTACTAGATGAGGCTCAAGAAGATATCCTACCTCAGAATCAGTCTTCTCTAGAGAAGGAAAAAAATTGTTGCCCAATCCAAAGAAAACAAAAAATGCCTTCTCCTTTAACTGAAGAAGAGATAGATCAGATGTTGAGAGTACAACCAACCTCAGAACCTTTATATAAGGAAAATATTCCTATTTGTCCCACTCCTGCCTTACCTACTAAAAAAATTTCTCATAAAGAAACAAAGGAACAGATTGTTGTTGAGGCTATAATACCTCCTCAAGAAGATATTCATCTTGTGAGTAGTCACAAAAGGAAGAAAAGCATCATATTTCCATCTAGAGAAAGAGAAAGACACCTCCCCTTTTAACAAAAGAAGAAAGAAATCAAATCCTAAGCATACAACCAACATCCAATTTTTTTTGTAAAGAAGATATGTCTATGTGTTCTACTGTTGACCTATCCACTAATGCATTTTCTCATATTGAAAGTACAGAACAGATTGATGCTGATGCTAGACTACCTTCTCAAGAAGACCTGGTGCCAGAGAATGGTCCTACTCATTAGGAAAATGGCTCACAAATAGAAATCAACTCACTCAATCAAGGCATACTAGGATTGCTTGAAGGCAGCATAACATTGCATTCTGAAGCTGCCAAATCAGATAATCATAAAGAGGGAGAAGAGATTCTTTCTCAAAATAATCCCAAGGTTAGTCAAGTAAAGGAGGGAGTAATCCTAAATGAGGTCTATTTCTCAAATCCTCTAGGCCAGTTATTATTTGAAGACCCCTTTGCTATTTCCTTAGAGACCTTTAAAGAGGGAGTAAAACATGCGAGGAACAACTTGTGGTGGAGCTTAAAGAAAATTTGGGGCACTATTGTTCAGAAGAAGACAGAGTGGGAGTGGCTTGCCAACATACCTAAGAAGTGGAACAAAAAGCAATCATCTAGTCACTTACTTGATTGGCTATACTGGAAAAAATAATTCACCTAATGTACATCATATGTAAAGTTAGATTAGGATAGATAGGCGCAAATAAAATTAGCATTTGAGCATCTTTTGGTTTTATATTATTTTGAAAAATCACAAGAAACACAAAAACATAGAAAGAATGAAAAATAGGGCAGATTTGGAAAGAGGTACAGCCCCATACCCAAAAAATAGTGATGTTGAAAGTGTGCAAGTCTAAATGCCACTACTTGTTTTTTGAAAGAGAAGTCTTGTTCAGTCATCTAGCCTAATCATGGCTGAACATGTTTTCAATTTATTTGCTGATAGGTTAGTGAGAGAAAGAAATTGTCAAAACATCTAATCTTGACTTGTCAATAGGTGTAGATTAGAAATGAAATATGCTGGTTCCACATGCTCAAATCTGAACCAAAGAGGAAAATAGGGATGATTAACAAATGATATATACTACCCTTATGTTTCCTAAGTTTTGTTTGTACAAAAATAACACTTGTGTGCAGCTTGTTCTAATGCCACAACCCATTAAATTAGACTGCCTAATCTTGATTTAGCCGTGTTTTTCAATTTCATGTCAGTAGCTTAGAGAATAAAGTTTGTCAAACAACTTAATCTTGACAAATGAGTAGATTAGGTGGAAAAAAAAAGGAGTTCATTAGCCTAATCTGAACTCTTGGAAGCAATAAGGGTAGAAGTGGATGGCTTGTTTTTCTTTCAGAAGAAAAAATGTTAAGGGTTGCTAGCCCGAATGCACCTAAAGAAGAAGAAAATGTTAGGAAAAGTAGGTTGGGTAGGTAGAGATGAGTTTGAAGAAAACATGTATTTTCAGATTATGAGATCATAGCTTCAAAAGGACATCAGCAAGTGAAGAAAGAGAATCTGCAAAGTGCAAGTAAGGCACTGGTCTTCAAAAGCCAGAGATTTGAATGTTCTGGACACCTCCTGAAAAGGAGCTGCCCTCCCCAAGTGGAGCCACTGTTAGTCATCCATAATTTTCACTATCTGAAGATGACTAAGTATCGGTTCTAGATTTCTAGAAAAAAATTTCATGAACATTGTGAGTTCTAGAAATCTCATGGCCTTCATTATCCTTAGGATAATTTTTTCACTATTTCATCATTCTGTCATGCCAAGCCTAGCTCACCCATCCTAGAAGACCCATCATGGGCTCATTCCACTCATTATCACTATGTTTCACCACCTTTGGCTTCAACCCTCTATTTTTGTTTTGCCTAAACTAATCCATTGCCTATCTAGGGTTTTTAAAGGAATTTTTCTTGGTTTCATGACCTCCATGATTAAGTCGTCAACAAGGCTTATATCTTGATGCTCTTACACCTCCTCCTATCCTTATAATACCTCCATAAACACTTCCCATCACTCCTATCCCTCAGAATAATCATTTTTCTACAAAACCTAGTTTATTGCCACAAATTGACACTTTTTAAGGCTAGGCCTATGTTTTGACCTTTTGGACCCCTTCCCCTCACTAAATTCCTAAAATTTCACTTTCCCCTACTCCCTAACATCTATCCCTATCCCCCAAAATTTCCCCAAGAATTTAGACAACCCTTAACCCCTTCATTCTCCTCCCTCTGCAAGGCAGTCCTAAATCCTCACACTAAACCCTAATTTCCTCTTGCAACTAAGCTAGGGTTTGACATGAAAAAGGTGTTGTTCAATCTTTAACATTATTCACGGGTGCATTAAAGGATTGACAAGCCATGTATTAAATTTTATATCAAAGGGAAAAATACTTCAAAGGTGGGTCGAAAGGAGAGAAGGTAATGAAAGCCACGTGCATTAAAACCGATGGGGAATTAACACAAAAATGATGGAGTGTAAAGCCAAAAGGTTAACAGGAGATATAAAAATAAATGGAACGCAGCACTAAACACAAGACCGACGTAGTAGAGGAAAGTGCAGCCACGTGAAGACGCACGTGGGAAATTCTGAGGGGGTCGAGCAGCGGGGGAAGGAAGGGATCCATACCCCCGTGGAATTGTGACACGTAGCATGGTGGGGACTCAAGGTTAGAAGGAGGTAACGGGAGCATGCTGTGTGACGTGGTGACGTGGCGGAACAAAATTTGGGCCCTCACGGTGGGTAGGTTATTGTATTTTATCGATATAAGAGCTCATATGTTTCAGGAGTTATACAGCGCATATGGTAAAAAGGTAAGGTAAAGTCCAATAGGTCAGTTGGTACCGAGCACCGTACCAGCCTTAAACCCGACACGAGGCGCCCACCTGCACTCTGACATACCCAATCCTTATGCGCCGCGTGCCTCACTGTTAGTGTCCTTATGACACTTGCCTCCATTCGTTTTATCCATTCGTATTTTTATCTCGAATTACCCAGTCCAGAGATAACATTCCCTCCGTATTTCACTCTAGTAGAAGGTCGCAGGTTCCCGTCTACGGCGTATACCAAGTAGCAAAGCAGCATCTGGTCTACCCCAATCATTGTCAGAGTTCCCTGCGTCGCTTTCCCGAGCAGATCCACCTTCCGTTCAGGTATTCCATTATTCATTCTCCCTATGTTTTCCTTTCACTTTTTCGAATTCTTGAATGACAGCCATGGGAAAGGTAACACCAAAGAAGAATGAGCCCGAAACCCCCCAGGTCCGTGAATCTAGGAATCCCCCTGGTTTTGAGCCTCTCTATGACTTGCAAGCTGGTATCTACGACCCTAAATACCCTTTTGACATCTGCAGCATCAAACCCTTGCTTTTCAGTCGCCATACTAAGAACACAGACCGTTATCGGGTAATCGTGTCGGGCCTATACCATCAAATTACCCCTCAGGTTCATTCTGTGGTGGATTTCATCACCTGTCTCAGGGATGTTTTCGACGAGCAACGGGGCACCTTCACTTCTCCTCAAGGGAACAGGGTCTTTTCCCTTTCTCCCGATGTTATCAAACAAGCCCTCCACATCCCTACCAGCACCACATATGTTAGTTTCAAGGATGCGGCCTTGGCAGCCCAGTTCATCAAACAGCCACGGGAGGCCAAGCGAGCTTTCATCTCCTCTATAACCGTCGACTAGGCTGCTTCCCTGCCCGCCGCGGAGCCGTTCCCATTAAGTCTATTCGTCGAAGAGGTTCGACCCATTCTCTCTCTGATCATTGGCCTTTTAGGGGTAAGGATTCTGGAAGACATCTCCATGGTGTGCGTCCATTTCTTATGGCTTATGTCCCAAAAAGGGGTGGTATTAGATATTCATGGTTTCCTCTCCACAGCCATTCAAACCCAATTCCAGGAGCTTCCTCAAACCCGTCGGTTCCGTTTCTGCTCAATGGTATTTTATCTCTTCTTATACCAGCACGTCGATAAGTTTGAGGGTTTGGGGCTAGACAGAGTTTACCTTGAGAATTCCCAACCCAGACCAGTCTTCGACTGTAATTTCTTTGTGCGTCAATTACCTAAGGGGGAGGGTTACTCCAATTTTGTGAACATCTTCATGTCTATTGCCTACACCATTATTCATGACTCGCCTTCCCCTAGGGTCTTTCCAGAGATGAAAAGTTGGCTGCAAACCGGGAAGTTCCAGAGTACTGGAGACTGGTTTCTGTTCAAGGACTACACCGAAATTGAGGTCTATGGAGCCGAAGTTGCCCCCTACAGGCTACCAGTGTTTCCTGTCAGACGAGTTTATGCACTTGAATACATCTGGCAGGCCCTCAAGGCCGACCAGCTCCATTTTGTTCCCGCCAAGAAGGGATACATCCTAAGGCTTCCCATCGAAATCGGCCCCTTTGTGGTAAACTCGAGACTTACCCTCCCAATTGTTGAGAGAATGTTGCAAGGTCTGGACTTAAGGCTAGGAAAAATTTGGGCCTATGACCCTCAAGAAGTTATCTCAAACAAAAGGAAAAGGAACAGGTCTACACCCTACATGCATGAGCCGAGGCCGTTTTTGGAATGTAGGGCTAATCTCGAAACTTGGCCCTTGTTTTCGCAGATGGAGACTGATTCATATGCTATCGGAGAGGAGGAGGATGTCAACAGAGGCACAGGTGGAGAAGAGGTAGGTAATTCAGGAGTAGCGCCTCCTCCCAAAAGACAAAGGACGGCCACCAGTGAGGCGGAAGTTATAGGGGAGGAAAAATTACTGGAACCCTTCACGAAGTTCGGCGAATTTGATAAAGGCAAGGCCGGGATCACAGTGTTAAGAGATATCGCCACTTCCTCTGATTTCAGAGAGGTAACGCAGGCTATCATTGAGCATACTTCGCCCAGGGCAGGCGAAAGGGAGCTGGTGAATAGAGCGGTCCGCGACAAGTACAAAGCTGAACTAGGGGGATATGTTGAAAAGTATCATACCAGACTCTCCGCCTCCATCAACGCGGACACTGAAAGCCTAGTATTGTCTATGGCAGAGGCTCTCCTGGATCCAAATTCTGATGTCCCCAGCTATCGGGTGCTCGAATTTGCCATTGACATGAAGAAGGTACCAGCTAATGACATGTGTGACCTGTTCCAAACGGTATGCGACATGATGAAAGATAAATTAATGTAGCTCACCCTCGCGCTAAAGAAGTTAGAACAGAAACATGACCAGCTGAGCGAGAGCCTGGTAGCCGAACAAGTTAGCTGCCGCGCCAGAGCACACCAGCTGCGTGTTCTCCATGACCAAATCAAGAACCAAGATGATGGGGGAGCAAATGCACAGGCAGCTCTCATTGATCAGTTGCAGAAGGAGGTTGCATCAGCCAAAAGACAGGCCCGTATACCGGCTGCTCACCATGTCCAAACGGCCGAATTGGTACAGGTGGAGAAGGAGAAAGCAGAGCTATCCACCATACTATCAAAAGAGAGGGAGGAGAAAGAAAAGATGGCCGAAAAAACTAACGTGTTACAGGACAAGGCAACAGAGCTACAGGCTAGATGGGACTCGCACAGCTGCCAGTCAACTGAGGCGTCAAGTGGAGCTAGCTCATTGCCAGCACAACTGTCCACAGCAAAAGCTGAGATCGAGATACTGGAAAAGCAAGCGTCTACGGCCAGGCAAAGGATCGTGCACCTGGAGAACTCCCTGGCCGAAAACACCAGAACAGTCGAGGGGCTACAGAAGGAAATAGAGCAAGAGAAGAAGACCACAGCAGATCAGCAGAAAACCATTGCAGACATGAGAAGCCGAGCAAAGGGGAATCTCACCTTGCTCGAGGCTAGAAGCATAATCTGGTCATATATAACCTCAGCGGTAACCGAGCAATGGGAGTTTTTGAGTATGATAGGGGAGTATAAGTCTGTTGTTTCCTATCTCAGTAGGAAGCTGCAGGAGGCAGACCTTGATCTGTCTAACAGGGCCCAACACGCCAGAGAGTACATTTCGTTCCTTAACGAGCTGGGATCACACGACATTGATAAGCACGGTATCCCTAGCCGATTCACAGAGGCCATCGAGTGTCGCAAGATTATCAACAAAGAAATGGCCCGAATAGCAGCTTCAAGAGCCCTTCAACAGGTGGTCGACAGCGTCAGACAGTTCGACGAGGTATGGGATGAAATCATGACAGCCGGACTCCCTTCCTGCTGGGACCCGACCACCCCTGTCGTGCTCTTGCCTCCGGCCCAATACACAACACGCTTGCAAACAGAAAGAGACCGAACTGATCTTCAGATGGGAAAAGCAACTCAACTCAAAGCTGACACGATTGTTTCGACCCTCTGAAAAGAGTTTAACCTCCTTCACTTAATTAAGCACAAGCTTCCTACTGGGGTAGGTTTCCAATCTCTCACCGAAGCCTTTATCGAGGTGGAGGGGTTCTCAGCGATGCCTGAGCCAGCTACGGAGAGTCAGCAGAGATGCGCGCAGTTTATGAGTCAGCATGCCAGTTCGTCCGCAAACGTGCCTCCGCCTGAATCAGTAACTGCATCCACTCAGCCTCGCCCGTGATTTTTCTGTCAACTCATGATCTGGCCTTAACGGCCTATTTTACTTTCGCTCAGTTAGTTTCTTTTTAAGTTTTTGAGTGGGTTGTTTTCCCCACTCTTGCATTTTACTTTTTCACCCAACTGTTGTTTAAATTTCTGTTTTTAAAAGCGGCCGAGGGCCTGTTTACACATGATGGGAGGCTTGATTCCCCATCATGAATTTTGTTGTTATGAAAGTGACATTTAACAAATTTTGTTCATGCGAAGAAGATATTTTCCCAAAATATCTTCTCGCTGAGATGGAAGGAAGCCTATATAGGGTAAATCAAATGAGAAAGAAAGGTTCCAAAATTTCTGAAGAATTGACTGTGTAAGAGCTTCCTGTATGCAATTTTGTGAAGGTTCTAATATGAATGCAAAGAGCCCGTAGGGTCTCAATGAAAAGGAGTTTGTCTTTGATAAGGATTCTGGTTTTGGTTCTTTACAATGCGTAATACTCTCTTGTGTATTGTAGTGTAGTCATTCATTTCGCTCACGTCCATATATCTAGTATTACATGCTAGAATGCGAGTAGCCTATTGCTTCTGTTATAAATTTATCCTTGTTGATTCTTATATCATAGGTTTCTTGGCACTTTAAATATGGCTCAGGTGTAATTTGTTGTCCCGTTTTCTATTCATCCGCTTTCTACTATATTGGCTGCTATGAGGTGTTATTTACAAATACTGTTATCGTGTATGGATTCTTATTTGCTTAAGCCCATCACATGTTAGCATATGTTTCTAAATATTGTCTTTATAACAGTTAAATATCCTCTTTATTCTACGTATTCAGTAGACGTCCTTTAATCATCAGTCTCTGTGAAGTATTGAGAATCCAGCCCTTATTACAGCGAATTGTCTTGGAATTGTCTTATGTATTTATATTGGAGCTTAACATCTTGTCCATTCATTACTGTTCCTTCAACGTTGAGCTTCTGAAGTATTTGGTACCATTTAAATCTGATTTTCCCATCTGTAAAGAAATAGTATGAGAGCTTGGTTCTGCTGAGATTTTGCTTATTAAATGATCTTGACTCTCTGCTATATAAGATGTCCTAGGCACTAGTCTATGGCAACTATAGGCTGTCTCTAGGAGCTACAACATCTTTTTGGCGCCTTTGCCGGGGACGAAGTTGAAGAATTTTAAGATCCCCAGGCCTCGACAAAATCCACTCACTCTTCAGTTAGGTGAGCACGAAGAGTTGAGATTTGTGCACCCCTCACCTTGGCGACTCCATAGTCAGTTTACAGTTAAACATGTTTGCAGTCTTGGCTCCCCGTAAGCCACACCTAAGGTCAGATACATCTCAGTCAAGAACACCCTCTGTGTCTGACCCAGAAATAATTCTTCATAGAAGAGGCTGGAGGGAAAGGCAGTTAGTTCATACCGAGATTCCTAAATTCTCCCTAGAAAACTTTCCATATCTTCCATCCTCTTCCTCTTAAATCGCCCAAATACAAGGCCCTAACCCTATCATAAGAGATACTAGTTACTATTTAGAGAGTCCATATCAGGGAGGCGCCCATATCAAAGATGAAGCCGAGTCTAGCTATACTCTGCATTACTCTTTCCACCACCGGTATCACTCGGGTTTTCTGGGATGTTGCGAAGAGGAAATTATACCCGAGGTAACCACAAACCAACCTTTTAGATGCAGAATCTAGCCAATCTGCATCCAGAGAGGGCTCTCTCTTTATGATTTATATTTGTTTTTAAATGGTTTTAGGCTAGTTATAGATGCAAAGTTTGTTTTGGAAAAATGGTGGAATCCACAAACTAAGGGCAAGGTTGAGGGCTTTCAGTCCATTGGGCTATGGAGTCTAAGGATGGCTTTACTGGATTTCTTTTCTGAACACAAGATGGTATTACAGGGCAAGATAGCTAGACAGAGAACAATCCTTAAAATTTAAAGTGGATGGATGGTCTTGAAGGGATGAAAGGCAACTAAGAATCTTTCACTATATTCAAGAGGAAGAAGAGAAATGATTACAAGCAAAGAGCAATGAAGGATTCTTTGTTACAGTAATCAACAATATTGAATCAGCCAAACATGAGCAATTAAGAATTCATGCTTATAACTAATCCAGAAGAAAACATAGAGAATAATCACATTTGAAAACAGAGTACAATTAAGCAAATTCTGTTTCAATCCTTTATGTAAACTATTCAGAAACGGATATGATGATAGCATAAACTAATATAAAATTTACACACAAGGGTTGGAAAACTTATTGAACTGAAGTCCAACACATGAATCCTGCAACAAGTCCAGTGCTTCAAAACGTCATCCAGTAAGCCACAAGTAAATTTGTCCAAAAGCTTTTTATTTCGAAAACCTCAATGTTACAGCAGAGTAATAGAATCCACCCTTCAAAACTCTCTTTGAAGGCTTATTTATACAAAAATAATCTTAACAATCTTACTCTATCCTAGCCAATAATTCAGGCTGACTTAAAGCGTATTTACAACAAACAAGAGACACATGGTCTCGAAAATAGAATAATGAGTAACTGCTGATGTGCTGTTCCTTTCTTCATGGACGTGCTAAGGATAAGTGCTCTAAATAGGGCTCTGTGCTGTCCTTTGCGTATTCCTTTGACTTGTTGAATACTTTTTCTTCTCACGGATACTCTTTAATCTTTCATCTGATAATCTTTCATCTGCATTTCTGTTTTTTACCATTTACTCAATAGTAAAGATAAACTTTTATCCTGACAACATATTTTTACAAAATTTCCAGCATTTCCTTCCACCACTGATCATCTGGTATCATTGTTCTTCTGAGCTTCCTTAAAGTTTCATCGGCTTCAGTAAGTTTATAAAACGTGGGCTCGTTCGGAAATAGATACTTTAACTCATGTTCCAGATGAAACAGATTTCTCACTTTTTCATAAATACTCTTCCCAGTTGGTACTGTAGGTTCTGATGAGCTAGTAGAACCTATACTAGTAGAACTTACAGCTGTATGTTTAGCATGAGCTTTGATTCTTTTCTCATAAGTTTCCAGGTCTACTATTTGATCCTCTGTGAGCATGGGACTTGGCAAATCACTGTCCAGCAGAGCTTGAAATTTTTCTCTGAAAACGTTGATGTCGACCAAAATATCATTACACTTTCTTTCTAGATTTTGCATGAAAGTTCTTTTTGTAAAAATTCTCTTTGCCTCCAAAACTACACCTGTTCTGTCATCAATTCCTAGCAATGCTAGTTGTTGTTTTGTTCTTGAATTCAAAAACTGAATGAGCTGCTGGGCTAGCTCTGGCTTGCCTCTTAATTCATGTCTAGTTTTGTTTATTTCCTCCTGGGCTATCTTGACTAACTCATTCTGTTCAAAAATAGCTTGAATGGAAGGCCAAATATCTCTTATTAAATTGATGATGTTGTCCCAAAGAATATCATTTATTTCATTCAGAGGCTTTTCCAGTGTAAGATCTTTTTGCAAAGCCTCAACCAATTTTTCCAACCTTTTTATTTCTCCGAGGTTGTCAGCTACTGTCTTTTTGGATGTGTCATATTTTCCCTCCAATTTTGTTAATTGTAATTTTACTTCTTGGAGTTCTGTGACCTTTAGCTGCAAACTCTCCATTTGTTTAATTAAATCATCAGAATTCAAATTAGAAATATTCACCTGAGATGATTGTCCCTGTTGTCCTGTAGTACCTGCTGCTGAAGCCTGTTTGAGAATTTCCTGTTCCTGCAATGCCTTTTCCAGCTCCTTCTCGGTTTCATTTAGTCGCTCTGTCAAATTTAAGAGCAACTCCATCATTTCTTCTTGCGAATTTCCTTTTATTACTTCCTGTGTCTGGGGGTGCCTTGAGGCTGGTATTTTGAACTGTTTTCTCAGTGCAGCTATATCATCCTCTTTCTTTTTTATCAGTGCCTCAATACCTTTAGTGTCTTTGGGATTGTGACCCAAACCAATAATGATCTCTTCTAGAGACTTTATTCTATTGTCTTTGGCCTGTGAGGAGGCCCTTTCAATCTTTAATGTTGCAGTAGTATTATTCAAGGAATCTTGTAGTGTTAAAGCTGCCATGGCTTTGTTGGTGAGAGTGGAATAAACCATTTCCCCTGTTTGCCTATGAAGCTCTATCTGATCCAAGGGATGGATATCCTTTGCCAACACTTCAAAATTGGTTCTGATGTAATCTGTTGCTGAAGTTGGCTTTGGCACTTTAGCTTTGAAGTGGCTCATTTGCATTTTACCTTGTGAAAGATCAAATGCTGACATCAACCTTTGCTGATTGTGAGGAGCCATCTTCATATACTGATCATAGACCTTCATTTTTAATGGTTCATTCCTTGTTTTGATATCAATGAAGGTTTTCTTTATGTCTCCAATATCTGTCTTGGGCGGTCTGAAAGAAGATAATTCAGTGCTCAGTTGCTTTTGTATCCCTTTCTGGCTTATATTTGTTTCACTTGCTGTACCTGTTTGCTGACTATCTTCCCTGCCATCATCAAATATTTCATCTATGATCTCTACATCTGGAGGTAGATCAGATTTATGTTTTTTAGCTTGATAGACTTGTGGGGCTCCTTTTGAAGGTGTGGTATCTGGAGCTGACCTCTTTTTCCCTATTTCCACATTCAGTGGAGTTTGCATCTCTGGAGCTTGGATTTGCTTTGCCGGTGTTTGAGAAGCTTTAGATTGTTCTGGTGTTTTGGAACTCTGTGATTTTTCTGCCATGACCAGGGTTTCAATGACCTGAACTATAGGTTCTTTTCCTTTACCCTTGGGCTCTGCTGCTACTGATGGGCTGTCTTCCTGTATAGCTTGTTGTAGAGTAGCTGCTGAAGATGTGCCAATGTATGGTACCTGCATTTGATCATATGTTTCTAGGTCAAATTTCTTCTCAACATCTTTCATAAGTTTATTCAATTTGGCAGCTCCACTTCCCTCTTCAACAAGTGTTCCTTTAACCCATTCATCTTGATTTGCATACCGTTCTATGTCAGGAATTCTGTGATGTATATAAGGAGATGACTTATTTTTTAACCTTCTTTCACAAATGAAACCAAAGGGGTCATAAGGGACCCAACGGAAAGATGTCTGGAATTTTCTCTCTAATATAAGTTCTGCATCTCTCTCAGCTTCTCTAGAATTGCAAATGAAAGGACCTAACTGGCTTTTGATCCTTAACTGTGCTTTCTTCTTTACATTGCAGAAATGAATTACATCTGAATTATTCATCTGTCTAAAGTATTCCAAAGCAAAAATTCTCATTGGTACATATCTGGGTAATTTGAATGGATGCAATTCACATCCATAAATCCTGATGACTGTATGGTTTTGGTACAAGTACCAATCCCCAACTTTGTAACTCTTTGACAATTGCAGGGTCTTTCTAATCTCAGTACTAAGCCTGGGGGGAGAAACTCCTGTTAACAAGGTTGTAGCAGGATGTACAAACTGATCAATGAATTCCGAATAAGAGTAGGGAGAATCAGAGGACAAATGAATGATGGGGGACCAAAAAATAACAGACCTGGGATTACCTTTAGCATCAAGTTTCTGAACAGGGAAAGGGAATTTGCTTGAGTGATAGAAAATTATGAGATGATAGATAACTGAGGAGTACTTGAAAACCTTTTCATCATCTAGCCTTAAAAATTGATCATGGATTTTGTTGGCAATGAAGGAAGCATAATCATACTTAATCTCAGGAGGCTGCCCAGGGGTAAAGATAAATAGCAAAGCCAGAGTTATCTCATCTACATACTCACTGGTATTGAATCCTAAGACAAAGGATATTACATTCACAATAAGCCTTCCCAATTGATTGAAAAAGTAAAAACCATAGGGGGAGTCCCTTTTGGCTGATGCTCAGGTAACATGAAATACTGACACATTGCTTTCAATTTCTCTGGAGTTAACAGTCTGGTTTTCTCAATTAGCCCTTCCATGGATAGAGGTGCTAATTCTTGTTCTGGCTCAAATTGTAACATAGCATTGATAGCCTGAGGTGTTATAGGGAACAAAACACTTTGATCAGGAGCTAATACAGCTCTTTGTGTGGGATCATAATTTGCATGACAATAATGAATGATTTCAGGGAAAACATGGACTGTAGGAATGAAATACCTTGGGAGATTGGATTCCCATAACCCTATAAGATCTTGCCCCTTTGAGTATTCGTCTCTGCAGCGACAGAAACTCAAACGGGGACTTTCATCGAAATGCAGGTCTTTTATTTGGAAATCTTCATCTATGAGAGGCAGGTAGTCTAAATCTCGGTGAGGAGCATTCAAAGGAGTGACATTTAGAGCAGTAGGGGCCTCCATTTTGGTTCTTGTGGATTCAAAATGGAGGTTTCAGTTTTTCTTGCAGACCGGATGGGATATCTGACAAAAGAAGAAATTGGGACAAATTGCAGGTTTGGGAAGCAAATTCACAGGTTTTAACTCTTCAATGAGGACTCAGAGAGGATTTTTAACCACTTTTTCAGAGAAAAACACAAGAAACCAAGGTTAACTTGCAGTCGGGGTGCGGACTGATAAATACCTGTTTTTTAATGGAAACTGGTTCTTCAACAGGCAATGGACAATGGCAGGAACGTTCTTCAACACGGGCGCAGCGGAATTTCTGAGTAATTTGGTGTATTTGCAGTGAATTTTGAAATTTGCAGCGGGAGCTTAGTCTCTTTCGAAAACCAAAATAACTAAAAAACGCGAAAAATGGCTTAAAAACAAGTCAAAAGGGTTTTTTGTTGTTTTCGAGGCGATGACGTCATTCGACGTACGGGGTGACGAAAGGGAGTGGGACCGGCGGTATTTGATAAGCGGTAAGCGGTGAGCCCGCACCGCTTATGGAGGAAGGCGGTACAAATCGTAATGGCAGCGATTCCACAGGCTGCTTGCCACGTGGAATGCTGAATAGTCAAACCCGCTCATTCCCCGCTGGCTAAAAAACTCACATGCGATGGGCAGCGGGATTGATCGGGACCGTTGATCAATGGAGGAATGATCTGACGGCTGGAGGAAAGGGAAACTTGTGCGGTTTGGAAAGTGGGCCCATCGGGGTTTAAACAAGTTTTGACGTGTAATCTAATCACCCCGGGGAGAAGCTAATAGGCGAGAATGGTTTTTAATTAGTCCAAATGACTAATTAACCCCGTGAATTTATAAAATGAATTGCGGCGGGGTTTGGCCATGTGGAATGCCACGTGGAATGCTGAGTATGGTGGCGCAGGATTCCGTCGTAGTCTTTTCTTGTTTTTGGTGTTAAACACATATGTTATGTGTCTAACGCTTTTCTTCATATATTTTATTATACGATGAATAAATTAATATAATTAATTCATCATAGGGGCGGAATGTATATATAAGGTTAGAGTTTTACCAAAGGGCTTTATAAAGTGGGGTATTTATTTTAAATGTGCGGGACTATATATACTTTGGTAAAACATTATAATAAGAGGGTTTTGGGGATATTTATTAGAAAAGGGAGTTATATACATAGGAAAAAAGGGATTTCACTAGGGATTTAATATAATAGAGTTAGGTGTTAGCATGAAAAAGGACAAGGAAAATCAAAACATCTTTGTATATCTAAGAAAGTGGAAACTTATGAAGTAAATTGCACATTTTATCTTCAACACTTAAGCTTAGAATAACAAGTTGTCTTGAGGAATTTTATGGAATGTTGCATCAGTTTCCTAAGTAAAATAGGATTTTACTTAGGAAAAAGTTAAAAATGGAAGATAATTAATGATGGATTATTTCAAGTGCTTAGGTCTTTTGATCATTAGGCCGAGGGTCCGGTCCCTCCAGAAGTCAAGGAAATGCCTTGAGCCCCTTTGATCTCCAATTACCTTAGTACTTTTTGGGGGAAATTAGTAAAACTCTTGAGGGGGAAAATGATGAGGGAGGTTAATGAATTTGACTTTGCTTGCTGTGATTTTCCAGTGTATTTCTTGCTTTAGTACTTGTGATGAAAGTAAAGGATCAACCAACATATAGCAGCACCATTCATCAGATAACACTTTGTAGCACCATCTACCTACCCTATCTACTTAACACTACCATTTTGTCTTCTTTATTAGGGTGCATTTAGACTTGCAAACCCTTTTCAATCTTTTTCTTTTTACGTGATGAATCTATCTATTTCTACCCTTATTACATCCAAGGGCTCAGATTAAACTGTTGAGCACCTTTTATTCACTCTACCTAGCTACTTATCTGCCAAGATTAAACTGTTTGGCTAGATATTTATTCTCTAATCTAAAATATGAAATTGAAATATGACTAAGCCAAGTTTAAACAGTTTGACTTATTCATGAATTGTGGCAAAAGTTTCACAAGCTGCACACAATTATTTTATTACAATAGATGAAAAAAGTAGTGGCATTTAGACTTGCACACTTTCCTTGGTCTATTTTTGCTTGGGGTTCATTTCTTTCTCTTTTTGATCATTTTTATTCTTTTTACCCTTTGATTTTTCTTTTAGGGTATACCCCCTTTACATTTTTTAAATTTTTTGATTTTTTGGTTTTTCAAGAATATGGAACACCTTTGCTCAAGTAAGAAGGTTTGAACATATTCCACACTTCCATCAAGACAATCATGAAAGATGAAACCTATTAATATAGGAGGCTAACACTGGCTCCACTTGGGGATGGCTTTTCCTTGTGGAAAGTCAAGAACAGTAGATCAGATGCCTCAGAATGTCTTCAAACTGAAAGTAAGGAATTTTCCTTCTTCTGGTAGCTTTATTTACATATGATAGTAAAACTTTTTGGAACTTAGGGCCTTCACTTCGGGCTTCAATTCCAAGAAGTCACCATCCAATCCAAACTGCAGTAACAAAAATATAACAAGCAAACAATATATTATGTACAAGTTAGGAACATTTAAACATTCTAGTAAATTGGATCAAAATAATGCTTAAGCATTCGACCATTGACTGGTCCTTCTTCAACTTCTGAATTGTCCAAGTCCTTCAAAAAATAAGTATTGTTTCCCCGCAAGGCATGGATGATATAAGGCCCTTTCCACAAGAAATCAAACTTCCCATGTTTCCCTTTTTCTTCTCTTCTAGAATCCCATCTTAGGACCTTGTCTCCTAATTGAAAATCCTCTGCTTTAGTCCTTTTATCAAAAATTTTCTTTAGCTTTTCCTGTAAGACTTGTGATCTTTGGTATACCTCTTCTCTGGTTTGTTGCAGGTGGATTGTCTGATTAATTCTTCTTTGAATGTCATTTGGCTCCACTTGAGCCTCTTGAAGTAATTTCATCACAGGGATTCCTAACGATGATGGGAATCTTGCCTCCAAACCATAAACTAACTCATAAGGACTAGTCCTAATGGATTTCTTGGTTGTAAGTCTGTCTGCCCATAATGCATAGGTCAGTTTCTTATGCCAGTTCTTTTTATTCTCCTCCAACAATTTCTTAATGATATTGATCAAACTCTTATTGGAGGATTCTGCTAGTCCATTACCTTGGGGGTAATAGGCTGTTGAATGGCCTAGAGTAATATGATATTTATGGCATAAATTTATCATTTTCTTTGATTTAAATGCAGCAGCATTGTCTGTTATGATCTTTTCTGGACATCCGAATCTTGAAAGTATGTTGGTTTCAAGAAACCCTATGATTACAGAATCATTGGACTGTCTTCATGGGATGGCTTCAATCCATTTGGTGAAATAGTCTGTAGCAGTTAAAATCCATCTATGTTGTCCTGAAGAAGGGGGGTGAATCTCTCCAATAAAATCTAAACCCCATTGTTGAAAGGGTCTTTATGTGGAAACTGGTTTTAAAGGAAGAGGTAATAACTTTCTTTTACCCTCAAATATCTGACATTTGTGACAGCTTGTTACAAATTTCTTTACATCAGAAAATAATGTTGGCCAGTAAAAACCAGCCCTTAAGATTTTGTCTGCAGTAGATTTCTAGTAGAGATGTCCTCCACAATCCCCTGCATGAAATTCATTAAGCACTTTATCAGCTTCATCTTTTAAGAGACAATTCAATAAAATTCCTTCGTGATTCTTCCAAAATAAAGTGCTATCTAAAATACAATATTTCAAAGATGTCATCTTTAAAAATCTTTTCTTAGTTCTGGACAACCCTGGAGGAGCTTGCAGGTTTAATAGAACATGAATTATATCAGTATACCAGGGTGAATCTAAGAAAGCTTGACTGATCTGGGGAGTCGCCATCTCCTGCTCGTTATCCAGTTCATTGATATCTAAGGCTTGGCAATTGGTTTTTGTCATAAGTTGTGCTAAGCCTTGGCCTTTTATCAGTTTGGTTGGCTTGATTTCAATATCATATTCCAAAATGGTAGCTATCCACTTACCTCGTTTACCCTCAATGCCATCTTGAGTCAAAATATCTTTAACTACTGCATTGGGCACATATGCTATCACATGAGAATATAATATGTAAACTCTAAAATCTTTGATTGCTTTTACCAATGCAAAAGCCTGTTTTTCCATAATATTGTACTTTAGAGGTGCATCCCTCAGTGCTTTAATAAAAAATGCTATTGGCTTTTCACACCCTTGGTCATCTTTTTGAAGTAAAACAGCTGCAACAGTATGTTCAGAAGCAAATGAAAAAATAATAAAGTCTCTATCAAATTTAGGACTGGTCAAAACTGGTGTCCTTGTTAAAGCCATCTTAATTTCCTCGAATGATTGCTTGGCTTCTACAGTCCAGTCAATGCTTGAATCTTTCCTCAACATGTTAGTTAGTAATCTAAGTAATTCTGCTAGACTAGAAATAAATCTTCTCAAGAAGTTGATTTTTCCTATAAATGCTTGCAATTCTTTTATGTTTCTGGGGTGGGGTATTTGCAAAATTGCTTGAATTCTTTCAAGATCAATCCTAATGCCATCTTTAGAAATGATATGTCCTAAAAGCTTTCCTTCTTCCAAACCAAACAATGACTTCTTAGGGTTTAAAGAAATTCCATATTTTCTGCACTTTATAAATACTTGCCTTAGGTGACCTAAATGTTCTTGATCTGTTTTAGAGAAAACGGCCAAATCATCTAAGTAAATAACCAGAAAATCATGTATCTCTTTAGCAAAAGCAATGTCCATCGCTCTTTGAAAGGTAGCTCCTGCATTCTTGAGTCCAAATGGCATTTTGACATGTTTAAACGTACCCCATGGTGTGGTAAATGCTGTTTTATCCTGATCATCAGGATGAACCAGAATCTGGTTGTACCCTGAAAATCCATCCAGTAGTGATATTCTCGAAGATCCCACTACCCTTTTCAGAATGTGATCCATTTTAGGTAGAGGATAGTTGTCTTTTAAAGAAACTTTATTCAAATTCCTTAAATCAACACACAGTCTGATTTCTCCTGTCTTTTTTCTGGTTGGTACTAGGTTAGAAACCCATTCTGAAAATCTGATAGGAGATATAATCCCCGCTTCAAACATTCTTTTGATTTCCTTTTCAATTGAGGGTAATAAAACAGGATTAATTCTCCTAAGCTTTTGTTTAAAAGGTTTCTGGTCTGGTTTCAAAGGTATAGTATGTTGAATGATGGATGTATCATAAGACTTGAGGTCTTCATAACTCCAAGCAAAGACATCCTGGAATTATTTTAATAGTTCAACATATTTTACCTTCTGATCTTTTGGAAGAGATTTAGACAACTTAACAATTTTTGGATGTTCTGGTGTTCCTAAGTTGCATTCCTCCATATCGGCTTTAATAGGTTCCATTTTAGGTCTGAATGGAATATCATTTGAGTCGAATAGATCTTCCAAAGGTGTTAATCCTTTGGGTAATTGATTATCTTTTAAATTGATGATTTCTGTCTCATCTATGATCTCATCAAATTCCATTCGTTTCAAATTTTGCATGTCTTTTTCAGTGAATGTGGTTGGTTGCAGCATATGAATTGCATTTTCTCTTGAAATTTCCATTTTTTGTTCTTTTTCTTGATCAAATTTATCAGCAGTCATGTCTTCATCTATATTACAGTTAGAAAACTCATTCCGAAGTGTCAAAAAACTATTGATTTGATGGTTATTCACAAATACTTGCCAATTCAAAACATTGTCGGGTATTGCAGGCCTGTGTCTTATCTCAGCTGAAAACTGATGATTAGGATCAAAAGGCAACTTACATGTACTAGCAAACATTGCTAAACCGTGAGCATGCAAGTTTTGTTTCCTGGGAATCTTGGCAAGTTGAGCTTGTAGAAATGTGTTGAGAATCTCAACAACTGTCTCTCGGTATTGTTTTAGTCTCATGTCCTTTGTTGCACATTCTCCTTTAATTTGTTGGATAATTAGTTCAGAATCGCCTATGATTGATACCCTAATGCCTCCTAACTTCTTGACATGTTTAAGCCCCAATAAAAGAGCTTCATACTCTGCCATGTTGTTAGTGCATTTGAAATTTAACCTATAAGCATGACCCTCCGCATGATTGTTCTCTACATTGTGTAACCAAATTCCAGCTCCTGCACCTAGTCTGTTTACTGAGCCATCAAACTCTAAATGCCATAGAATTTCATGTTCGTAATCTTCATCAATTGTTTTAATAGATTTTCTGACAAGAGCTAGTTGTTTAGTTGTTTCGGGTTTTTCTTGGTCATCTGGTGTTTCTTTGTTTTCAGATATTTCTTCAATTTTGACAGTGGTTTTGTTTATGATTTCCTTTTCAGGAGCTCCTATTTCAGTAGGAAGATCTGACTCAGCATTGTATAAAATAAAAGAATCCATGTCGGAATGTACAGAATAAACAGGGAAGTTTTCAGGCTTCTCATGGCTACTCACTAAGTACTTCATCAAAGTTTCTCTATATAATCTTTTAGGCTGACCAAAAACTGAAATAGTTGCATAAGACATGTCTAATTGAATAGATCCTCCAAGTTTAGCACCCCAAGACCTAGACAATAACATACCATATTTGGGTGGAATATCAGCAACTACTATGTCCATTAAAACAGACTTAGCAGGGTATTGGACCAAAGTGACACACATATCTTTAATTAAACCTAAACATTTTACCTGACTGGAATCAAATGAAAACAAATCTTTGTATGGTCTAGTAATATCTAGATTCAATCTTTCCATTACTGCTTTTGGCATCAAATTGTGAGATGCTCCAGAATCAAGCATTGCATTATGGAGTATCTTGTCATGAATATTCAGGCTTACATAAAATGGAGGAGTTCCCCCACTTTCTGGTTTGCCATTAACCTCAGGGCCAAAAAGAAGTTTGGGTTGATCATCAAGAATATTTACTGAATCATCCAATCCAGTAATGTTAATGTTTAAAGACTTGGAAATTTGATTCCTATAGACATCATGTTTAGCCAATTCTGATAAAGGAACAGCTATCTTGAGTTTGCCTATTTCAGCTTCTAAATTAAAGGGTTTTTCTGTTTGAGCTTTAGCGTTTTGCACAGTTGGATTTTCTCGGTTTACTGGATCTTCAATGTTTTTCTCTTTTTCATGAATGAAGTTTTGCTTTGAAGATGTCTCAGGACTAACTTCCACTGTTTCTTCTACAGTTCCTACTTGAGGAGATGTATTAGATTGCTGTTTGTCAATTAGTTGGTTGTCAGAGACATCTTCAATTATTGGATTTGAAAAACTAGGAGTTATCCTAGGCAAAATTTGTATTTGGGGAATGTTTTGTACAGGGGAAGTATTTTGTACAGGGGGAATGTTTTGTTTACCTTTGACATTTTGTTTTGTGGTTTTCTGTTTATTTTTCTCTGGTACATCTATCCGTCTACTTCTCAAGTTGTACTGCTTATGAACCTCGTAGATTGCCGTGTCATAGCCTTCTTTGAAATCAAAAGTCTCACCTGAATGAGTGTGGAATGTTTCAAGGATATGATTCTCTTGATCATCCTGAGATAGGAAGATTTCTGATTCATCTTTGTCCTCATTGACATTGTTTATTTCTACATCTTCTGTAGGTCCTTCCGAGGTCGAACCTTCAACAAAGTTTTCTTGGAAAGGTGGTCTAATGTTTTGATCAGGGATATTCTTTCCAATATTTTGGTTCAGATTCCTCCTAAAGTTTGGGTTTCTTGCAACATTCTGGTTATCAGTAGCAGACTTTCTTTCAATGGTTTCCACTCTATCACCTAATCTCTCCATACCTTTAATGATTACATCCAGCTTCTTTTCAAAAGCTGAAGGTTCTTCCTTCATAGGCATTCTTCTCTCTGCCCTTTCTCTGGCTCGTTTTTCTATCAGATTCGCTTCTACGCTCACCACTATGCTCTGCATTTCCTCTAGTGTTTGTGGAGCTCTTTCCCTAAGAGAATAAGCTATTTCAGAGTCAAAACCGTCTGGGAATTTGACCAACACGTTATTAGGTGGGGGTCTTAGATTCAGAGGAACTGCATGATATGATTCATTAAATCTTATGATGTAATCTGGTACGGTTTCATTTGGTCTTCTTCTTAATTTTTCAAATTCTGATAGGATCTGGAGAGGATCTTTCTTTTTCTCCCATCTGTTCAAAAATGCCCTATACAAAGCTTCTAGGTCAGCAATACTGTTCGGGGTGAGAGCCCTAAACCACGTTCTAACTTCTCCAGTAAGACTTTGTACAAAAATTCTCATACGGATATCATCAGTATCAATCTCATAAAACTCAAAGTAATCTGTCATCCTTTTGGTGTGTTGTTGAGCTGTGTAGGTACCTGATCCGTCAAAAGGTGTGATCTTACTTTGGTAGTCTGGTGGTAAAGCTGGAGGGTTGGCTGGTAATATTAAAGGGGCATATCGATTGGCCATTGGAAGATAAAGTGGAGTAACAAGAGTAGCCGGTCTAGTAGGAGGAGATGGAGGTCTAACAGGTGTTTGAAAAGTGGCTGAGTTCGGAGATGCTTCAGTTATTACAGAAATGTTTGAGCTTTCTTCAAAGGCTTGCTCAGATTGAATGGAGTTATGAAATTCTCTGTCAAGATGATGCGAAACAAATATATATTGCAATTCTTCAATGAACCAAGGATCTGGAATCAACCTAGATAATTCAGTCTCAGAAAAATTTACAAACAAAGATGTTTCAAATCTCGCGTCAAATGGAACGTCGTCAATATAAATAATTTTCACAGGACAAGATGCAGATCTAGAGAGTGGTCTAGAACTACCTGTACTTTCCTGACTTCCTCTTTCAGAACTCTCTTGACTTCCTTGTCTTCTAAGAATCCTAGGGATCAGATTTGGATTTTCAAAAATTGGTGGTGGATTTGGGTCAGGGTTTGACCTAGTATGTCGAATCCTTTCTGAAGCCAGTTTTCTTAGAATATGTGTTTTTGAATTTTGGGTTTTACTTGAAAAATAAATACAACTTCTACAAATTATTTAAGAAATACTGATATGTGATTAAGATTTCCTCAAAGATCTGTTTAAACTAGAGATTCTGATTGAAAAATTTGAAACTAAGATTCAATTTATAAGCTAAATCAGAGATAGACTGAAACAGCATTTATTTACTTTTGCAATTGCATAGCAAAAGAAATTTCAAAGGCTTCCTGGCTGATTTTCAGACTCTGTCTGTAGATTATAAATCAAACAATAGTATCAATAAAATGATTCAGATCCCCAGTGGAGTCGCCACTATGTTATCACTCAGGTTTTCCTAGAAGTTGTGTAAGAGGAAAGTATACCCGAGGTAACCACAAACCAATCTTTTAGATGCAGAATCTAGCCAATCTGCATCCAGAGAGGGCTCTCTCTTTATGATTTATCTTTGTTTTTGAATGATTTTAGGCTAGTTATAGATGCAAAGTTTGTTTTGGGAAATGGTGGAATCCACAAACTAAGGGCAAGGTTGAGGGCTTTCAGTCCATTGGGCTATGGAGTCTAAGGATGGCTTTACTGGATTTCTTTTCTGAACACCAGATGGTATTACAGGGCAAGATAGCTAGACAGAGAACAATCCTTAAAATTTAAAGTGGATGGATGGTCTTGAAGGGATGAAAGGCAACTAAGAATCTTTCACCATATTCAAGAGGAAGAAGAGAAATGATTACAAGCAAAGAGCAATGAAGGATTCTTTGTTACAGTAATCAATAATATTGAATCAGCAAAACATGAGCAATTAAGAATTCATGCTTATTACTAATCCAGAAGAAAACATCGAGAATAATCACATTTGAAAACAGAGTACAATTAAGCAAATTCTGTTTCAATCATTTATGTAAACTATTCAGAAACGGATATGATGATAGCATAAACTAATATAAAATTTAAACACAAGGGTTGGAAAACTTATTGAACTGAAGTCCAACACATGAATCCTGCAACAAGTCCAGTGCTTCAAAACGTCATCCAGTAAGCCACAAGTAAATTTGTCCAAAAGCTTTTTATTCCGAAAACCTCAATGTTACAGCAGAGTAATAGAATCCACCACAAACACTCTCTTTGGGGATTTATTTATACAAAAATAATCCTAACAATCTTACTCTATTCTAGCCAATAATTCAGGCTGACCTAAAGCATATTTACAACAAACAAGAGACACATGGTCTCGAAAATAGAATAATGAGTAACGGCCGATGTGCTGTTCCTTTCTTCATGGACGGGCTAAGGATAAGTGCTCAAAATAGGGCTCTGTGCTGTCCTTTGCGTATTCCTTTGACTTGTTGAATACTTTTTCTTCTCACGGATACTCTTTAATCTTTCATCTGATACTCTTTCATCTGCATTTCTGTTTTTTACCATTTACTCAATAGTAAAGATAAACTTTTATCCCGACAACATTTTTTTACAAAATTTCCAGCATTTCCTTCCACCACTGATCATCTGGTATCATTGTTCTTCTGAGCTTCCTTAAAGTTTCATCGGCTTCAGTAAGTTTATAAAAAGTGGGCTCGTTCGGAAATAGATACTTTAACTCATGTTCCAGATGTAACAGATTTCTCACTTTTTCATAAATACTCTTCCCAGTTGGTACTGTAGGTTCTGATGAGCTAGTAGAACCTATACTAGTAGAACTTACAGCTGTATGTTTACCATGAGCTTTGATTCTTTTCTCATAAGTTTCCAAGTCTACTATTTGATCCTCGGTGAGCATGGGACTTGGCAAATCACTGTCCAGCAGAGCTTGAAATTTTTCTCTTAAAACGTTGATGTCGACCAAAATATCATTACACTTTCTTTCTAGATTTTGCATGAAAGTTCTCTTTGTAAAAATTCTCTTTGCTTCCAAAACTACACCTGTTCTGTCATCAATTCCTAGCAATGCTAGCTGTTGTTTTGTTCTAGAATTCAAAAACTGAATGAGCTGCTGGGCTAGCTCTGGCTTGCCTCTTAATTCATGTCTAGTTTTGTTTATTTCCTCTTGGGCTATCTTGACTAACTCATTCTGCTCAAAAATAGCTTCAATGGAAGGCCAAATATCTCTTATTAAATTAATGATGTTGTCCCAAAGAATATCATTTATTTCATTCAGAGGCTTTTCCAGTGTAAGATCTTTTTGTAAAGCCTCAACCAATTTTTCCAACCTTTTTATTTCTCTGAGGTTGTCAGCTACTGTCTTTTTGGATGTGTCATATTTTCCCTCCAATTTTGTTAATTGTAATTTTGTTTCTTGGAGTTCTGTGACCTTTAGCTGCAAACTCTCCATCTGTTTAATTAAATCCTCAGAATTCAAATTAGAAATGTTTACCTGAGATGGTTGTTCCTGCTGTCCTGTAGTTGTAGTACCTGTTGTTGAAGTTTGTTTGATGATTTCCTGTTCCTGCAATGCTTTTTCCAACTCCTTTTCTGTTTCATTTAGTCGCTCTATCAAATTTAAGAGCAACTCCATCATTTCTTCTTGTGAATTTCCTTTTATAACTTCCTGTGTCTGGGGGTGCCTCGAGGCTGGTATTTTCAGCTGTTTTCTGAGTGCAGCTATATCATCCTCTTTCTTTTTTATCAGTGCCTCAATACCTTTAGTGTCTTTGGGATTGTGACCCAAACCAATGATGATCTCTTCGAGAGACTTTATTCTATTGTCCTTGGCCTGTGAGGAGGCCCTTTCAATCTTCAATGTTGCAGTAGTATTATTCAAGGAATCTTGCAGTGTTAAAGCTGCCATGGCTTTGTTGGTGAGAGTAGAATAAACCATTTCCCATGTTTGTCTATGAAGCTCTATCTGATCCAAGGGATGGATATCCTTTGCTAACACTTCAAAATTTGTTCTGATGTAATCTGTTGCTGAAGTTGGCTTTGGCACTTTAGCTTTGTAGTGGCTCATTTGCATTTTACCTTGTGAAAGATCAAATGCTGACATCAACCTTTGCTGATTGTGAGGAGCCATCTTCATATACTGATCGTAGACCTTCATTTTCAATGGTTCATTCCTTGTTTTGATATTAATGAAGGTTTTCTTAATGTCTCCAGTATCTGTCTTTGGTGGTCTGAAAGAAGATACTTCAGTGCTCAACTGCTTTTGTATCCCTTTCTGGCTTATATTTGTCTCACTTGCTGTACCTGTTTGCTGACTATCCTCCCTACCATCATCGAATACCTCATCTATAATCTCTACATCTGGAGGTGGATCAGACTTGTGTTTTTTAGCTTGATAGACTTGTGGGGCTCCTTTTGAAGGTGTGGTATCTGGAGCTGGCCTCTTTTTCCCTATTTCCACATTCAGTGGAGTTTGCATCTCTGGAACTTGGATTTGCTTTGCTGGTGTTTGAGAAGCCTTAGATGGTTCTGGTGCTTTGGAACTCTGTGATTTTTCTGCCATGACTAAGGTTTCAATTACCTGAACTATAGGTTCTTTTCCTTTACCTTTAGGCTCTGCTGCTACTGATGGGCTGTCTTCCTGTAGAGCTTGTTGTAGAGTGGCTGTTGAAGATGTGCCAATATAGGGTACCTGCATTTGATCATATGTTTCTAGGTCAAATTTCTTCTCAGCATCTTTCATAAGTTTATTCAATTTGTCAGCTCCACTTCCCTCTTCAACAAGTGTTCCTTTAACCCATTCATCTTGATTTGCATACTGTTCTATGTCAGGAATTCTGTGATGTATATAAGGAGATGACTTATTTTTTAACCTTTTTTCACAAATGAAACCAAAGGGGTCATAAGGGACCCAACGGAAAGATGTCTGGAATTTTCTCTCTAATAAAAGTTCTGCTTCTCTCTCAGCTTCTCTAGAATTGCAAATGAAAGGACCTAACTGGCTTTTGATCCTTAATTGTGCTTTCTTCTTTACATTGCAGAAATGGATTACATCTGAGTTATTCATCTGTCTAAAGTATTCCAAAGCAAAAATTCTCATTGGTACATATCTGGGTAACTTGAATGGATGCAATTCACATCCATAAATCCTGATAACTGTATGGTTTTGGTACAAGTACCAATCCCCAACTTTATAACTTTTTGACAATTGCAGGGTCTTTCTTATCTCAGTACTAAGCCTGGGGGGAGAAACTCCTGTTAACAAGGTTGTAGCAGGATGTACAAACTGATCAATGAATTCTGAATAAGAGTAGGGAGAATCGGAGGACAAATGAATGATGGGGGACCAAAAAATAACAGACCTGGGATTACCTTTAGCATCAAGTTTCTGAACAGGGAAAGGGAATTTGTCTGAGTGATAGAAAATTATGAGGTGATAGATAACTGAGGAGTACTTGAAAACCTTTTCATCATCTAGCCTTAAAAATTGATCATGGATTTTGTTGGAAATGAAGGAAGCATAATCATACTTAATCTCAGGAGGCTGCCCAGGGGTAAAGATAGATAGCAAAGCCAGAGTTATCTCATCTACATACTCACTGGTATTGAATCCTAAGACAAAGGATATTACATTCACAATAAGCCTTCCCAATTGATTGAAAAAGTAAAAACCATATGGGGGAGTCCCTTTTGGCTGATGCTCAGGTAACATGAAGTACTGACACATTGCTTTCAATTTCTCTGGAGTTAACAGTCTGGTTTTCTCAATTAGCCCTTCCATGGATAGAGGTGCTAATTCTTGTTCTGGTTCAAATTGTAACATAGCATTGATAGCCTGAGGTGTTATAGGGAACAAAACACTTTGATCAGGAGCTAATACAGCTCTTTGTGTGGGATCATAATTTGCATGACAATAATGAATGATTTCAGGGAAAACGTGGACTGTAGGAATGAAATACCTTGGGAGATTGGATTCCCACAACCCTATAAGATCTTGCCCCTTTGAGTATTCGTCTCCGCAGCGACAGAAACTCAAACGGGGACTTTCATCGAAATGCAGGTCTTTTATTTGGAAATCTTCATCTATGAGAGGCAAGTAGTCTAGATCTCGGTGAGGAGCATTCAAAGGAGTGACATTTAGAGCAGTAGGGGCCTCCATTTTGGTTCTTGTGGATTCAAAACGGAGGTTTCAGTTTTTCTTGCAGACCGGACGGGATATCTGAAAAAAGAAGAAATTGGGACAAATTGCAGGTTTGGGAAGCAAATTCACAGGTTTTAACTCTTCAATGAGGACTCAGAGAGGATTTTTAACCACTTTTTCAGAGAAAAACACAAGAAACCAAGCTTAACTTGCAGTCGGGGTGCGGAATGATAAATACATGTTTTTTAATGGAAACTGGTTCTTCAACAGGTAATGGACAATGGCAGGAACGTTCTTCAACACGGGCGCAGCGGAATTTCTGAGTAATTTGGTGTATTTGCAGTGAATTTTGGAATTTGCAGCGGGAGCTTAGTCTCTTTCGAAAACCAAAATAACTAAAAAAACGCGAAAAATGGCTTAAAAACAAGTCAAAAGGGTTTTTGTCGTTTTCGAGGTGATGACGTCATTCGACGTACGGGGTGACGTAAGGGAGTGGGACCGGCGGTATTCGATAAGCGGTAAGCGGTGAGCCCGCACCGCTTATGGACGAGGGCGGTAAAAGTCGCAATGGCAGCGATTCCACAGGCTGCTTGCCACGTGGAATGCTGAATAGTCAAACCCGCTCATTCCCCGCTGGCTAAAAAACTCACATGCGATGGGCAGCGGGATTGATCGGGACCGTTGATCAATGGAGGAATGATCTGACGGCTGGAGGAAAGGGAAACTTGTGCGGTTTCGAAAGTGGGCCCGTCGGGGTTTAAACAAGTTTTGACATGTAATCTAATCACCCCGGGGAGAAGCTAATAGGCGGGAATGGTTGTTAATTAGTCCAAATGACTAATTAACCACGTGAATTTATAAAATGAATTGCGGCGGGGTTTGGCCATGTGGAATGCCACGTGGAATGCTGAGTATGGTGGCGCAGGATTCCGTCGTAGTTTATTCTTGTTTTTGGTGTTAAACACATATGTTACATGTCTAACGCTTTTCTATATATATTTTATTATACGATGAATAAATTAATATAATTAATTCATCATAGGGGCGGAATGTATATATAAGGTTAGAGTTTTACCAAAGGGCTTTATAAAGCGGGGTATTTAAATGTGCGAGACTATATATGCTTTGGTAAAACATTATAATAAGAGGGTTTTGGGGATATTTATTAGAAAAGGGAGTTATATACATAAGAAAAAAGGGATTTCACTAGGGATTTAATATAATAGAGTTAGGTGTTAGCATGAAAAAGGACAAGGAAAATCAAAACATCTTTGTATATCTAAGAAAGTGGAAACTTATGAAGTAAATTGCACATTTTATCTTCAACACTTAAGCTTGGAATAACAAGTTGTCTTGAGGAATTTTATGGAATGTTGCATCAGTTTCCTAAGTAAAATAGGATTTTACCTAGGAAAAGTTAAAAATGGAAGATAATCAATGATGGATTATTTCAAGTGCTTAGGTCTTTTGATCATTAGGCCGAGGGTCCGGTCCCTCCAGAAGTCAAGGAAATGCCTTGAGCCCCTTTGATCTCAAATTACCTTAGTACTTTTGGGGAAATTAGTAAAACCCTTGAGGGGGAAAAATGATGAGGGAGGTTAATGAATTTGACTTTGCTTGCTGTGATTTTCCAGTGTATTTCCTGCTTTAGTACTTGTGATGAAAGTAAATGATTAACCAACATGTAGCAGCACCATTCATTAGATAACACTTTGTAGCACCATCTACCTACCCTATCTACTTAGCACTACCATTTTGTCTTCTTTATTAGGGTGCATTTA
This sequence comes from Pinus albicaulis, assembly GCA_034641835.2. Lineage (NCBI taxonomy): Eukaryota > Viridiplantae > Streptophyta > Pinopsida > Pinales > Pinaceae > Pinus > Pinus albicaulis. The sequence goes on along the minus strand of CM076580.1, from coordinate 970,256,616 downwards.
GACTTGCAAACCCTTTTCAATCTTTTTCTTTTACATGATGAATCTATCTATTTCTACCCTTATTACATCCAAGGGCTCAGATTAAACTGTTGAGCACCTTTTATTCACTCTACCTAGCTACTTATCTGCCAAGATTAAACTGTTTGGCTAGATATTTATTCTCTAATCTAAAACATGAAATTGAAATATGACTAAGCCAAGTTTAAACAGTTTGACTTATTCATGAATTGTGGCAAAAGTTTCACAAGCTGCACACAATTATTTTATTACAACAGATGAAAAAAGTAGCGGCATTTAGACTTGCACACTTTCCTTGGTCTATTTTTTGCTTGGGGTTCATTTCTTTCTCTTTTTGACCATTTTTATTCTTTTTACCCTTTGATTTTTCTTTTAGGGTATACCCTCTTTACATTTTTTAAATTTTTTGATTTTTTGGTTTTTCAAGAATATGGAACACCTTTGCTCAAGTAAGAAGGTTTGAACATATTCCACACTTCCATCAAGACAATCATGAAAGATGAAACCTATCGATATAGGAGGCTAATCCACCCTACCCGTGAAAGTGAGGAGATTAAGGAAGTTACTGAGATAGCTGCTGTTCACAGCCCTACATTCTCGTCAACCCCTCAAGCCGCTATTCACTACATCCCCATCATTACCCATACTTCGCTTCCACCTTCTCCTCCTCCTCTTACAGCTCAGACTCTTGTACTACCTCCACCTCCCCCAATGGAAAACGTCCCTGGCTTCCTGCAAAACAGATACGCTCCTTTGGAGCTACCCGCAGTACGAAATGACATGCCGTAGGATTATTTAAATATTCTACCCAGATTTAATGTTGAGAATGACATTGAAGCCCAGAAACATGTTGAAGTGTTCTGCTCTTTCGCAGAGAATTTTAATGTGGAGCATCTGGACGTAGTTCTAAGGCTGTTCGTGCAATCCTTAGATGGGGAAGCCAAAAAATGGTTCAAAACACTTGGAGCTCGTTCCATCAACTCTTGGGAGGCAATGGAGGATGCTTTCATCAAAAAGTGTGGGGGAAATAAAGATCATGGTAATGCCTTACCGAATTTAACACTTTGAAAAAGAAACACAATGAAGGGGTATCAGAGTTTATCAGAAGATTTAACAAATTGTACCTGAGTCTCCCTGCTGAGATGAAGCCTCATCAGACCGCTGCCAAGGTCATTTTTGTGGCAGCATTTGATTCTAAATTTGGTTTCTCATTAAGAGAGAGAAATCCAGCCACTCTAGATGATGCATAGACAGACACGTTGGAGATAGAAGAAAACTTTGTCTCCACTGGCAAATCCAAAGGGAAACAAGAACACGATACCAGAAGAAGGGGAAAGGAGGAAGTATCCACCTCAGGCCAAGACAGAGATTCGGCCAATGACAAGATTGAGGAAATGAATAGAATGATCAAGAATCTCTCAAGTAATCTGGTCAAGCTTGAGATGGAGGCCAAGAATTCACCCCCAAAGAATTTTCATAATGCTCCAAACAGGGGATTCAATCCTCAATACAGGAAACCACCCTTGCAGATACTGCAGAGAGGACAGAAGGAGCAACAAGATTAGGTACCTCATCCTCTACACTTGGAGGGGCAAGTGGAGGCTTCTCATGAAGATCCTGCCTACGAACAAGAGGAGGCATGCCCTGTCTTCTCAGACAGCGATGATATAGAATGCCCTGTACATGAAAGTGAGGAGGGGGACCTACAAGTTCACCCAGAAATGAATAACAACGAGGATGCTGAACAGCCTGAGATTGATGATTACTGCAAACAGTTCGTTGATTTCATGCAAGCCCATTTCAATAGAAAATATGATCTCAGGTCCTCCAGAAAGAGAACCCGCACTCAAGATGAGGAGGAGGACACACCCCAAAAGGAAGCACCTACACAGAAGGAGGTCAATACTCAAAAACCCCCAGAAAAAAGTAAGAGGCCCCTTAACCAATCTCTGCAATTTGATAATCAAATTCCTTCGTCTTCACAAGTAGCTGTATCCCCTAATGATAAGCCCACCGTAAAAAAAGTTAAGCCTCCCTCGCAAAGTAAAGAGTCAAAAGAAAAATAAGTGTCAGTGGATAAGCCTTCATCTGTCTTCTGTTTACAAAAAGAGCTTGAAAAAGTAAAAATACCAGTTCCTCTGTCTGAGTTATTGAAAAAACCTGCTTATCAGTCACAGGTCACTTCCTTCATCTCTCTTCCTGATGCATCACACATTCCAGATAGTCTTAACCTGCAAGAGGAAAGACCTATGGTAGTTTTTGGTCCACACGTTGAAGAGTTAGATCCCTCCACACCTCCTTTTTATGTGTCTTTAGTGATCCATGATCTATTGTTGCATAATTGTATGTTAGAATCAGGAGCATCTCACAACCTCATGCCCCTATCTGTCATGGAGCAATTGGGACTCCAAATCACTCACCCATATAAAGACCTCTATTCGTTTGACTCCAAAAGAGTGAAATGTTTGGGCATGATTAAAGATCTGGCAGTTAATCTGGCTCAGATCCTTGTCAAAAGTGTGGTGATGGATATTGTAGTGGCTGAAATCCCAACCCGCTTCGGTATGCTACTTTCAAGGTCTTGGGGAACCAGAATCAGAGGGTCAATTAAGCTGGACCTGACCTATGACACTATCCCTGTCTTTGGTGGCCAAGAGAAGAGATTGTATCGAGAAACCAGATTTGTCAAAACAGTCACCAAGGCAGGTGATCCAGTTAATTCCCCAGTCTACAGCGGAGACGGGGATTTCTCGTATTTGATGTTGGAAGAAGATCAAGAATATTCCCATGAGCCCTCATTCTGTCAGATAAAGGCTGAATCATCAGTGCAGGACTATGGATCTGAAATTTGGACACTCCATTTTGATGGGGCAAATTCCAGGGAAGGAAATGGGGCTGGAGTATTGCTAATTTCACCTATGGGTCAATGGGTCCCTTTGTCCTTCAAGCTAGAGTATGAGGCCACAAACAACGTGGCTGAATATGAAGCATTCATATTGGGGCTGCAGACAGCAAGGAGTATGAACATACAAAATCTAAAGGTGCTGGGAGATTCTGAATTAGTAGTCAGACAAGTGAGAAATAAGTGCCAAGCCAAACATCCTAGGCTAAAGGCCTATAGAAATGAAGTTTGGGATCTTGTAGATAACTCTTTCTTGGCATTCAACATTCAATTCATGCCCCGAGAACATAACAGGATGGCTGATTCCTTGGCAGTGGCTGCTAGTACCTTTCGCCCACCTCAGAACCCTCTTCTGAGATATGAAATCGAAGTAAGGTACCGACCTTCAATCCCAGATAACTTCAAGCACTTGCAGGTGTTTGAAGATGAGGATCAGGTGAAGAGATTCCTAGAAACTGTTGGAGAGTTTTCCAACATGGAGATTGACAGTTGTGAGGAAGAGACTGGAGACATTCCAGAAGATAAGCTGGAAGAGAGAATAGCCGGCCACAAATTTCTGCAGTTGAAAGGGAATGTCATTCCCCGAGGGCTGGTGCCTTTAGAGAGGTTGTTTAACAAAAATGATGTTCCTTTACAGCCAAATAAAGTGGTGGCAGAAAACCAGGTCGAAGACCTCAATCTGGGCACTAAAGAGGATCCCAAAATTGTGAAGTTGTCCAAGAAGGTCCCGGATGAATACAAACAACTGTATGAAAAGTTATTCCAGGCCTACAGAGATGTGTTTGCCTAGTCATATCAAGACCTAAAAACTTTTGATGTCAGCATTATGTAGCATAATATTCCACTGAAGGGAGATGCAAAACCACACAAGAAAAAACTCAGACAGATTAACCCCCTATTGTTGCCTTCTATTGAGCAAGAAATAAAGAAATTGTTGAAGGCTAAAATTATAGTGCCATTGAGATATTCTAAGTGGGTGGCCAATTTAGTCCCAGTGCGAAAGAAGAATGGAGAAATAAGGTTATGTGTTGATTTCAGAAACCTGAACAAGGCATCCCTAAAGGATAATTACCCGCTGCCTAAAATGGACCATATCTTGCAGAAAGTAGTTGGAGCTTCCCGGATGTCCATGATGGATGGGTTCTCGGGCTACAATCAGGTGGCAGTATTACCAGAAGATCAAAAGAAGACGACCTTCACCACTCCATGGGGAACGTTCATGTATGCCAGAATGCCTTTTGGGCTGATCAACGCAGGGGCCACTTTTTAGAGGGCCATGGATATTTCTTTTATTGGAGAGCAGGACCAGTTTGTGGTGGTATATCTAGACGACATTACTGTATTCTCAAAGAATGATGTAGAGCATATAGAACACCTTTGCAGAACCTTTGAGAAGTGTAGAAGGTATGGTCTCTCCCTTAACCCACAGAAGTCCCTGTTTGCACTAGAAGAGGGCAAGCTCTTGGGGCACATTGTAACCAAAGATGGAGTGAAGATAGACCCTAAAAGAGTTGAAGTCATAAATGGCATTGCCCTGCCCAGAAAAAAAAAGGAAATTCAAGTATTTTTAGGCCGAATAAACTTTCTGAGGAGGTTCATCCCTAACTATGCTGAGATAGTTAGGCACATCACTGACATGTTAAAAAATAACAATGAAGTGAAGTGGTCATCTGAATCAAGAGAGGCCTTTACTAGAATCAAAAATGCATTTGCTGAAGCCCCTGTATTGGCCGGGCCCAATTATTCCAAACCTTTTATGATTTTTTCTTTTGCGTCACCCCACACAGTGGCTGGAGTTCTGTTGCAGAAAAACGAGGAGGGCTATGAGCAGCCAATTGCATTCTTCAGCCAAGTACTGCGTGATGCCGAGCTCAAATATAACATATTGGAGAAGCAAGCCTATGCTCTGGTGAAATCCCTCAAGGCTTTCCGAATGTATGTTTTACAGTCCCATATCACTGCATTTGTTCCTACAACAGCTGTTAAAGACATTCTCATCCAAGGGGACAGTGAGGGAAAAAAAGGAAAATGGATAGCCAAGATACAGGAATATGAGTTAGATATTCGTCCTACCAAATTAATCAAGGGGCAAGGTCTAGCCAAGATCCTATCTGAGTCAAATTTCCAGGCCTTGGGTATCAATCTGTCTATGACAGCAAACGAAGATTCTGAGGAAAATGAAAAACCACAGGGAGTGGAGATAGCCTCCCAGAAGATACAGATGAAATACCTCACCAGCCAGTGGTACAAGAAAATAGTGGAGTACCTCCTAACACTAAGCTGTCCACCTAGCTGTGAGAAGGCTAAATACAGGGCACTGAGGTTGAAGTCACAGAAGTATATGGTTGCAAACGGCCGGCTGTACTGGAGAGATCCCTCAGGCATCCTGCTCTTATGTCTGACCGAGGAAGAGGTGGGAAGTATTATAGCAGAGTTCCATGAAGGTATATGTGGGGGCCATTACATTTGGAGGGCTACCGCTCACAAGATCCTAAAGGCTGGTTTCTACTGGCCAAAATTATTTGGAGATGTCTTCACTTGGGTCAGGGCATGTGATAAATGCCAGAAATTTGCAGAAAAACAGAAACTCGCAGCTCTGCCTTTGATTCCTGTCCATGTAGACGAACCCTTCAAACAGTGGGGAATTGATTTTATAGGCGAAATTCACCCACCCTCAAGTGGAAAACATAGATGGATCCTGACTGCCACGGATTATTTCACGAAGTGGGTAGAAGCCATACCTACAAGAAATGCTACAGACACCGTTATAATGAAATTTATGGAAGAGAATATTATATCCAGGTTTGGCTGCCCCGCTAGAATAATCACTGACAATGCGCAAGCTTTCAAATCCACAAAATTTGCGAATTTCTGCCAGCAATATAATATTTCGTTGGGTCACTCTACAGCTTACTATCCCCAAGGAAATGGCCTCGTAGAGTCCTCAAACAAAACTCTGGTCCGAGCCTTAAAGAAGACTATCAACGAGAACCAGAAGAATTGGGATTCTCAGCTGAAGTTTGCTCTGTGGGCAAACAGAATTACCAGCAAAAGAGAAACTGGGAAATCTCCATATGAGTTGGTATATGGACGAGCAGCTGTCTTCCCTATATAGCTGGCCTTGCCAGTGGCTCAATTTATGTAGGAGAGCCAGGAGGAACCTGATGATGTTATGAGGAGAATTAATCAACTGGTAGAGCTCGAAGAAACTCGCAGTCAGGTAAACCAAAAGCTAGTAGAGTACCAGGAGAAGATGAAGGAGATATTCGATCAACATGCCAAAGACAGAGGTTTGCAGGTAGGGGATCTGGTGCTCAGGTGGGATGTTTGAAGGGCTGATAAAGGCAAGCATGGTAAGTTCGATCCTCTCTGGTTCGGCCCTTTCAAAATTGCAGAGGAAGGTGGTAACAATACTTTTAAGCTGGAGAATTTGCAGGGAGATCTGCTTGACTCCCCTATAAATGGGCAATTCCTCAAACCGTATTTTCAGTTCTGAAGCAGGCTGACAAAGCCTGATTGTATCATATTGTACATTAGCTATTGTTTTCGTTTTTGAATTGAATAATGCATGAGTCATGATGATTTGTCCAGAGAGAAGTCACAGGTGCTGAAGAGCTGGCGTTCACATGAGATAAATAGGAAGTCTGCGTAGTTCTCGACACGTTCGGGAACAAACGTGCCGTCCCCAGGTGGAGCCAATGTTGTTCAATATTTAACATTAGTCACGGGTGTATTAAAGGATTGACAAGCCATGTATTAAATTTTATATCAAAGGGCTAAATATTTCAAAAGTGGGTCGAAAGGAGACAAGGTAATGAAAGCCATGTGCATTAAAGCCGATGGGGAATTAACACAAAAATGATGAAGTGTAAAGCCAAAAGGTTAACAGGAGATATAAAAATAAATGGAACTCAACACTAAACGCAAGACCGACGTACTAGAAGAAAGTGCAGCCACGTGAAGACGCACGTGGGAAATTCCGAGGGGGTCGAGTAGCGGGGGAAGGAAGGGATCAATACCCCTGCGGAATTGTGACACATAGCATGGTGGGGACTCAATGATAGAAGGGGGTAGTAGGAGCATTCCGCGTGGTGTGGTGACGTGGCGGAATGAAAAGTGGACCCTCACGGTGGGTAGGATATGTATTCAGTCGGTATAAGAGCTCATATGTTTCAGAAACTATACAGCGCATACGGTAAAAAGGTAAGGTAAAGTCCATTAGGTCAGCTGGTACCGAGACCCGTACCAGCCTTAAACCCGGCACGAGGTGCCCACCTGCACTCTGACATACCCAATCCTTATGCGTCGCGTGCCTCACTATCAGTGTCCTTAGGACACTTTCCTTCATTCGTTTTATCCATTCGTCTTTTTAATCTCGAATTACCCAGTCTAGAGATAACATTCCCTCCGTATTTCACTTCAGTAAAAGGTCGCAGGTTCCCGTCTACGGCGTATACCAAGTAGCAAAGAGCGTCTGGTCTACCCCAATCACTGTCAGAGTTCCCTGCGTCGCTTTCCCGAGCAGATTCACTTTCCATTCAGGTATTCCATTATCCATCCTCCCTCTATTTTCCTTTCACTTTTTCGAATTCTTGAATGTCAGCCATGGGAAGGGTAACGCCAAAGAAGAATGAGCCTGAAACCCCCCAGGTCCGTGAATCTAGGAATCCCCCTGGTTTCGATCCTCTCTATGACTTGCAAGCTGGTATCTGCGACCCCAAATACCCATTCGACATACGCAGCATCAAACCCTTGCTTTTCAGTCGCCATCTCAAGAACACAGACTATTACCGGGTAATCGTGTCGGGCCTATACCACCAAATCACCCCTCAGGTCCATTCTGTGGTTGATTTCATCACCTGGCTCGGAGATGTCTTCGACGTGCATCGGGGCACCTTCATTTCCCCTCAGGGGAACAGGGTTCTTTCCCTTTCTCCCGATGTTATCAAACAGGCCCTCCGCTTCCCCACCAGCGACACATATGTTAGTTTCAAGGATGCAGCCTTGGTAGCCCAATTCATCAAACTGCCACGGGAAGCCCGACAAGCCTTCATTTCTTCTATAACCGTCGACCATGCAACTACTCTTCCTGCATTTGAGCCATTTTCATTAAGTCTGTTCACTGAAGAGGTTCGACCCATTCTCTCTCTGATCGCTGGCCTCTTGGGGGTAGGGAGCCCGGAAGACATCTACGTAATGTGCATTCATTTCTTATGGCTCATGTCCAAAAAAGGGGTAGTTTTAGACATTCCTGGTTTCCTCTCCTCTGCCATTCAAACCCAATTCTAGGAGCTCTCACAAACCCGTCAATTCCGTTTCTGTTCAATGGTTTTTTACCTCTTCTTGTTCCAACACGCCGATAAGTTTGACCGTTTGGGGTTAGACAAAGTTTACCGTGAGAATTCCAAACCCAGACCAGTATTCGATTGGAATTTCTCTCTGCGTCAACTACCTAAGGGAGAGGGTTATGCTAACTTTGTGAACACTTTCATGTCTATTGCCTATACCATTATTCATGACTCGCCTTCCTCTAGGGTCTTCCCAGAAATGAAAGGCTGGTTGCAAGCCGGAAAATACCAGAGTACTGGATATTGGTTTCTTTTTGAGGACTGCATCGAAATTCGGGTCTATGGAGCCGAAGCCGCCCCATACCGGTTACTGGTGTTCCCTGTCCAACGAGTTTATGCACTCGAGTACATCCGGCAAGCCCTCAAGGCCGACCAGCTCCATTTTGTTCCTACCAAGAAGAGCTACATCCTAAGGCTTCCCATTGAAATCGGCCCCTTCGTGGTAAACTCAAGACATGCCCTCCCGATCGTTGAGAAATTGCTGCAAGATATGGACCTAAGGCTGGGGAAAAGCTGGGCCTATGACCTGCGAGAAATTATTTCAAACAAAAGGAAAAGGAATAGGTCTACACCCTACATACATGAGCCGAGGCCATTTATGGAATGGAGGGCTAACCACGAAACTTGGCCCTTGTTTTCGCAGATGGAGACAGATTCTGCTACAGGGGAGGAGGAGGATGTCAACAGAAGCACAGGTGGAGAAGAAGCAGGTACCTCAGGAGCAGCGCCCCCTCCCAAAAGACAAAGGACAGCCACCAGTGAGGCGGAAGTCATAGGGGAGGAGCAATTACTGGAACCCTTCACGAAGTTCGGCGAATTTGATAAAGGCAAGGTCGGGATAACAGTGTTAAGAGACAATGCCACTTCATCTGATTTCACAGAGGTCACGCAGGCTATCATTGAGCATACTTCGGCCAGGGCAGGTGAAAGGGAGCAGGAGAATAGAACGATCCGCGACAAGTACAAAGCTGAACTAGGGGGATATGTTGAAAAGTATCATACCAGGCTCTTCGCCTCCATCAACGCGGACACTGAAAGCCTAGTATTGTCTATGGTAGAAGCTCTCCTGGATCCAAATTCTGATGTTCCCAGCTATCGAGTACTCGAATTTGCCATTGACATGAAGAAGGTACCAGCCAACGACATGTGCGACCTGTTCCAAACAGTATACTGCATGATGAAAGATAAATTAATGCAGCTCACCCTTGCGCTAAAGAAGTTAGAACAGAAACATGACCAGCTGAGGGAGACCCTGGTAGCCGAACAAGTTAGATTCCGCGCCAGAGCACACCAGCTACATGTTCTCCAGGACCAGATCAAGAACCAAGATGATGGGGGAACAAATGCACAGGCAACTCTCATTGATCAGCTGCAGAAGGAGGTTGCATCTGCCAAAAGACAGGCCCGTATACCGGCCGCTCACCATGTCCAAACGGCTGAATTGGTACAGGTGGAGAAGGAGCAAGCAGAGCTGTTCGCCAGGCTATCAAAAGAAAGGGACGAGAAAGAAAAGATAGCCGGAAAAAATTAACGTGTTACAGGACAAGGAAACAGAGCTACAAGCTAGATGGGACTCGCACAGCTGCCAGTCAACTGAGGCGTCAATTGGAACTAGCTCATTGCTAGCACAAATGTCCACAGCAAAATCTGAGATCGAGATACTAGAAAAGCAAGTGTCTATGGCCAGGCAAAGGATCGTACACCTGGAGAACTCCCTGGCCGAAAACACCAGAACAGACGAGGGGCTGCAGAATAAAATAGAGCAAGAGAAGAAGACCACGGCAGATCAGCAGAAAACCATTGCCGACATGAGAAGCCGAGCAAAGGGAAATCTCACCCTGCTCGAGGCTAGAACCATAATCTGGTCAGATATAACCTCAGCGGTAACCGAGCAATGGGAGTTTTTGAGTATGATAGGGGAGTATAAGTTTGCTATTCCCTATCTCAGTAGGAAGCTGTAGGAGGCAGACCTTGATCTGTCTAGCAGGGCCCAACACGCCAGAGAGTACATTTCATTCCTTAGCTAGCTGGGATCAAACGACATGGATAAGCACGGTATCCCTAGCCGATTCACAGAGGCCATCGAGTGTCGCAAGATTATCAACAAAGAAATGGCCCGAGTAGAAGCTTCAAGAGCCCTTCAATAGGTGGTCAACAGCGTCGGACGGTTCGACGAGGTATGGGGTGAAATCATGACAGCCGGACTCCCCTCCTGTTGGGACCCGACCACACCTACCGTGCTCTTGCCTCTGGCCCATTACACAGCACACTTGCAAATAGAAAGAGACCGGACTGACCTTCAGATGGGAAAAGCAACTCAACTCAAAGCTGACACGATTGTTTCGACCCTCCGAAAAGAGTTCAACCTCCTTCACTTGATTAAGCACAAGCTTCCTACTGGGGCAGGTTTCCATGCTCTCACCGAAGCCTTCATCGAGGTGGAGGGTTTCTCAGCAATGCCCGAGCCAGCTGCGGAGAGTCAGCAGAGATGCGCGCAGTTTATGAGTCAGCACGCCAGTTCATCCGCAAACGTGCCTCCGCCTGAATCAGCGACTGCTTCCACTCAGCCTCGCCTGTGATTTTTCTGTCAATACATGATGTGGCCTTAACGGCCTATTTTACTTTTACTCAGTTAATCTCTTTTAAGTTTCGAGTGGGTTGTTTTCCCCACTCTTGCATTTTACTTTTTCACCGAACAGTTGTTTAAATTCTTGTTTTTGAAAAACGGCCGAGGGCCTGTTTACACATGATGGGAGGCTTGATTCCCGATCATGAATTTTGTTGTTATGAAAGTGACATTTAACAAATTTTGTTCATGCGAAGAAGATATTTTCCCAAAAATATCTTCTCGCTGAGATGAAGGGAAGCCTATATGAGGTAAATTAAATGAGAAAGAAAGGTTCCAAAATTTCTGAAGAATTGACTGTGTAAGAGCTTCTTGTATGCAATTTTTGTGAAGGTTCTAATATGAATGCAAAGAGCCCGTAGGGCCTCAATGAAAAGGAGTTTTGTCTTTGATAAGGATTCTTGTTTTGGTTCTTTACAGTGTGTAATCCTCTCTTGTGTGTTATAGTGTAGTCATTCATTTCGCTTACATCCATATATCTGGTATTACATTCTGGAATGCGAGTAGTATGTTGCTTCTGATATAAATTTATCCTTGTTGATACTTACATCATAGGCTTCTTGACACTTTAAAGATGGCTCAGGTGTAATATGTTGTTCTGTTTTCGATCCATCCGCTTTTCTACTATATTGGCTGCTATGAGGTGTTATTTACAAATGTTGTTATCGTGTGTGTATTATTGGTTGCTTAAGCCCATCACATGTTAGCATATGTTTCTAAATATTGTCTTTATAACAGTTTAATATCCTCTTTATTCTACGTATTCAGTAGACGTCCTTCAATCATCATCCTCTGTGAAGTATTGAGAATCTAGCCCTTATTACAGTGAACTGTCTTGGAATTGTCTTATGCATTTATATTGGAGCTTAACATCTTGTCCATTCATTACTGTTCCTTCAGTGTTGAGCTTCTGAGGTATTTGTTACCATTTAAATCTAATTTTCCCATCTGCAAAGAAATAGTCTGAGAGCCTGGTTCTGCTGAGATTATCCTTTTTAAATGGTCTTGACTCTCTGCTATATAAGATGTCCTAGGCACTGGTCTATGGCAACTCTAGGCTGTCTCTAGGAGCTACAACAGGAAGAAAAGTGACAGTCAAAGGCCGAGAGCTAATATGAGATAGAGATGTCTAACAGTAGCAGAAAAAATAGAGATCCGCTCTTCAAATTGCCTATTTTTCATTCAAAAGTGTAAATCTGCCAAAGTGGTCAAATGTAATGCTACTCCTTCTTTTAGGCAGATTGTTAATTCTCTTTTCTATCTTCAGATTTCAGTTCTGAGTTTTTAAAAAAACTCCTTTTTCTGTGGATCTATGTTCCCACATTTCAGTCTATTTAATGTAATTGTAAATCATTTGCAAGGAAGTCTTTAAATCAGTAAGTAGGGGAATAGTGTGGAAATCAAGGAGAACACTTTGCGCTCCATTGTAACAGTTTTGGATAGGGAATTAATAAAGAGATGTAGCTCTGATTTTTTGGATCCATGTGGTATGAAATTTAGCATTGGTTCTATCCTTTGTGTTCATATGTAAATTTTTATGTGCACCATTCATCCATAAACATCTTTTTTTGAATGCTTTCAAGATAGAAAGGTAGAATCCATTTTTATGCTCTGCCTTGGGAAATCATTTATACTCTGTGTTTTTCTTCTTTTTGAAAAGGATCCATATCCCATGCCTTTTTCAGCTCCTCATCAGTCTTTCCATTCCATCATAATTTAAACTTAATTGCTGAAATTTCTTGCCTACCTTGCCCCATGAGATAACCTGTATCCATGATTTAATTCCCAAATTCAAACTGTCTTATTTGTTCCATACATCCCTGAAAAAATTCATTCATTTATTAAAAAATTTTCCCATTCTTATACCTAGCCTAAAATTAGTTTATAATTATACTTTGTTGAATATCCTTTTATGGAGAGAGCCCTCTCCTGACCTTATATGGCTAGCTACAAGGCTAAGCGTGGCTTAGATGTTACCCTAATTTCCCTTTTCAACCTGAGGTCCTGATCAGGTGATAACACACACCTCAACAAAATGGAGTTGCAGAAAGAATGAATAGAATGCCGATGGAAAATGCAAGAAGCATGCTCAGTGGTACCAGGATAGGACAAGAATTATGGGCAGAGGCAGTGGAGACTGCATGTTACTTGGTTAACAGATCACCTTCATCAGCATTGGAGGATAAGAGCCCACATGAGGTATGCACTAGTAAGAAACCCTCTCTTTCACATCTGAGGGTATTTATATGGGATGCATATGTACATGTTCCAAAGGAGAAAAGGACCAAGTTGGATAATAAATCTGAAAGGTACATATTTATTGGGTATAAGGAAGGTTTAAAGGGTTACAAACTTTGGAACCCAGAAACAAGGAAGGTTGTGTACAAGCGAGATGTGGTATCTAGAGAGGTGAAAAATGTTGTTAAACATGAAGTCCTGCCAAAGGAACCTGAGAAGATAGATTTTGAACTAAAGGAGGAAGAATCAGACTCTACAACAGAAGAAGACTCAGAAGAGGAAAAGCCACAAACTCTAACTATGAGAAGATTGGTTCAGGAAAGAAGACAATCGGAAAGGTATAGTCCATCTGCTTTTTGTTAAAATTTTTGTTTAACTATAACAAGTGATGATCCCAGAACCGTCAGGGAGGTAGTAGATTCAAAGGATGGAAAACTCTGGAAGGAGGCCATGGTTGATGAAATGGAATCCTTGCATAAAAATAAGGCATGGGATCTGGTGTAGTTTTCGGCTGGAAGGAAGCCCATTGGGAGCAAATGGGTGTTTAAGGACAAGATGAATGTAGAAGGGAAGGTGGAGAAATACAAAGCTTGGTTGGTAGCAAGAGGTTATTCCCAGGTGCTGAGAATTGATTTTGGTGATATTTTTTCTCCTATTGCCAAAGTTACTTCTATTAGATTACTTTTATTGTTGTTGCTACATTTGATTTTGAGGTAGAACAGATGGATGTCAAGACAAAATTTCTTCACGGGGATCTGGAAGAGGAGATCTACATGAAACAAAGGCTTTATGGTGAAGAGGAATAAAGAGATGGTATGCAGGTTAAAGAAGTCTCTGTATGGGTTAAAATAGTCACCAAGGTTCTGGTATCAGAAATTTGATACCTATATATGGGTACTTGGCTTCACTAGAAGCAAGGAGGATCACTGTGTTTATTTTAAATTAATTGGTGACTGTGTTATTTATTTGGTCTTGTATGTGGATGATATGTTGTTAATTGGAAATGAAAAAGAAATTATCGAAGATTTGAAGACCCAACTGTTCTCCAAATTTGTCATGAAGGATCTTGGTGCTACAAACTATATTTTGGGCATGGAAATTAAGAGAGATTAGGCAAAGAGGAAGTTGTGATTAAACCAGGGGAAGTATGTCGAGACTATATTGCAGGGGTTCAATATGTAGGATAGTAAACCAGTGAATGTTTCGATTCCTGTAGGTACAAAACTATCTGCTGAACAGTGTCCAAATATAGAAGAAGAAGAGGAGGATATGTCACGTGTTCCATATGCAAGTGCAGTGGGTAGCCTGATGTATGAAATTGTATGTAGTAGACTAGACATTACACATGCAGTGGGAGTATTGAGCAGGTTTATGTCAAACCTAGGGAAGGAGCATTGGACAACAGTAAAACGAATTTTTAGATATTTGTGTGGCACTAGTGATTATGGCTTGTGCTACGAGGGAAGACTAGGATTGGAAAGAGCGTTGGACATTCGTGGTATTTTTTATGCAGACTGGGTTGGAGATCTAGATCAAAGAAGATCTACAAGTGGGTATGTGTTTACCATATTTTGAGGCGCAATCAGTTGGATGAGTAAAAGACAATCTATAGTAGCTCTTTCAACTATAGAGGTGGAATACATGGCAGCCACTCATGCAAGCAAGGAAGTAGTTTGGTTGTAGAGATTGTGTTCAAGTATGGGGTTGGTGCAGCAAGCTATAAGGATATACTGTGATAGCCAAAGTGAAATTTTATTGGCTAAGAACCCTGCTTATCATTGTAAGACACAACACATTGATGTTCAATATCACTTTTTGAGATATATGGTTGAGGATAAAAGGTTGTTGTTGGTAAAGGTGGACACTTTAAAGAATGTTGTAGATGCATTGACAAATTCTGTGAGCACTCAGAAGTTCTCTTGGTGTAGAGAAATAATGGGTGTTGCAAAGCTGGGCTAATGACTTAGCTCTGTTGTGGCCCCCTGCTGAAAGAAAACAAAAAGTGGGAGAATGTTGGGTTTGTGTTATATTATTTCCACGAGTAATCACACATGGTGGGGTGATAGCAACCTCTGTACATTGCGCTGGGCGCAATGTCAGGGGGGTCACAGAGCTAAAAGTTTGTTGTTGGTAAAGGTGGACACTTTGAAGAATGTTGTGGATGCATCGACAAAGTCTATGAGCACTCAAAATTTCTCTTGGTGTAGAGAAATAATGGGTGTTGCAAAGTTGGGCTAATGACTCTGCTCTGTTGTGGCCCCCTGTAGAAAGAAAAAAACAAGTGGGAGAATGATGGGTTTGTGCTATATTATTTCCATAAGTAATCACGCGCGGGGGGGCCACAGGGGGGGCGGTAGGCCACCCTATCGGGGTTTGGGGCAGTGCGCCAAAAAAAAAATTTGGTCCTTATTTTCCGGTGGGCGGACCGGCCCATGGTTTTGTGCATGGGTTTGCACATGGTTTTGGGGCATGATGGTTTTCGGCCCCTGGTATTTTGTAGATCCGGTCAAGGGAACTACAGCTATGTTCTAATCCAGGGTTAATGGGTTGGATTTTATGTATGCTTCAGCATGTATATATATATGTTGTAACACTAAAAGGAACATAATGAAAAATCAAGTTGGTCGTCCCTAATTGGGATCCAGGGGAAAATCTCCGTGTTTATCTGTTTTATGTTTTATGCTCTCGCTATTGTTTATTTTTTGTTTTAAGATTCATTAGTAGATAATTTATGTACAAGGTTAAAACCTACATAGACGAATGAACATGTTAACTGATACAGTGGCTAATGTTGTATTAGAAAGGCATTTCCATAATTTGTAAAAACATCATCATATGTAAAAATCCATGTAGGAAAATAGATGTGTATATATATATATATATATATCACATGTTTTTGTTACATCAAAAAATATATGTATGTTTCTGTTACATCATAAGACGTCATGTCTCGAAAAATATGCAGATAAAATAAACCTAGGTGTCTAATCCGCATGGTGCTCATGATAACATGTCACAGCCCATACTAGCCACCTCAGCAAGCAGTGAATTCAGCTGGGCACCCCTACGGTATGCCTCTGGTAGGCATGAAGAACATCATCAAAACGTGCATAATCTGGAACTCCTTGGGTGATCTCGTCCAGGTTGTGCACTATATTGTCTTCCCCTCCGCCCTCTCCATGAGGGTCAAAATTGCGAGGGATTCGCCTCACTATTGGTATCATACCGACAGGTTTCTCTGGGCCAACATCTACATCACATGGATTTAATGTCAGACCATACATAAACAAATAAAAAAAATCATAATACTCATAGAACTTAAAAATTGAGTCTTCCCCAAATATTCATCCTAATATTCTCCCTCCAAGAGTGGGAGGTCTGGATCATCAGTGAAATCTGTCCCAGCATAGGGCCAATCCTCCACGACAATGAGTTGTTGATGGAGCCAATCAAAAAATTCTAGCCTCCGAGACATCTTTTCGTCGCCCCCTACCCTTGGCATTAGTGCTTCCCATCGGCCCATCCGTGGTTCTCTCGTTGGTGGTGACGGAACTATAACCTCCTGTCACTGAAAAATTGGTAATCGTTCCAAGAAGAATGATAACAAAATGGATCCATAAGAAAATTGTTTTAGTTTACCCTTATTGCATTTGGTTAGTTGGCACTTCATGTTTATGGTCACAACCTCTGCACAATTGTATATTATTGGAGCCATGCAGTCCACAGCAAGAAGCAACTGTGTCTTTGTTCCTTCGTGTGGTGCTTGTGATCCAGCAGCCCGTGTGATGGTATGCAATACCACACGTAGTGTCAAATCAAGGATAGTTTGAATATCAACTTTCCTGCTACTTGAACCTTTCCGTGCTCCTCAACATACCTATCGATTACCATGGTCATGTTTTCCATGCAGGGCCGAGTGCTAGTTAGGAGTGATGCTACACCCCTCTGTGATAATCCTGTGATGAAATATATGTCGGAGACATCAATCTCAAGTTCTTGATCCCGCGGGATGAACTTCTCTTGATTTTCATCCCATATATTGATTAGATATTGTAGCAATTCTGGTTGGGCTCGGAGGCATGGTGTTAGAAACAATTTTAGCAAGCCACAGTTTCTGAGGGCTCCATAACTCCCTCATTTTCCATGGCCAACTCATCTTCTTCACTATGTTCCCATTCTTTCCATTCTATAACCATTTTTCTCTTTTCTACCTGTAAACACACACATTCAGGTGGTATTAGTCAATATTTATCCTTGAAATTGTAAAAAATTGGACATTTGGTGCTTAATTTTGTTAGAAATTGGTTTACGTCATTGGCGCAACTGTTTCTAAAATAGTCGCACCGATGGGCGTGCCCTAGTGTAAAAAATAGGCAGTTTGCACGACTCCATGCCCAAAACCTGTGCCAAACGCACAACCCTAAATTTTGCAATCTCTCCAAAAATCAAATTGACAAATGTAGGAAGCAAGAGACAGCTTAAAATGACAAGAAGGATCTCAGCTCTTACCTGAAGTTGATAGATTTACGATTAGTGTACTGGATTGGCCACTATCGTCACCCCAAGATTGCACAGTAAAATGGGTAAAAAATCGCTCCACAAGAGGTAAAAGTGAAAAGTAATATTTTTTACCATTTTTGGCATTTTATAACTCTTTCACAACCCTAATTAGGTTTTAAGGCATATTTTTCAATTATTTTATCATTATTTTTCGAAAAATACATTTTACACATGTCCCTTGTGCAACAACAGGTTTTTCATGCAACAATGATGAAGTGACGAGTTATATTTTATACTTTTTTGGACTCGGTAAAAACATGAAAAATTCACTACTGGAGTCATCTTTCAACCCTTTTCTGACTCTCTAAAACTGAATTATTGTCAAGACGCTTGTTGTTTTGATCTCGTTAAATGGTTGTGAAACGATATCTACCTAGTATACGTTTAACCCTTTTTTTAGGCTGGGATGGATTATTTACGAAAAAGGAATACCTTAGCCTATTGCAACTAAGAGGTTGTTTCAGACTTTGTTTTCTACGTTTTCGGATCTGTGAGACTACCTACGAAAAGGGACTGCTGGAATTTTCATTTTTGCCTTCTTTTCAAACTCTCTAAACATGAAAATATGCTAAGTTCTTCCTTTGTCAGACTCGTTAAACTCTGATGTCATCGAACTTCATCACCATGACGTTATTCGAGTTCCTCCTTCCTAGGGCTCGTAATATGTACTAGGATGGATTTTTCCAAAGGGAAAACTTATAGTGCAAGCATATGCTATCCCCTTCAAGCTTTTTTTCAAAAATAATTGCGGTACTCGCCATAAATAGTGGGGAAAAATGGAACCAGATTTTAGTTTTATTGGCAGTATGTCGCTCTTGAACATGGCACTTGTCTGCATTCATGTTGGGTTGGGGACATCTCATTTTGTCATTTCTTCCTCCATGGGTTTGGATAATCTATTTTGACCTCTCATTTTCTCTTTTCCATGTCATCATGACCTTATATCCTTTGATGTCAAATACTGCCAAATCCAGTGTCGTGCTGCTGATATGTTGAAGAGAATTTTGCCTCTGAAGTTTTCAACCTCCTTTTGATTATTTGTTGGTCCTGATTCACAAAAATCATATTCCTCTATCTTGTGTCGATGATTTGGGAAGCATTATGGCCCACCTTTGATCATGTCATTTCCTATCAACTTCAAGTCATTATCCAGGAATTTGATCTAGAGACTTCCTTTGGTACTTTGGAGCCTGCATGCCTCAATGGCAGGTTCTTTTCATTCGACGTAAGGTCCGCATCATTGGCCTTCGATCGATTGACTCTGCGGGTGTTCGATGCCAGCTCACTATTCACATTCCGTGGATTGTACATTTGGTACCTTGAGAGCCATTCTCATTGTTGGTAGTTTCTCTCGTGTCTGTTAACAAATTTCATCATTGGCTGGTAATTAGACGATTTTCTTGCATGTTGACTTCAACTCATATATTTGCATGCTTGAATTTGTACTTGTTCGGATCGAGATGGAGTGCAAGAACCTGGGTTTTTTCTGATAAAATCTAGGCTACAGGTTCTTTGTGGGTTATCATGACTTATTACATGACTCTTTTCTTGGATGGCTACGATCATACCTGAGTCTATTTAATGGTCTTTATTGCTGGATGGTTGCGTCCATACATAGATCTCTGTTTTTATATACTCCTTTATGGATAGTTGTGCCCATGCCACATGTTCATGTATCAGAGATATCAGTTCTATTTTTAATTTCAGGTTTTCCGACAACAGGTGTTTGGTTCAAACGTGTTCTCATAAAGCATTTCACCCCTCTGTCTCCCTCGAACTTCATGCTTTAGGGGTCATTTGTTACACAGCATTTTGTCACTATCCCTGTAATCCCCATCTCGCACATTGGAGGGTCATTTATGTGACTTCTAAAAGTTTCATGCCTTGCAAACAACATCATTTCATCCCTTTTGATGAAGGCCACATTATTCTTGTTGACATTTCCCTAAGCAAAGTTGTAAAAATCCATGTTTTTTCCTTGGCACGAGTAGCCAGTTCTGCCCTTGCGCGGATGTGGAAGATTAACATTAGGGCCCGCGCCACCCGTCGCTCTGTCCCAGTGTAATGCTCACATGAACCTATATATGAAATTTTTTTTAAATATATAGGTGGAGGTTCCATTCCAGCCACCTACGGGATGAGTTGTTGGGAGTGGTTGAACTGAAAAAACCATGGGCCTTCTCCTTTAGTTAGTAGTTTCCACCTCCCTTGGAACACTTCTAAAGGATAGGCCTCCTTTCGACCTTTGGAGGGATCCCAACCTCCTTTTTTCTCTCTATATAAACAAGCCTTCTCTCTTTATGAGAACTAGCTGTAGCTGAAGCTGAACAGAGAGAATTATGCAGCTGAAGTGCTGAACTTGGAGAGTAAGCTATAGTTGAATAACTGAGTTATTAAGAAGGTAAAACAAGGAGAAATCCATTGAGAGGTCCCTTATCCCGTCTGAACTCCCCGACGAGCTTTGAGATGTACTTCACCAGAGCCCTGATGGAGGAGACCGCAACGTCAGAGCATGGTTGTATCTCTTCTTTCTACCTATTAATATATGTGACTATTGTCTGGTTCCCGTCTTGTGTTTTGTCTTTATCGAATGTAATATGCTAGTCTTCTCTGACTAACTAGTAGTTTTTTTGATGGAATTAGTATGTGGTATGTGGTTGTCGTTTTCTGATCTCTGTGCAGGTGTCCAAGCGCAATAAGTGAAGGGGTTGTGACCTACCTTTGATCAGGAGCGAGAGGTTCTCATCGTCATTACAAGTGTCGACGACAGCTTTGGACCACAGGTAGGCCATATTATCGCATCCTCTTTCACTCAAATACCTAGGATCCTACACTCTAGTATGATTCCTTGTTACTAGACTCACCCTAGGGCTATAGGGATCGTCTCTATCCACAGAGAGGATTTACCTACATAAAATATAGTCTCGTAAAATATGTACATACCTTTCTTTCTGCAAGTTGTTTTCCAATATTTTGAAAAAAATAAAAGAAAATAAAAAATAAAAAATTCAAAAAGAGGGTAAAAATTCCTAAAAGAAAGATCAAAAGACTTAAAAAATATAGACCCGGAAAGAAAAAAGATGAAAATAAGACATGAAAGTGAGAAAGTCCAAATGCCACTACTTTTTACTTTTTTGCAAATTATTATGGCAGAGTGTCAATAAATTCCATAATCCATGATAAGTTAAACTGTTTAATCTTAAATTGTCATGTTTTCAATTTCATGTTTTAGATAGTGAATAAAGATTTGTCAGAGAGTTTAATCTTGACAAATAAATATATAGGTAGAGAAAAATGAGCAGCTCAACAATTTAATCTGATCCCTCGGATGAAATAAGGTAGATTTAGATAGTTTATGCTTTAAAAGAATAAATGTTTCAAGGTTGAAAGCCTAAATACACCTGCAAAATGAGGAAAAAATGTTAGAATAAGGCTGGGTAGGTAGAAAGAAGTGGAGAAAGCATGTAATATTGATCATCGGGAAAAATCACTAATTTACCCTCCCCTATAAGTATTCATTTTTCTAAACTATCAGTCAAATAGGCTCAGATCATCTCTCTGACTTTTGTTGGGACCGAACCCAAGGCTCGATGACTGGTTAGTTGAAAATATTGAGTTCTTATACTAAATCCCCATTTATTATTATTCATCCCTCATTCATACATTATAAATCCTTTTCATAAGTAAATACTCATTCTTACTTAATGAAGGACAAAAACCCATCTAATTAACTTCAGAAACCTACAAAAAATCCTCAAAAATACTTTATCCTAAGTATTGGTGAAATGATGAAAAATGAGCTATGCCTTACTCTTACACTTTACTTGTGAGTTTTATGTATTTTTGTTACATTCCATTCCCCTTTCATATTAGCTTTTAACCTATTTTATTAAATCCTTAAATAAAACCTTATCCTATTTATCTAATTCCCTATATATAAATACCCCTAAAAACCCACTATTACAAACATTTTGGACCAAAGTTATTATCCGCATGTCAAAATAAAACCCAAATAAAGCGCCCTTTGGTCTAAAACTACCTTTAAATAAATATCCCGCCCCCTATGGTTATTAAACCATTCAACAGATTTAATACTATATAAATAAAATAAAAGTTGTGCCTAATATGTTTATTCAGTCATATCCTATGTATTTTGAAATAAAATACACCACCCTACACATCACTGCTTAGCCTAAGTTTTTGAATGATATTTAATCATTTCATAAGGTTCAAAAAACTGAAACCCATGACCATGCAAAAGTTCACCCTTTTTCTATGCATTTATAAATTCATCCCTGTGTAATTTTTAAACCAAGGTTCTATCGGAATAAAACTAAGGTTTGTTTTCCATAAAACCTAAGTCGTTACCTTTTTATTTTTTCCCTGATATATAAAGCCTCAAGCCTTACATAGATTAACCCATGGTATACTTAACTCTGCCTCATACTTACCCCCACCCGTATGTATAAACCCCGCTATTTGCATATATTAAACCTTTGATTTATACATATCTTATAAAAAATTTAATCTCCCTTTTAAACACCCGCATATATATTGACCACGGTCCCACCATTCCTTTGGCCACACCTTTCCAATAGATCTTAACCCTTCATGCCTGAGCACAAGATCCGACAATTCTAAAACCATATTGCACGCATAAAGTAAACAGTCGTCCCAACCCAAATTGGACGCGAAATGGACGGTATTTCCCATTCTGCCTTCTGCAACGTGTTAGCATTTCATTTGATTGTGTCCATTAGAGTTAAAACAACTTACCACTTGAAATCAATGCGATAAGCACCGTTTCTTTCGATTTCAAATATGAAGCCATTGCCCGCCATTAATTAAGCCTGCATTCAATGCAAGAAAACATGAATAAACCAAAGCATAAAACCTTCGATAATGGTTAATTTTAACGTTTATTCATCTGTTTCAAACTCCAAAAGAGCTCTCTTGACTGTGTTAAAGCTTGTGATTGCTGATTTATCAAACAGAAAATCCAAATTGACCACAAATCCCCCATTGAAGACCAGTAAAGGTATTCTGCCACTCCTGCAAGCCGCTAAAGACTTCAAAATCGACCATAAGCATCCACAAACCTTTTCAACCACCAAATACCTACACCTTAACGTATTTTCCGACAAATTGAAGCCTGCAAATTCAATTCTAAACCTTCTATAATAGAACCAGGAATTTAATTAAGAGGTTTCACCAAACCAATTGCCTAAAAACACCAAAAAAGAGGCCAAGCCCTGGCCAATTTTTTTTCAGAAAACCCTATTTTTGACCATGAGCCTTTTTTAATCCAAATTCCCCAATTTCCAAAGCTTAAGGATCAAATTTAAAGACCAAAAGGGTTAAAACTTCTGAATATACCCTAAAAACCCCTTTTTTCAATCAAACCAACTCAAAAAACCCTCCTTGTTTGTTTTATCCCAGTTTTTCGTCCTTTGATTAACCTAATTGAGCATAAAAATCCAAAACAGACTATCCTTAGCCTAAATTGCTAAATTACCTCTCCGTTAAAAATAAAAACTCCTGAATTTATGTTAATACATTAACATGCTCTCTAGATAGGTTGATCGACCGAGCGCTCTGTTAGGGTTCTGACTACCTCTGCAACGGAACTGCCCTAATCGCTAACGGAATACTGGTGGTATTGCATGCTCCCAGCCAAGTGATTCAACGAAGTCCTATGCATGGGCCATGGCATTTTCACCGGGGGGAGGCATCTAGCCTCCTCGTACACACGAGGAAAGAAATAACGCCGCATTTGAACAGAACAGGACAGTCTCTGACAAGGAAGCCACAGAACAAAGGAATGAAGTACCATAGGCGTAGGCCTCAGCGGATACTTTGGAAACACTTGTTGCGACCTCTACAACATGCAAACCCATTGCAGCTGAAAGACCCAAGATTGATCTGCCCAGTCATCGCATAAATGCTCAGATTCAGTTCATGAAAGATCATGCTCTCATTGGGAAGTTTATTAGCTTCTGGCCAACTAAGAAAGCTCTGCAGGGGTGGATTGCCTCGAAATGGAAGCCCAAAGGACATGTCACCCTATAGCTCAGGCCAAAAGGCTTCTTCAATGCTATATTCAACTGCATTGAGGACCAAAATAGAGTACTGGATGGGGGACCTTACTTCTTCAACTCCGCTGGCTTATACCTAAGAGATTGGATTGAGAGATTCAACCCAGAAAAAGACAACTTCAACTGGGCTCTAGTCTAGATATACTTGTATTCGCTACCGCTCGAATACTGGGATGAAGAATCGCTCACTGCTATTGGAAAAGGGTTGGGCAAGTTCATCAAGATAGCGGAAGAGACAAAGCTCCGAAGATACACCTCTTATGTGTGGATATGTGTATACATGCACCTCGACAAAGCTCTTCCGGATGTTGTAAGTTTCTTTCATGATGATTTTGAGTGGATCCAACCCATCAACTATGAACATGTTCCCTTTCGATGTCGTAGGTGTCATGCCCATGGGAATATTTTCAGAGACTGCCCTCTCAACAATATTCCCAAGAATAAAGAGGCCTAGGACAAGCTTGAAGCGGATGGGTTTACCAAAGTTTCCAATCGCAGAAGGCATAACAAAAAACCTCCATCAACAGGAAAAGAATCCAATGCCCCCTCTACCAGCAATAGTTTTGATCTCCTGTCTCAACCTAACCTCATGGCTGATACTCCCTAAACCCCCTCCAACCCTTCTTCCAAGCCCTCATCCTTGACCATTATTCCATATCCCTCAGGACCTAAACCTAGCCCAACATAATCGCAAAATATGGAGACCATGGGTCCTAAGCCAACCCCAGAAATAGAACTTGTAATTTGGAAGCCAAATAGCTTGGATATTGATATTCTTCTTCTTGATCCTAACCTCTCCAACAAGTAAAACCCAGAAAACAGTTAGCCGAGCCACATGGATGAGGCTTTCGACAGCTTCAAAGTGGGCGAGCTTGATCTGCTAGGATTGGAGGATGCTTGTAGACGAAAGGAATTTGACAAAATCAATCCTCGACAGATTGAGACCTTAGAAGTGGTCCTTTCACAAGCTCAACAACAAAAGAAATTGGGTATTCAACCAGGAAGTCACTGGGATGGTCTAAATATTATAAAGGAGTCAAAGAAATGAGGTAGAAAACTAGATTGGCAACACACCATCACCTTAGGGGAGATGCTGGTGGATTCAGGAAGATACCCCAAATTGACTCGGTTCTTCAAGCCACTTCCCAATTGTTCCTCATGAAGCTCATCTCATGGAATGTAAGAGGGCTAAATAGCCCTGGGAAATACAGAATGATCAAAAACATGATAGAGCAAGAAAGACCACAAATCCTCTTTCTTCAAGAAACTAAATGCAATAGCACAACTTTGGGCACTATTCTAACCAAAGCATGGCCTGGATGCCACTCAGTAGTGGTTGATGCCTCAGGTTCCTTGGGAGGCTTAGCCATAGCAGGGGATACTCAAAGTATCTCGCTGGAAAACTACCATGCCTTGCATAATCTCATTCAGGCAACCTTCCACCTCATAGGCACAAATACACATGGGCACCTCTCAAATGTCTACTTTGCTCAAGATCCGGCAAGAAATATGGCGCTCTTGAACAAAATGGAGGCTCTAAATTCCAAAATAACACACCCCTTATGGATAATAGGAGGGGACTTTAACATGATCACCAAGCTTGAAGAAAAAACAAGAGGTCGACCAAGAATGGAGCCTAAAATTTCCCACTTCAAAGAATTCATTGACAGAAGTTGGCTTATTGATCTGCCTTTCTCTAATGGAATGTACACCTGGAACAATAAAAGATCTGGAAATCAACAAATAGCTTCCAAGCTGGATCGCTTCCTAATCTCTGATAATGCTATACATTTGGGGGGAGACATATTTTCTTCTATATTACCAATTGCGGGCTCGGACCATTGGCCCATTTCTCTTCAATGGCAGAGACCCTGCAACCAATCGAAGCGACCCTTCAGATTCGAAGCCTTTTGGCTTGACCATTCCAACTTCAACACCCTGGTTATAACAACGTGGAAGAAATTTGTTCCGCCCATGGGTTCCAAAATGTATCAGTTTCAGCAAAAGCTTCGATACCTTAAATCTCAAATCAAATCTTGGAACCACTCAATCTTTGGGAACATCTTTCAGGAGAACAATCTCCTTGAACACAAAATGGCAGAAATTCAACAGGAAATCATTAAAAATGGAAGAAAAGAGCTACTCGCAGCTCAGGAACAGAGACTCCGGGAGCAGTTCTATGAAAGAAGCAAACAAGAAGAAAAAATCTGGCAGAAAAAATCCAGAATTCGTTGGCTAAAGGAAGGAGAAAGAAACACAAAGTTCTTTCATCGTTCCACCATTCAAAGAAGGATGAACAACTACATCACCCATATCACAAATCAGCAAGGAGAGCGATTGGAAAATCATGACAACATCGAGCAAGTGCTCCTAGAGCACTTCAAAAGTGTCCATCAAGAACCCCCAATCAATAGACAACTAGCTATCAACAAAATAATTCAGCATATTCCTAAAATCATAATGGAGGAGCACAATCAAATGCTGCTATCGACTATTACCCTATCGGAGGTTGAAACTGTTATGGCCCAATCCAAGGATGGAAAAGCCCCAGGTCTGGATGGCTTTACTTCAAACTTCTTTCACAATTTCTGGGATCTCATTAAGCTATAAGTCTGGAAATTAGTGGAGGAATCGAGATCAATGCACTGGCTGCTCCCTTCTCTTAATGCCACCTTTATTGCTCTTGTACCAAAAGAAGATCAACTAAGCACAACGGGAAAATTTTTCCCCATAGCTCTGTGCAATGTGATCTACAAGGTGATCTCAAAAGTCATTGCCAATCGACTCAAGCCACTTTTCCTGCTACTCATATTGCCCAATCAAACTAGATATGTGGAAGGCCGACAAATTCTGGATGGGATCATCCTAACGCATGAAGTCATTCACTCCTTGAAGATCAACAAAAAGGCAGGTATGCTACTCAAAATCGATCTGTCTAAGGCTTTTGATAAATTAAGTTGGAATTACATTCAACAGATTCTGGGTGCTTTTGGTTTCAATAAAATATGGACAAGATGGGTTATGAACCTTATCTCCTCCACCTTCTCCTCCATCCTGGTCAATGGGATACCCTCTCGTATGTTTTCTCCTTTGAGAGGCATTAGACAAGGAGATCCACTTTCTCAATTCCTTTTTGTTCTCATGGCTGAAGGCCTAGGCAAGCTAATTCAAAATGCTCTTCAAACCCAGAATTTGAAAGGTATCTCCCTCCATGGCTCCCCGTCCACCACCCTTCAACAATTCGTGGATGATAATATGTTATTTGGCCACCTTCTATGCAAGAAGCCCATACGTTTAAATCCATTTTGAACCTCTTCTCTGAAACCTCCGGAACCTCCATTAATGCTACCAAATCTCAGATCTACTTCTTTAATACCCCAGTCCAAACCCAAGCTAATATTGCTCGTATCCTGGGCTTCTCTATAGCTACTCTTCCTGCAAAGTACCTAGGAGCCCCCCTTATCGACTCAGCCATCAAGCACTCTTCCTGGAATCTTCTCCCAGAAAAATTGGAAGCCCGCCTTGCTTCCTGGACCTATAGAGCCCTCAACATGGCAAGCAGATTAATTCTCATTAAAGCAGTGTTGCAATCTATGCCTATTTACCTTTTCTCGGTACTAGCTGCACCAAAATGATTTCTCAAACAGATAAAATCTCTTCAACGTAATTTCCTATGGGGTTCCTCTAGTTAGAATAAAAAATGGGCTTTAGTTAAATGGAGCACGGTATGCACCCTAAAATAAGCTGGAGGACTCAGACTCAGAGATCTGACTCACAGCAATAAAGTTATGGGAGTGCGAATATGGTGGAAATGGATGTTAGCTCCACGCATGCCTTGGGCCAAATCATGGATTGCAAAATATGCCAATAACAGACCTCCAAAAGAACTGATTAGACTCTCCCCCTGAGGAAATAGGTTTGTTAATTTTGAATGCTGCCAAACAACACAGCGCACTGATACAACAACATAGTTTTTGGGAAATCCACAATGGTGGAACAGCTAGATTCTGGGTGGACTCATGGCAAAAAAAGCCCAAGAATGCTGACACCATCAATCCTCACAATATGGGAGATCTAACCATTAATCTGGAAGACAAGGTAAATCATAAATGGCTCCCCATGAGCAACAATGGGTTCAAGCAATGGAAGCACTCTGCTCAAACCGCCCCCTAGGCACATGAAGACACCTGGGAAGCTCTCAGCTCAGAACTACAGCTGTTAGCCATCAGTATTTTTTGCATGTTAGTGATGACTATATCTTCAGCTGAGTTTTCTAGAAACTGATTTCCTTATGTCAATATGTCATCCAGAAAACCCTCCCAAAACTTTTTTCGCCTTTCTACCTATTCAGTCCACCCCTGGCAAAACCACAACCTCCTTGTCAACAATCATATCTAACCTCAGCCTTATTAGTCTGCCCATCAGCTTTAAAAGGCAAATCCACATCTGTTTCAAAGGTCTCCCATATGTTAGGAAGTGGCGTTTAGGACATTTCACCTTTGGCAATCATCAAAAAGCCAAAAAAGCCCTCATCTGCAGCAGACCTACCATGACTGATCCCTTAATTTGCAAATGAAGTTGACAAACAGCCTTAAGTCATGCCACTCATATTCCCTAGGTCTCAGCACTGCATGAAGCCCATTCTCAAGCTGACTAGTAGGTTTTTCACTGTGTTCTATGGTTCTTCAAAGACAGGAAATATGTTTCATCTCATGGAGTAAATGTTTGAGTTTACAGTTAGAGGAACAGTTGCTTCTAAGTGTATTATGAGCCTGAGATGAAGCTGCAAAACAAAGGTCACTCATCAGGACCTTACAGCTCTTTCCAGCATGAAAATCACAGTAAGAAAGGGTCGCCACTGTCTCAGCTAAATGGTAAATTGTCAAGGCCCAGAACCTCCTTCATTTACAAGCAGAGGGTTAGCATGCCTCCTTCATACATCAGCAGAGGGCGCATGCCAGTGTCGACTCAGAAGGTTGCAGAAGTCCAGGTTTGCCCTTACTGAAGCAATGAAACAATATCTTCAAGTTTCATGAATGTATTTGCTGACCATAACAGGATTATACTTGAAATATGCTGGCTCAAAAGAAAGGAGAGTCCGATTTGGTAAAAGAGATCATCTGAAACTTTCAAGTCAGGTGAATGGTTGAAACTTTAGAAGGCCTGTCATCAGTGAACATTCCAAAGCATAAGGACCCTGTCTATCTACAAGATCAAATAGAACAGATGATAAACAACGCCATTACATAGGCAGGAGAAAGTGCTTGGTTTCTTCAAGGAAACACTGATCTTCCTAGTCACAAAGTTTGTTTGTTAAAATAATCAATCATAAGATGCAACAAGCCAAATGTTTAATTCACCCTTAGGACAATGCAGGGAGACAGTATTACTCTGGCTAGGGTTTCTGTTGACACACAATGATGCTTGCAAGTGAACATGCTTAGACTGATGTTTTCCAAGTGGTCTACTTAACATCACCTTCAGAGAAAGGCTGTCTCGAAAAAGAATTGTTAAAAAACCTTCAAACACCTTATCTAATGGAGAGCCTCCTCCATGCATGAGTAGAGGGCCAAAGCTACTACAAGTGCTGAAACTGATTGATACAAGAAAGAGCAGTGGAAGGATATCAAAGACTGAAACAAGGTCACTACACAGATGAATGACAGTTCTGATAATGTAAAGATACTGATACTCCTATTTCAAGGAACTCTCTGTCTGACTATACCTACAGTAGGAAAGGGGCAAATATTGAACATATTGTATGCTATTAATGCCAAAGGAGCAGTTGATTTAAAAAGGGTTAAAGACATTCCATGATCACCTATCCAGAAATCTAAGGAAATCCTTCTGAGCAAACAAAGAAGTCTAGGGTGAAAGGATGCAACCTAAAAAGTGTATTTACAGTCCAGAGAAAAACTTGTGAAACACTTAGAAGCAGCAATTTATCACTGGGAAAGTAAAACAGTGACCAAGGTTGAGTCATAAAATGCATGATGACAGGTATGCAATGCTATGAATAGACAAAGAGACAATTTTGAACATATGTGTGCCACTGATATCAAAAAGAAGACTTTCTCCTTGAGGAAAGGGTCAAGCAGCAAAACAATATCATATATCAAAAGTCCAAAGAGGAGCCTTTCAAGAAAGGGTGTTTACAGTTTTTCAAATATTTTTGGTGCATTATGAAATAGCCCTTCTTTGCTAAACAATCACCAAGAGAGGGAAGCAGTGAACATAGTTCAGTCATGAAATGGTGCTATTGACAAAAAAGGATTTAATACACTGATCAGAACAAAATAAAGACTGTGTGCTAAAAAGCCTTGTTTTCATATTTTGCAAGCTTGTCTTTTCAAATGAGGAGGCAAATGGGTATATGATCTTATGATTAGGCAGAAGGAAGTTGGTTGTGATGAATCACCACTGTTTATATGTTTTAAAAACAAACACAATGGTCATCATTCCAAAGGATAGACTTAGCACAATGTTTTCAGTATAAATAGCGACAGCGAGGGGATGTGACACGGTGAGTTGTCAAGCAAAGAGAATCTGTTATAGAAAGCATTAGTAGAATGGCAATTACGAGTCCCGGAGAGAGGGAAACCTATAAATCACCTAAGGACCGAGATTGTCAAACTGATTGCAAGGGCACCGGTGGTCTCCTGTAAGTGATAAAGCAGCTTTTTAATGCCTTTGACAGTTTTTGAATGACCTTTTCTTCTGTTAACATTGTCACCTAAAAGTACCAAAAAGAGGGACAAAGTCGAGGTTTTGAAATGTCTCTCTTATGAGAACAGGTATGTAACTTCATGAGTAGGCAAAGCAAATGTGATGAACTATCACTGTTTAAAAGGAGCAACTTGATACAAACACAGTTTTGTATCATTTAAAAAGGGGTGGATATATATATTCAAAGTGACCGTTGGGATATTTATTTGAAAATAATATGAGGTTGAAAGTGTCAAAAGAATGGAATAGGGAAATAAGTAAGTCACTTTCGAAATTCAAAAACCAATTGCCATAGCTCCCAAGCATCACAACGAGTTTTCAAAAGAATTGAAGTTTTCTGCAGTGGTTTGAGGGGCGGTCACTGCATTTTTTGTAGAGGCGGGAAGCGATTCTTTGATGATGTTGGCCGCCGCCACTTGCAGCGCCCCCACCAGGCCTTCCTCACGTAGCGAGTTTTTTCTCCAAAGGTCGCCGCGCCCATTTTTCGAGCTGTCCAGGGGTTCTTGCACCCTCTCAAGCGAGCATCCACTAATTTCAAGGTATTTTTACAAGTTCCCATCGTGTGCAAAGTGTTGATACGTGATAAAACTATTTGAAAATCCCGCACCTTGCTAGTTTGCTAAAAAAAAAAAACAAACGCAGTTTCCTACACAGTGAAATGAGGTAATTTAAGAGGGCCGAGGTTGTTAATGACAGTTTAAACCTTGAAGGCAGGGGTATAAGGTGTAGAGGTGTATATCTCAAAACTCACAAACAAAGAATGTATTGCCTAGACTACTGTGTGCGATGATTTTTTCACCCAAGCTAGGTCTGTCTTCCCTTGCACTGTATTACATCATTGTGGAAAATTTTTGACAGAGAGTTTTCTGTGGGTGAATGTTACATTGAAGGGCAGATTTAATTGTTGTTTTTCTAGCTCTGGAGGCAGGAGTACAAAAGCAGTTATTGTTCTCTTAAAAATTCACAAAGAAGGGGGCCTTGTTCTAAAGAACAGTTGGTTAGTGTTTGAAATTTCAGATTAAGACAGAGGTACAGGTTGAAGACTTATTGACAGAAAGCTTCCAAAGATGACAGCATAGTAAAGGAGCAGAGATTGTTGATGGCTAGATTTTGAAATTAGGGCGAGAAGCACCAAAAGTGGTGTTGGTTT